>LR749626.1:922085-932200 GCA_902729485.2 Mus minutoides | reverse complement strand
CTAAATCTTCATCTAAAGGTTCCATTGCACACTTACACATTGACACACTTCCTCCACTAAGGTCACACCTACTCCAACAAGGTCATATCTCCTAACAGTGCTACTCCCAAAGCCAAATATATTCAAACTACCACAGAGCTCAAGTACTTTTATATTAGTGTTTTAAAAATTACTATTGGAAAAGACACAAACACTAACAAATTTTTATGAGCTTGTGCTTTTGTCTGTTCATGATTCTATATTTAATAGCCAAATAATACCAAGAGGTTGGTCATGAATATCTATAGATATAAGAAAGAATCTCTGTATCTATGTATCTATCTATCTATCTATCTATCTATCTATCTATCTATCTATGATCTATGTATCTATGTATCTATCTATCTATCTATCTATCTATCTATCTATCTATCTATCTATGATCTATGTATCTATGTATCTATCTATCTATCTATCTATCTATCTATCTATCTATCTATCTATCTATTATCTATCCATCCAACAATATATTTATATATCTGTGTATGTCTAAATATTTTAATGTCACAAAAGAAGTTTTATCCTTATTTTGACTGAGTTTCTACTCACAATTCTGGAGTAATTTCTTTGACTATCATTTTCATGTTCAAAGGCATTTCTAAGGTAAACTTTATAGATTGATAGTTTTGATGGGTCAAGATTTTCTAAAGGCTGAGTATTGGAAGCTTCTGCAAAATGCTGAAATTTGAGAGATGAAACTTAATGAAGGAAATGTAACTTGGCAATCAGGTTTTCATGATTCTCCCTATAATTTATAATTTAACATCTTATAGAAAATCTAAAACTTCTGAAAGTCACAAAAGATGAAAATATATGATTGATCAAATAGGATCTTTCCCAATGGTGCAAGTCTCAGCTGAAGTATATACTTATGCTGACATAAATTCAATCAAGTAGCTGGAGGTATTCAGCTAGGTACTTTTACAGTGCGGTAGATAAAAGATAAAACCTATTCAGAAAAAGACATTTCAAACTCTGTTTTATTCTGTTTTATTACAATTTTCAAATATTCTCTCCCAAATGCTTGCTCTAACTATTCACAGTGTAATATAAAGAAGATTAGTCTGAAAACAGGATTGGAAGTATGGAAGATACTATATAAGCAGCCTTGAATTTTGTGCCCATCATAGTCTCATCATTGCCTGAATCTTTCAGATTCCATGATAGAAGAAATCTGGTAGAGAGTGAAACATTATGGATCTTATGATAGAGAAACTTGGTGTTCAAGTTGGTTTGAGTTAGACTTGCTATTTGTACTTCTGAAGACAGTACAACTGCAAAAACCACGTACTGAGTCATCCTAAACCTACCTATGTTTGAAAATTCAAGCATACTGGACATTCATTTATTTCATCATTCTTTTCTCATAGTGAAAAATTCATTGTTTGACAACTGAGAAAATGTTTTTTCTTCAGGGTAGATTTTGGTAGCATGCAGACCATCACACATCCATCCTGATCTGCAAAGGATGTAGAATAAATATATAAAGAGCTATACAGTGTCTGGTTCATAAAGCACTACTGTACATTAACTGTATCTGGATACTATTTAACCTTGACATGTGTATCTAGGTAAAATCATTTTAATTTTGATGAGGAGTGATTGATTTTTTTTTGCCCACCATCATTTAATTCATGTACTCTACATTAGTATGCACTATACCTTAGTAGAATCTAAACCCACACAAGTGTATTAAGTATTTATATACCACAACAGAAAAAGCATGAAGAAAATGACAATCTTGCCATTTTTCATTACTTTTACACAGAAAACTCTCAGTGCAGTACAGGAATATCCTGGCTTTCTTTTAAGTGCAGTCAAGAGATGCAATCAGAAAAATAAAGAAGATATAATCATTGCTTCTCATTCAGGAGCTTTGTACTGAACACTGTGAGAACACAGAACACAAAATGCTACTTGGCATTATCCTTGACAAAGGTGCACAGCAATATAAGTGCAACAAATTAAGAAACAAGATTGCTTTCATTTCTGAACTATTTAGATAATTTCCATATCCTATTAAAAGTATTCCCTATCACCTAAATAACCATATTTCTGTATTGGAGCTAGACTTTGGCTATTTTGAGAGTTGTTATTTCTTCCACTCTTCTTCATTCCTTTTCTTCCACTCTTTCAAACTTCTAACTCTACATGGGAGAGAACAAATGATAAAGGGAAAAGAGGACCATGTTATCATTAGACTTACTCTTTCTGATTAGGAATATTAGACTCCTTGGGGAAAGTTGGATCGTTACCATCAGGATATCTAATTTCTTCTCATTGACATGACTACTTAGCAAACTGTGACCAACAGCAACCAAAGGCAACCAACTACCAAACAACTCACCCTGCCTCTCCTGGCTCTTGTATTTATATGCTTTGTGAAAAGTTCCTACAACTACAATGTCACACAATTGTCACACTATCTGCCACTGTCAAAATCATACCCCTGCTAGATCAAGAGGCAAACCATAGTCAGCTTCTGTGGACAATCTGAAGCATACCCCTATGCATACCTGGGATTAAGACGAGAGAGAGGGAGAGAGAGAGAGAGAGAGAGAGAGAGAGAGAGAGAGAGAGAGAGAGAGAGATCTAAGACAAAATAATTATTCAGTTGAAAAAGAAGAAATAAAGAGAGCCAAGATTAACACAGTATGTGAGGGACCATTAAAGGCAGTCTGGTTTCTGGTTGAGATAGGTTTAAAACCCCCGGATATCCCGTAGATAACTGCAAGGGATGGTAGATGTTTTGCCATGCTCCTAGACACCAGGCTCCTGACATGAGGCTGCAGCTCTCCACTCCATAGGTCTGTGGCCATCAGTCCATAAAGGCAATACTGCAAGCCCCTCCACAGGTAGAGGACGTTACCACAGATCATATAGCCTCAAGAAAGATCTCCATTTTAATGAAGTACCTAAAGGTCTGAAGGGATTATCCAATTAAGCTTCCCTTCCCAGATACTCCTCCCTGCAAAAGGTATTTAACCTCAGGCCCACCCTGAGAAAGTGGGGTATGGTTTTACTCATCACAACTCTCTGCCATGACAATAAATGATTTAAAACCATAGACTGCTTCTTCTCAGCAGGATCTGCCATGGGCAGCAATGGAGCAGGTCTTCATCTAAAGAGCTGGCCTCCTAGTCTCCACGAAAACAAGCCATGCACCCAAGAAAGCCAAGGACACTCCCCCTCCCCAAGGGACCCAGCCGGAGCCCTCCTCAGCCCTTTTTCCTTCATCTCTGGACTAGATCCAGCCCGTGTGTCCTCACTCCGTTCTCAGCTCTTTCATGGCATCCTGCGGCATCTGGGTGCCCAAGAGTCTAAGAACCTGATGTGCTCAGCCTCCGTGCAGGTGCAGGACCCTGTGCCAACTCCGGCAGTCTGTGGGGACCTCAGACTGTACTCTCCACCCCAAGAGTGGGGCTCCTGACTTCTCATAGCCCTACACCCATCTGGCGACAGCATGGAGAATGAAGAATCAAAACTTCCCTCGTGCCACCTCACCTAAGCCCCAACCCGACTGGGGACCCCACCATGGACCACAAGTATGCCATTCTCTCAGTGGGGAATCTTCTTCAGGGGATTCAATAGATGGACTTCATGCTAACTACTGATGCAATGCTATATTTGCCAAATACCTTCTCAAAGTGGTGGAATAATGTTAAGAGACCTGGATATGCGTGGTGTTAAGAGCATCGTATAGTTTAAAGGGCTCATTTTAGTATAATCTTAAATGTAATATTTACCATGAGTTCATATTTATATCTCAATCACATTAATTCTGAGTAATGTCACTTTGTAACGATATTACGTCCCAGAAAAGTATATATAACACTGGCACAAGCAGGTGATCACTCAATTTTAACAATTTTTTGGCCAATTTTAGAGATTGTCGTTCAATAAAGCACGCCAAGCACTTCCGCTGAGCTGAGAATGCAATTAGTTTCTGAAACTTCATTAGAGACATCCTGAAATTCTCTCCCAGAAATAAGATTGATAGTTTCATTGATTACAATTTTTTCAATAAGCAACCCATAAATCAATGAAATGAGACACAGCTGTCGCAGTTTTTTATTTAGCAGTTCACCAGAAGCTCCCTGTGTTCTAGACACTAAATTGATATTTGCACATATCTCAGTGACTATGATATTGTTATCCTTTTAAAAGACTGTCTAATGGAGATAGGAAAACATATCATTTAAAATTGCAAAAAGTAATGAAATGTGAGTATCATTCTTTGAGTTTAATAAATGGAAATAAGTGGAAGTTTGTCTACTCTCTGGATCAATAAAGGGCACTGTAATATAGAGAGAAGGATGTGGGCTGGCTAGAACAAAATGTTTAATTTCAATGAGTTTACAGAGGACATAATGAAGCTTATATCCCAGAACAAGCTAGAGTTCATTTTGTTCAGAATTTTTACTTTTAATGCTGATGAAAGTGCAGGTGCAAGAAGTTGTGGACCTCCACCAAAATCTTATCAGCAAAAGATGTGCATTGCTATCTAGTAGTGTTCACTGATTAATTAATTCTACAAAATAAATAATTTAAATTAATGAACATTACAGTAATAGAATGCACTACAGAAGTTATATTACTTAATTTTGCACCATTGAGTGTGAATGAGGAATGCTTACAATGTTTCAAATTCTTTTTCTTTTTTATTAACAATTCAAAACCCTGCATGTATTATTTTTTTTATTTGAGTTCTCCCCTACTTTGTATGTTAGGGAATAAATCTTGATAAATGAAAAGGTTTTTCTCTTTAATAACAGTTAACATTGAAAGAAATACATGATGTAATCTACCCAGGATGGTGAGAAAGAACATATTATGTAGATTAATTTGCATTCCTAAAAAAAGAGAACAGTATATCTGATCAGAAGTATAAAAGTGCACATAATAAATATTTATTTACATAATCTTAGATATCTAGAAAAGTCAAATGTTCATGGGAATGCTACTCAGGACAGAAGATTGGAATTTTTATGGCAGAAGGAGGAACAACTATCTACAGGAAGAACTTATTCATCTTCATTGCATCTTCTGTCTGTTCTTGGTAGCATTCAATAATGGTATGCAGACATTTTTTTTTTTTTTCAATCCAGTTTCTTGCCAATAAATTTAACTGGTGATGAATCTTAATTTCATTAAAAAAAACAGCATCATGACAGCTTCAACAGTTTTAACAGTAAAAATGAGTACTATATATTCAACAAATTGGCATACAAAATGACTATCACATGTTACAGAAGACATGCTAATGTAAATCTTTCTGCTATTATGGTACACCAGCTGGCATGTTACAACCATTGGGTTAGTTAAATATGTCATATTTAAGATCTAGAGAATAAGTATTGGAAGAATTTTAATATTTGATGATATGGTTAAGACACTGAAATGACTAATTCTCATCTACTTTGGAGGTGTGTTGTGGGTTTCTGTGCCAACAGGTATACTATATACATGCTTGAGCAGAGACAGGAGACCAATTTCACCTGTTGCTTTGCAGGAACTGTAATAACAAATAGTATTTGAGTGAGGGTCTTTTAATGACTGGAATCCACCAAGTAGGCTAAAACACCCTGTTAAATGAACCATTATGATATGCTTATCTCTGTCTACCCAGTATGGAGATTAAAATCTTTCTCCTCTACCTATAGTGTTTCTACATTTAATGTACATTCTGTGTGACTGAACTCAGGGCCTCAAACTTACAAATCCTTTTCTATCACTGTAGATTTTTCAAGAACCTTTATGGAATATAAGTGTGTGTGTGTGTGTGTGTGTGTGTGTGTGTGTGTGTGTGTGTGTGTGTATTAGTAAAGATAACTGGGCGCTACATCCTGAAACTAATACACCCACTCTAGATCATCTAGCAGGAACATTTTTTTTAGTATTAAAATAGAAACACTTGTAAAATTAATACTATTGTGCATTAATATTTTCCATGAGCATTGCCTATAACTATGCCCAAAAGAGAAACTGGTTTATGTATCACATAAAATTTTGATTCACCAGTCTGTTCTTAATTGGCCTAATCTTGAGACACCAGAATTCCTCCATGTAAATTATTTGGTTAGTGAAAAATGATTTGAGGAATCTGGATAAATAACACACTCTGTCTTTCAGAATATTTTAATTAGCTAATTCAAAAGTCCTTTTAATAGGATGTGAATTTAATAGTAAAATTAGGATCCACATATTAGAGAAAAATAAGATGTAGAGTCTGTCTTTCTGAGTCTGAGTCACTCAAGACTATTGTTTTCAGTTCTACCCATTTACCTGCAATTTTTTGTTGTTGTTGTTGTTTGTTTGTTTGCTTCTATTCCTTTATAGTTATATAAATTTCTATTGTGTATATGTAATATTTTCATTGTTCACTTATTACAACAAGCTCTCTTTACAATTTTACTCAATGTTGAAGAATATGTAGGCTGCCTAACTTCCCAGGAATTGCATTTGGGTATTTTGGTTTTTAAATTGTGTGTGTGTGTGTGTGTGTGTGTGTGTGTGTGAGAGAGAGAGAGAGAGAGAGAGAGAGAGAGAGAGACTGTTTATTTTTGTTGTTGTTGTTATATGTTTTATGGGTTTTAAAAGTTTTTTTCTTATTCTCTCTTTCCTTCTTTCTTTCCTTCTTTCTTCCTTCCTTCCCATCCTTCCTTTCTCTCTCTCTCTCTTCTTTCTTTCTTTCTTTCTTTCTTTCTTTCTTTCTTTCTTTCTTTCTTTCGTTTATTTTTTCTCATATACATCCCAATCACAGTTTTCTCCTCCCTTCACTCCTCCCAGATTTCCCCTTGGCACCTCCTATCTTCTTCACCATGTCTGTTCCTCAATTTCTCTTCAAAAAAGGGCAGGCCTCCCAGATAATCAGCAATTAAAATATTAAAATAAATTAAAATAAGTTTAGGCATAAGCAATCATATCAGGACTGAACATGGCAAACACACTAGAAAGAAAAGTGTCCCAGTAGCAGGCACTCAGAACTTGGGCTGTTCCAGAACCCTCTGTACACAAGTTTCTCTAGGAGAGAGCTGGTCTCCCAGGAGTATTGTCACATTCTTACAGACCCACAGGAGGAACAAGCTCCAGCCAGAGAAAGCAAGAACATCTAACAACAGAGATAACCAGGTGGTGAAAGGCAAACACAAGAATCTTACCAAGAGAAACCAAGATTACTGGATATGATCAAAACACAGTTCTCCCAATGCAGCAAGCCCTGGATTCCATAAGACACTGGAAAAACCAAGATGTGAATCTAAAATCATATCTCATGATACTGATAGAAAATTTTAAGAAGGACATAAATAAATCCCTGAAAGAAATACAGGAGAACACAGGTAAACAGGTAGAAGACCTTAAAGAGGAAACACAAAAGTCCCTTAAAGAATTACAGGAAAACACAACCAAACAGGTGAAGGAATTGAACAAAACCATCCAGGATCGAAAAGTGGAACAATAAAAAAATCACAAAGGGAGACAACTCTGGAGATAGAAAACCTAGGAAAGAGATAAGGAGCCATAGATACAAGCATGACAAACAGAATGCAAGAAATAGAAGGGAGAATTTTAGGCACAGAAGATACTATAGAAAACATTGACACAACAATCAAAGGAAATGTAAAACTAACACAAATCATCTTTGAGACTTTGGGCTATAGACAGACAGTCTGGTTTCCAGTTGAGCTGAGGTCTGAACCCTGGAATAGTGATAATTCACCTACATGACAAGGTAGGCGTTCCCTCATGCTCCTGGAACTCTGCCTCCTGTTTAAGTTACCCACAGCCCCCACAGGAGAAGTGTGTGGCTAGAAGTTACATAGGCAACGTCCCAAGCTTCTGACCTTCAAGCTAAACTCCTCCCCCACTACCTAGCAACAGAAAAGATAGCAGCATACTTTAAAAGGGGCTGTTTGGCCTCTCCTTGCTCTCTTACTCCCCACTCTCACCCTCTCAGTCCTCTCTTTGTCTTCTCCTCCCCTCTCTCTTCCTCTTATTCTCTAAGCCCCTCCCCCTCTCTCTCTTTCTCTCTCCCTCCTTTCTATAATAAAGCTCTAAAAACATAGACAGTCTCTGCTCATCAAGGCTGTGCTCATTCTTGCCAGTGTGGGAACCTCTCTTCCCTCAGCCCTCTCTCCCATAACCCTGGGCTACAGGGTGTATCTCAGGGCCCCTTTTGGTTTGAGGGGTTGCCCCTTGTCCTACCTTGCCCCTGTCGAGTGGGTCAGAGGCTTGGATGCCCACCCGGGGCTGAGTGGAAAGCTTCTGGCAAACTTCCCATGTCTGCCTGTCCAGAGCATAGGTGGAACTCTGGAGGGATGTGGGCTATCCTCCCTTCCCCCTCTTTTCCATGCCCCCCTTTTAGTTCCCACAATCATCCAGGAACCAAGGACACAATGAGAAGACTAAACCTAAGGATAATAGGTATAGAAGAGAGAGAAGATTCCCAACTTAAAGGGCCAGTAAATATCTTCAACAAAATTATAGAAGAAAACTTCTGTAATGTAAATAAATAGATTCTCGAGAGTTTGATTGTTTCCTGCATCTACTACTCTTGGGTGAATTTGCTTCCTTTTGGTCTAGAGATTTTAGGTGTGCTGTCAAGTTGCTAGTGTATGCTCCTGTTTCTTTTTGGAGACACTCAGAGCTATGAGGTTTCCTCTCAGGTCTGCTTTTCCAGTTTGTTGAGGTATCCAGTACTCACTGTGGTGGGAGTACTGGTATCTGATGATGCCAACTAGTCTTGGTTTCTGTTGGAAATATTCTTATGTCTGCCTTTTGCCATCTGGTAATCTCTGGTGTTAATGTTCTAGCTGTCTCTGGCTGTAACTTGTTTCTCTTATGAGTCTGTTAGTTTGTTTCAGCACTCCTGGGAGACCACCTCTCCCCTGGCAAGACCAGTGCACAGAGGGCTACAGAACAGCACCACCTCCTGGCTTCAAATGTAGGCATGTAGGACCCTGTTCTAGAAGCTCTGTGGCCTGTGCTCTCCTGAGCAGATCCACCTTAGAGAGACACCTGAGTCCCAGGGTCAGAGCCCTCCATGGAGGCAAGCTCTGCTCTGGCAGGGAAGGTGCACAGAGGACTGAGGATCAGCTCCACTTCCTGGCTGAGGATGAGTGCCCTTTAGTACTATGTTGCTTCTGCTGCATGTGCTCTCCTGCACAGACCCACCTCAGAGCATTGTATGAAATTCTTAGGCAAATGCATGGAATTAGAATATATTATCCTGAGTGAGGTAACCCAGTCACAAAAGAACACACATGTTGTGCACACACTGATAAGTGGATATTGGCCCAGAAGCTTGGAATACAAGACACAATTCACAAACCAAATGAAAACTCAAGAAGAAGGAAGAACAAAGTGTGGATACTTCAATCTTTCTTAGAAGGGGGAACAGAATACTTATTGAAGGAGTTACAGAGACAAAGTGTGGAGCAGAGACTGAAGAAATGACCATTAACAGACTGCCCCACATAGGGATCCATCCCATTTACAATCACCAAACCCAGACACTATTGTGGTTGCCAATAAGTGCTTGCTGACAGAAGCCTGTCATAGCTATCTCCTGAGAGGCTCCTCCAGTGCCTGACAAACACAGAGGTGGGTGCTTGCAGCCTACCACTGGATTGAGCACAGGATCCCCAATGAAGAAGCTAGAGAAAGCACCCAAGTAGATAAAGGGATTTGCACCCCCATAGGAGGAACAACATTATGAACTAACCAGTAACCCAAGAGATTCCACAGACTAAACCACCAACCAATGACTATACATGGTGGGTCTCATTGCTGCACCTGCTTATGTAGCAGAGGATGGCCTAATCAGTCATCCATGGGAGGAGAGGTCCTTGATCCCATGAAGGTTGTATGTCCCAATGTAGGGGAATGGCCAGACTGGGAATCAGGAGTGGGTGGGTTGGTGAGCAGGTGGAGGGGAGGGAACAGGGGTTATTTTGAGGCAAAGTAGGAAAAGGAATAACATTTGAAATGTAAATAAAGAAAATATCTAATAAAATTTCTTTAAAAATAGCAAAGAAACCTAAATCATTTATGGAAAAAAAAAAAAAAAAAAAAAA
>LR749626.1:826607-918443 GCA_902729485.2 Mus minutoides | reverse complement strand
GTAGGGGAATGGCCAGACTGGGAATCAGGAGTGGGTGGGTTGGTGAGCAGGTGGAGGGGAGGGAACAGGGGTTATTTTGAGGCAAAGTAGGAAAAGGAATAACATTTGAAATGTAAATAAAGAAAATATCTAATAAAATTTCTTTAAAAATAGCAAAGAAACCTAAATCATTTATGGAAAAAAAAAAAAAAAAAAAAAACAACCAACCCAGAAACAAAAAAATCTCTCAATCAAAAAAAAGCCCAGGACCAGAAGGATTTAGGGCAGAATTCTACCAGATCTTCAATGAAAATCTGATAGCAATATTCCTCAAACTATTCCATAAAATATAAACAGAAGGAACACTAACAATTCCTTCTATAAATCTGCAATTACTCTGATACCTAAACCACACAAGGAACCAACCAAAAAAGAGAACTTCAGACCAATCTTGCTTATGAATATCTGTGCAAAAACACTCAATAAAATTGTTGAATCCAAGAACACATCAAAACCATTATTCACTAAGATCAAGTAGACTTCATCCCAGGGAATCAAGGTTGATTCAATATATGGAAAGCCATTAATGTAATCTAATATACAAATAAACTCAGGAAAAAAATCAGATGACCATTTCCCAAGATGCAGAAAAAGCATTTGACAAAATACAACAACCTCTATGGTAAAATATTATAGAGATCAGCAATTTAAGGCACATACCTAAACACAATAAAAGCAAAATACAACAAACCAACAACAGCCAATATCAAATTAAATGGAGAGATACTTGAAGCAATCCCACTAAAATCAGGGACAAGACAACGATGCCTACTCTCCCCATATCTATTCAATATAGTACTTGAAGTGCAAGTTAGAACAATAAGAAAACAAAAGGATTATTAAGGATAAAAATTGGCAAAGAAGAAATTTCTGTATCACTATTTGCACATGGTATGATAGTATACATAAGTGACTCTTGAATCTCTACCAGAGAACTTCTCCAGCTGAAAAACAACTTCAGCAATGTGGCAGGATATAGAATTAACTCAAATAAATCAGTAGCCTTCCTTTATACAAATGATAAACAGGCTGAGAAGGAAATTAGGGAAACAACTTCCTTCATAATAGCCACAAATATTACAAAATATCTTGGGGTAACTCTAAGCAAACAAGTGAACGTTCTGTATGAAAATAGCTTTAACTCTCTCAAGAAAGAAATTGAAGAAGATATCAGAAAATGAAGGGATCCCCCAATGCTCATGCATTGGCAGAATTAACATAGTAAAAATGGCCAACCTATCAAAGGCAATCTACAGATCAATGAAATTCCCATCATATTCCCAACAAAATTCTTCAAAGTTATGGAAAAAGCAATTCTCAAATTCATCCAGAAATGCAAAAAAGAAAAAAAATAATAAAACTAAAAAAAAACCCAAAACAACAAAACAACAAAAAACAGAGTAGCAAAAAAAAAAAAAAAAAAAAAAAAAAAAAAAAAAAAAAAAAAAAAAAAAAAAAAAAAAAAAAAAAAAAAAAAAAAAAAAAAAAAAAAAAAAAAAAAAAAAAAAAAAATCAACAATGAAGGGATTATTTTGGGAATTACTATCCCAGACCTCAAACTTTACTACCGTGCAATAGTGATAAAACTGAACAGTGTTGGTACAGAGTCATACACATTGATTAATGGAATAGAATTAAAGACCCAGAAATAAAACCACACACTATGGGCACTTGAGTTTTGACAAAGAATGCAAGCAAATAAAATTGAATAAAGGAAGTATCTTCAATAAATGGTGATGGGCTAACTGGCTGTTGGTATATAGAAAAATGAAAATAGACCCATATTTGTGACCTCGCACAAAGCTCAAGTCCAAGTGGATCAAGGACCTCAACTTAAAACCAGATACACTGAATCGGATAGAAGAGAAAGTGGGAAAGAGCCTTGAACTCATTGGTAAGGGGGGGGGGGTGTTTCTAAATAGAACTTTAATGGCTCATACTCTAAATTCAAGAATTGCTAAATGGGACCTCATGAAATTGGGAAGCTTCTGTGAGGCATAGTCAATAAGACAAATTGGTAACCTACAAATTGGGAAAATAATCTTCACTAACCCCACATCTGATCGAGGGCTAATATGCAAAATATATAAAGAACTCAAGAAGCTAACCATCAAACAAAACAAAACAAAACAATTAAAAAATGGGGTATAGAAATAAACTGAGGTTTCACAACTGAGGAATGTGAAATGGCTGAGAAGCACCTAAAGAAATGTTCAAAGTCCTAGTAATCAGAGAAATGCAAATCAAAATGACCCTGAGATTCCACCTTACACCAATCAGAATAGCTAAGATCAAAACCACAGGTGACAACACAAGTTGGAGAGGAAGTGGAGAAAGAGAAACACTACTCCATTAATAGTGGGATTGCAAACTGGTACAACCACTCTGGAAATCAATCTGGAGGGTCTTTAGAAAATTGGAAATAGATCTCTCTGAAGTCCCAGCAATATCAATTTTGGGAATATACCCAAAAAGATGCCCCACCATGCCATAGGGGAACGTGGTCCACTATGTTCATAGGGACCTTGTGTGTGATAGCCAGAAGCTAGAAACAATCCAGATGTCCCACAACAGAAGAATCAATACAGAAAATGGGGTTCATTTACACAATAGAACACTATTCAGCTATTACATATGAGGACATCCTAAGTTTTGCAGGTAAATGGATAAAACTAGAAAATATCATCTATTTTGAGGTAACTCAGACCTAAAATGACATGCAAGGTATGTACACTTTAATAAATGAGTATTAGCAGAGAAAGAAAAGAAAGAAAAGAAAAGAAAAGGAAAGAAGAGAAAAGAAAAGAAAAGAAAAGAAAAGAAAAGAAAAGAAAAGAAAAGACAAGACAAGACAAGACAAGACTAGTTAAGATACAGTTAATAGAACTCAAAAAGGTCAACAAGCTGAAGGGTCCAAGTGAGTACTTCTCAGTCCCACTTGGGTGGGAGAAAAAAACAATATCATAGGGGAAGCTGAGGGACCTGAGAGGGAAATGGGTCAGGAGAAGTGGGGGAGAGGAGAATATGATGTGTTATTGGGCAGAGGAAAAGGACTGTAGCTCTAAGAGCAGGCAGAAGGAATGGAAACAGGCAACCTTGGGAAGTAGGAGGTTGGGGGGGATCCTCCAGAAGAGAGCAGTGATCTGGGAAGTGAAAGACTCTCAGGAATCAAAAGGAGGGACCTTAGACAAGATTCCATACAGTGAAAAGAGGGAAATCATAGAGCCCATCTCCAGCAGAAAGACAGGTCATCAAGTGAGAGCTGGGTTACCATTCCACAGTCAAAGCTCTGACCCATAATTGCTCCTGTCAGAAAGAACTGCATGGATGGAAATTCAGAGGATCCTGATGAAAAGAAGGTCTAGTGACAGGACCAAAGTGGGATTCAGCTCAAGGAAAGGCCTCAATCTCTTACACTATTACTGAAGCTAAGGAGCACTCATAAAAAGGGACCTATCTTTCTTCCAAAAGACCCAACAAGCAGCTGAAAGAGTCAGATGCAGATATTTGCACCCAATTAATGGACAGAAGCTGCTAAACCTGTGGTTGAATTAAGGAAAAGCTGGAAGAAGTTGAGGAGGAGGGTGACCCTGTAGGAGGACCAGCAATCTCAATTAATCTGGACCCCTAATATCTGCCAGAAACTGAATCACTAACCAGGCAGCATGCACCAGGTGATATGAATTCCCCAACACAAATATAGCAGAGTACTCTTGGGTCTGGGTTTAGTCAGAGAAGATGTAACTAACCCTCAAAAGACTGGAGGCCCCAGGCAGTTTAGCTGTCTTGTGGGCTGGGAGTTGGGGATGGGGACATCCTGGTACATTTCTATGTTCAACTAAGTTCTGTTTAATCACAATGAGTATTATACTAATATCTGTTTTTCTATTAAGGATATTACCATTTGAAATACCTTAATTTCCTTAGTTTTCTTGCATAAATTCAGAGGAAAATTCAGCATACAAGTCAGAAAGGTTATTCTCCTCCTTGGGATTCATTTTCTATGTTGTATCTACAGTGAAAGCATGGATAAGTTGAAATCTTCATGAACATCTTATCTGTATTTCAACCAACAGTCAGCAATTTTAGGAGGAAAATTAAAGCTAAAAGTGCTAATGCAGTTGTTTTTCCAGCTTTATTACCTTTATCAATTAAGCTGCTGCCTGGAACTATCTCTTCTGCTATTAAGTATGAAAGATGTTGTCAAAGAAACTAAAGTCTTAAACCAGAAATTGAAGAGGGTTACCTTTCTCCTTTGACTATTTCTTATCCTAAATGAACTAACTCCAGGTGTTAAAATGACAACAGGTCAACCAACACCATTCAGATCTATTTTTTTAAATTACCATTATATTTACCTTTATTTTGTAGTTTTAGTTGATGGCTTCTATATAAGAGTTGCTGTAGTTCAAATGAGAATGGGCTAATGAGTTTATATATTTGAATATTCAGACCCCAATTAGTAAAACACTTTGGAAAGTATTAGGATGCCTTGATGGAAGAAGTCTGTCACTACAACAGGCTTTGGAGTTTTCCTTTCCTTTCCTTTCCTTTCCTTTCCTTTCCTTTCCTTTCCTTTCCTTTCCTTTCCTTTCCTTTCCTTTCCTTCCCTTCCCTTCCCTTCCCTTCCCTTCCCTTCCCTTCCCTTCCCTTCTCTTCTCTTCTCTTTTCTTTTCTTTTCTTTTCTTTTCTTTTCTTTTCTTTTCTTTTCTTTTTGGAACTGTGGCTTTGAAAAGCCATTGAGTATGGGTTTTTTTTTTTCTATTTTATTAATCATTCCATTTGTTTACATCTCAAATGATATCCCACTTCCCAGTTACCTTTCTACATTCCCCCCATTCCACATCTGCCCTCTCCTCCTTCTCTCATCTTCTATGAGAGTGTTCCTCCACCCACCCACCCTCTCCTGCCCCACCACTCCAGAATCCTCCTATGCTGGGGCATCAAACCTCTATAGGGCCAAGGGTGTGCATGCATATCCACTAAGAATAATGGTCTGGCTAAACACTCATCATTTGTTACTAGCTTTACAGGTTCATGGAGAGTTAAAAACCATAACTAAGGTATCTTTTAAGTTTTGTCTAGATAAGCATAGTCGATATTTTATCTTCTGTCCTTGCACCTATAGTGAAAATACTTAGCTCCTTTTTCATGACCTTTGCTTAATAGTTTTACAACCTCTTGAAATGTGCTCTAGGTTTTGCACGCCTGTTTTCTACCTCATGAGCAATTAAATCATGACATCTGAGACGTGGCAAAGTTTTCATTGCAGTTTTGTCATCAGAAAATATGTAATAAGCAGCCCCAATATAAAAGAGGTTCAAGTGTCATTGTCTGGGTCGCCATTCTGAGGTGGTGGTGACACCTGCAGGCTAGTTGTTTCTGCAAAATAAACACCCTTTGCTCCTGCATAGTATTTGAGTCTGTGGTCTTCTTCAGCAATTCTCAAACACTAACACCAATAACACTGTAAGCCCCAAATTATACATTTTTTTTGTAATTTGCTTTTGTCATGGTTTTTTATCACAATAATGGAAAAGTAATTCAGGCAAAAATTGTAGGGAACCTTCATTGATGTAATATATCCCACAAGGGGAAGAAGCATTAATGGTGCCATTATAGGAACAGAAACCTTCTAAAACTACTTTAGAATAACAAAACAGCTTTCATTCATTTAAGCATTGCTAGTTACCTTTGGGAATGCTTACAAATGTGTGCAAATAAGCATAATAGACTTTTAAGTGCTTCGCTGTTTTATTGTCCTATACTATAAATCCTACCCTTGTTTTCCTGGTCATGTGATTCTCCCCTATTTTATGACCACAATCCCTTTCAATTTTGAACACAATTCCTGGAAGTATAATGAATAATCATAATTCTACATGTTTTGCCAAGTCTTTTTTTTGTGTGTGACTTAGAAGTTCTTATTTATATATTTATTTTGACAAGTTTTCAGTGCTTTAATTACTGTCAGCATTTTGCTCTCCTCTAAGCCTTATTCCATTCTGAACTTGCAAAATAATAAGGTTGGTAGACTTGGTTTTATTTATCCCTCTGCTTACTGAGCTTGGCCAGCCACAGTCATAGTTAGCATATTTGCTATAGGCTAAGGCTTAGGCCTGATACACCTTGTATATTTCTAGTATCTTTTACTTCATTCCTCCTCTGAATGGAGGCAGGAGGGTATAGGGGATTTTTGGAGAAGAAACTAGGAAAGGGGATAGCATTTGAAATGTAAATGAAGAAAACATCTAATTAAAAACAAAATAAAACAAAACAAAACAAAAACCATTAGTACATCCCATGCTACATAGAGTGACCATGGGGAAGGGGAGGGGGAAAGATGAGGAATATTTGGTCAACTTTGCTAGTTATACATTTCTACCTGATTTACACAACAAAACAATAGTTGTGTTTTCCAAGTTTTTTTTTTTTTTTTTTTTTTTTTTAACAAGGTAATTTGTCAGTAGCTGGTCAATGATGTCTATCTTTAGATTTCTGACAAATTTCAAATGGCATCACAAGGGGAGCCACGAACCTCAGGGAGTCCTGGCTATAAATTGCCTTGCAACTGAAAGCAAATTTGCTAGCCTATATTAAAAAATGTGGATGAGCTACTTTAGGGTACAGTTTTGCAGGGTATCAGATTCCCATTGCTGACTTTAGTGTGTGTTTATTTTATTATGTTGCTTATGGGGATTGTCTGTCAACTGAGATGAAATTTATGTGCATTTGTACTGAATAGCACCAGTGTCTGTTACTTTTTCTTTAGATACTTTTTTATTTTTTTTCATTCTTTTCGCTTTTTTCTGGGTATCCAGAGCTTACTTTTTAGCAATGAAGATTTATTTATTTATTTATTTATTTATTTATTTATTTATTTATCACTTTATAAGCGAATCGTAAGTATCGAAACAAATAAAATATTTTAAGCAACACAATATCCAGAAAGTAAAGCTGCATCCAAAAATAATATGATGTGATGTGTACAATAGATATAATAAATAGAAGGTGCCTTGGGAGAAGAGGGGAATCTAGTGAGCTCTGTTCAAGATGGTCAGATTGCAGACACACATGAAAAACTCAGACTTCTGCTACACTTACAGAGGGTTCATCTCCCTGATGTAAAGTCAATGCCTGTTTTATGTACCCACATTCATGTTCTAAAAAATTATTTATTTCCTAGGCACTGTATCAAGGCATAAAATTCTAAGATCTAGTAGATGAAAACAAAGACATAACTTGGATTTTGTTCTTATACGACTTAGCACTTAGGTTGTGACCAGAACCGTTATTCTAATGAGGAGCCAGACAAGAGAACCTGGTCGCTGGTAAAGAGTTTCACATGGTAAGAGGCTGCACATAGAAGGAAAATCAAGCATGGAATTCTAAGCTGCTGAGTGATAAGGGGCTACTGTAGGCATGAATTCAGAGCAGGGATAAACAAAACCCATCCTGAAAAGCACTGCCTCTGACTGGAATGCATACAGTGCCAGACAGTACTTAGCTCTCAGTGACTGAAACTCAGGTACAACAGTGACCCCGAAAAATCAGAGAGTAAAAAACAGAAATGCAGACTTGCATTTGTGGCAATAAAATGCACTTTTAGTGATGCCAAACACAGCTCAGCTCAGACTTTTCAATAAAACACTGGTATTGAGACATAATGTTGAAAATCCCTACCCCAGCTTAGAAAAACCACAGGCAATGGAAAGTGTCCTAGTATGACTCTCACAATGTTATGCTGATACATGACTACCAACTAGTATCCTTTATAAACTCAGAACATTCTTTCTAAGGAAATCCAGTTATATTAAAATTAAAATTCATTAGTATATAATTATCAGGGACATTTTTTCAGTGAAACCAGGATTGATTTAACAGCAAAAATTAGTCAATGTATTTTACTGTCTCAGTTAAGGTTTCTATGGCTATGCTGAAACACCATGAACAAAAAAGCAAGTTGAGGAGAAAAGGTTTTATTAGGGTTAAACTTCCTTTAGTGTTAGATGTTCCAACAAGCAGCATTGAAATAAGTCAGGTTAGGAACTCAAATATGGTATGATCTTGGAGGTAGTAGTTGATGCAGACACACTGGTAGGTACTTCTTACCTGCTTGCTTCCCATGAATTGCTCACTCTGCTTTGTCCTAGAACCCAGAGTTGCTAGTCCAGGGGTAGAAACACACACAATAGGTTGGGTCTCCCTCAACGATCCACCCAGGGATAGAAAATGCCTCATAATTGGATGGCATACTCAATTGACGTTCTCTCCTTTCAGAAAATTCTAGTTTGTGTGTCAAGGTGACGTAACTCCAAACATCACATTCCCGTGAGTGGAAACAAGTTTAAAAAAAAAAACTCAGGATTTGACCTAATTTAGAAATAATATCTATGACAGTTTAATTAGGAAGGGATCTAAAAATGTAGCTTTCCTGGATTTACAATGAGCTCATGTTCAATGACTGTATTGCTTGAGAAAACAAGGGAAAACAAAAGCAACTTTAGAGACATGGACATAGAACAGTATCAAATGAATAAAGAGATACAGACAGGATGGATGTATCTACAAGCCTAGTGATGCCAGGATTTGTTACCAGCTAGAAACTTTCTCTCCAAAACAACCAGAGGAATGTGGCCCCCTAAATACACTGAGTTGAATCCTCTGGACTCCAAGAACGTGGCCTGATAAAACATTGACAACAGATCTATGACTTAAAATACTATAAGGAAAATAAATTCTGATGTGTTAACCCATTGAATTGTCCTCAGTACTGTATCAGCTATAAAAGTACAGAAGAAAAAACAGTCATTAAACACTTCAAAAAATTAACAAAATGATCATACATCTATAAAGAAAATAAAAAAAAACCCAGAAAAACAGGAGCACTTTCTCAATCAATGATTAGTATCTTTAAACAAAAAGCTAAAAGCTTGTATGAAATTCATTTCCAAAAATAAAACAATAATTGCCCCTGCTGCATGGAGATTAATATATTTCTACTCATTGCATTATAATGTATACACTAATTTGGAAGAATTAAGATTAGTTCTTTACAAAGATAACATTGTATCTGTTAGTTTAAAACTGAAAAAAATCTAGATAACATACATCTCTCAGTGGAATTATTTACATTGGTAAAATCACTTTATTCTAATCAATTCACACATTAAAACTCATTACACAGTTGGTAAAGAATTTGGCAAAATACTTGCCCGTTCCCAAATTCTAAGCATCTCAATCAACTTCAGAATGGCTATTCTGAAACCTTGAAACTTCATTTAAAGATTTATAATTTTTCTGTCAACTACGTTCTTATTCATTCTTAATTATTCTTGGTACATTGATATTTAGAAAAGTTTATTTCCTTAGCATCAATAAACCTAGGATGGATTTGAAACTAGAAGAACACTAGCTTTGTAAACTCTTTCATGACTCATTGTTCCTTTTGCCAATAAGTGAATTTATTGATTTTACAAAACCACTGCAGTGACAATCACAAAAGAAGTCACTTGATATGCACTCACTGATAAGTGGATATTAACCCAGAAACTTAGAGTACCCAAGATACAATTTGTAAAACACAAGAAAATCAAGAAGAACGAAGACCAAAGTGTGGATACTTCATTCCTTCTTAGAATAGAGAACAAAACACCCATGAAAGGAGTTACAGAGACAAAGTTTGGAGTTAAGAAGAAATGATAGACCATCCAGAGACTACCCCACCTGGGGATCCATCCTGTAATCAGCCACCAAACCCAGACACTATTGCATATGCCAGCAAAATTTTGCTGAAAGGACCCTGATATAGCTGTCTCCAGTGAGGCTATGTCAGTGCCTGGAAAATACAGAAGGGGATGCTCATAGTCATCTATAGAATAGAAAACAGGGCCCCCAATAGAGGAGCTAGAGAAATTACCCAAGGAGCTGAAGGTGTCTACAACCCTTTAGGTGGAAAAACAATATGAACTAACCAGTATTCCCAGAGCTCGTGTCTCTAGCTGCTTATGTAGCAGAAGATGGCCTAGTAGGCCATCATTGGGAGGAGAGGCCCCTTGGTCTTACAAACTTTATATGCCCCAGTACAGGGGAACACCAGGGCCAAGAAGTGGGAGTGGGTGAGTAGGGGAAAAGGGCGGGAGAAGGGTATAGGGAACTTTCTGGATAGCATTTGAAATGTAAATAAAGAAAATATGTAATAATTTTAAAAAAGCAGTGTACGTATTTTACCATTGTTTTGAGCTATTTTCTGTAGCTCCAGGAGGTAGTTAAAATATTTACATAAAGGTTTTTATATGAAATCTCAGGCTTTTTAGCATTGTACATACACTTATCAACACAATACGTATAATACTAATATTTACACAATATTATTTATAATGTTTCACTGCACATTATTTTAATTAGTAAGAACTATTTAATTGTTATAAAGAATATCAACTGGCAGTAATTTGGGAAATAGAGAAGCACATGCGGTAATTACTATTTGGAACAAGAAATGGTTATGGTCCTTTGGGGAAATGTTTTATAATAGATACTAACAACGATAAGAAATGTATGGCCTTAGGGCTAAGAAACCCTAGCAGGACTGTATAGTCTAAATAAATTACTATGTATATATTTTTTCCTTTAGGAGAAAAGGAAATTATTTCTATATAATTTTATGGCACATGCTTTACACTAGAAAAAACCTGCAGAAAAAATTGCTCATCTCATTTTGTCATTTATATATATATATATATATATATATATATATATATATATATATATATATATATATGGTTTTATACATGAAAAAATTATATAGCCATAAAATTTCAAAGCTGGGGACTCTTGTCAATGACAAGAGAAGAATAAAAGGTAACTCATGAGAGCTGAAATAGTAATAATATTAATGCTTTGACTTTAAGAAGGAATGTGAGGGCTAGTATGGCATCAACAAAGTTTCCCTACCACGTGCAACATCATGGGTTCAATCTTCAGTGCTTTGTGCAATATGAAATAATCCAATGTTTTTGATCCTTTCTTGAAAGTCCTTCAACATTGCTACAGTCATGAACAGAAGGCTTTGCAAAGCATTCATTAGAGTAGTCCTTTCCTTTGAAATCATGCATGGTAATCACTTATGGATTTGTTAGAAGTAACAAGAATAATCACTAACTCTTCCTCCAGAAAAGAGTACAAAATTGCCACTATTCATCAAAAATTCAATGTAACCAGAGGAATGCTTTATTCTTTAAAAATATATAGAAGTTATTCTCTGAGAGATGATTCTCTGGGAGATGGTAAGGTTTTTGTTAGTACTCCCATTTCTTTGTTCTTTCAATTTTTTTATTAGATTTTTCTTCATTTACATTTCAAATGCTATCCTGAAAGTTCCCTATACCCTCCCCCTGTGCTGCTCCCCTACCCACCCACACTGGCTTCTTGGCCCTGGCATTCCTCTGTACTGGGGCATATAAAGTTTGCAAGACCAAGGGGCCTCTCTTCTCATTGATGGCCGACTAAGTCATCTTCTGCTACATATGCAGCTAGAGACATGAGTTCTGGGGGTACTTGTTAGTTCATATTGTTGTTCTACCTATAGGGTTGCAGACCCCTTCGGCTCCTTGGGTGCTTTCTCTAGCTCCTCCATTGGAGGCCCTTTGTTCCATCCTATAGATGACTGTGAACATCCACTTCTGTATTTGCCATGCTCTGGCAAGCAGAAGTAGGAAGCTGACTTTATGTACAACAGGACGTCATATTTTAGATTTGCCTAAACCATTTTTCTCCATGTGAATAATTTTATGGTTAGTGCAAAATGGACAAAGATCATTTAAAATATAACCCCATCTATTATTCAGTCAACTTAACTATATAACAAGAATTTCCATGATTAAATTTAATCATTGTGGTTCTCTGATCTTTGTGTCTTATATGTTGCTAGGTAACAAGACACCTGAACAACAAGGACCAACCAACATTCTAGGAAAAAAATCATGTTAATTATAATATCTGTCAGGACATTTCACCAGTATGCAAATGGGCTTTCCATTTTTTGTTTTTTTTAAAGAAAATCGTACTGACTATAATAAAAGAGTGTCTTCAGAAACAACAAATGGGATTCTTTAAGTACCAAAGATTATCTTTGTGAGGTTCTGGAGAGAATATAGATACTAAAAATGTAATTTCAAATTGAACTTTATCCCACCTCAGTTCATCTCAAACACAGTTGCAATATGTGAGATTATGATCTGTAGCACTGAATGCTTTGATAGGAAACATGAAGCCTTTGGCTTTATCAACTACTTTTGTCTTTCACTAATCACTGACTGTGTTGAAAACCTCTATGAACAACACAATGATACAGTCTATTCCTTGACTGGCTGTATTTTCCATTCAGCTGTACAAAGTACTCATTTTTATGTAATGCCACATCACCGTGTAGAAATCCCAGCGATGATTTGTCAGCTTTGTGTCATGAGTGGATAGTATTCTTAACACAATGTGGTTCAGTGTGCATATAGTGTAGTATTGAGTATTAACTATATGCTTCAGGAAGATGAAGACTAAAGAGGTGTGAGCACTAATTGTAAGCACTGACTAAGCAGGAATTCTATGTGAAATGACACTGTCGGGTCATAGGACTCTGGAAGTCCACAGTAGATTCAAGTGCATTGATGGAAAAATAAGGGAGTAATTGACTCTTAAGTTGGAGCTAAAGGGTAAATGTGATTTAGGGAGTTAATAAATCCATATCAATGACAAAGAAATCTGATGTCAAAAAGCAGACAGAGCAGAAATTTCCATTCTGGGGAATATGAGTCTGTGATTGGTAAATGTAGTGTACCCTAAAGTGAGTCATGGAAGTAATATTAGAGGCAAAAAAATGTATATGAGAAAATAAATACACTACACAAGCCAATTAAGGACAGATTATGTTTAAGGTAAGATCCCTTCGAAGCCTGTTATAAAGGGAAAGACTAAACTACTTACTTATGTCCGTGTACGTGAAAATATACCTCTTCTTTTCATAATCAGTGATATTCTTATTATCAATAAAAGTAAATTAGAAATTAGAATCAAGACACAGTTCTTTTGTGGTTTACGAGAAAAAGAATTTAAGATATAGACAAAGAGCATTAAAAGAATAAAATCAGCAATATCATATTTCCAACTATGTGGATAAAGGTGTGAGCATCCAGAAGGAAAATATCACTTTCTAGCACAATGTCACATTACCTTTGCTTGGGTTGGCTAGAATTTTTCAGTATGAAATTCTTTGGTGCCTACCTCAGACTGCTTCAAGTATCCATATTAGTTTAGCACATTCAGTTAAATATTGGATGTACTATCTGCACAATAGAAACATACTATATCGGTGTCTCTCATTCCTTGGATGGAATGAGCAAAGAATGAGTAAGAAGATTGTCTGAAAGACACAAGGCTCCGACTTTGAGATAAAGGAAGGACTTTTGAAGCCAAGACCGGGGGACATTTGACATCTGGAAAAGGAAGTAAATGAGTGCTCTGCCAGAGCATAAAATGAACAGTGCCCCAAGACATGGAGATTTTGAACTAGTAAGACTCCAGCAAGACTATTAAAGATGCTGAGGCATGAACTTGGGTTTAAATCATTATTTGGCAGAAATTTGTTAACAAGGAAATTACTAAGTGGTGCTGTGTGATTAAACTTCTCTTCTTATTGAATATGCAGTATAAAATGTCTGAGTAACATAAGAACGTTAATTTGTTAAACCAGCACAGAAAAGATGCTCTTCCCTTCTAGAAAAAAGCAGCCAAAAGTCACTGTAATATTTTTGAAAGCTGAATTTAAAGACTGAAGATTTCTAAAATTTCCAGGCTACATCTTTCTGCTTTGATTGGCACAAACTCTAGGTGAGAAGTAAATGTCCATTTCCCCATGAGATGAGATTAATACACCAAGCTATGTTGAACAAAAATGATGAAATAACACTTGCAGCAGTATGCTCAAGGGTAGGTTGAAGTAAAGGTGGTGGATGCAGAGATAAGGAGGAAAGAAGTATAAAAAGTATTCATAAGATGCATCTCTAAATCAGATTTTATTTGTATGACCACATTTGATTAGGAAATCCCATTATGGAGGCAAATATTTTATTGTTGTTCACTATATCTATTTTCAAAGTGTTTTTAATGACAAATGTTGAATTACTAAAATAAATAAATAAATAAATTTCAATATTTTTCAAATGCCTTAAGCTACCCTTCTGACTCAATATTTTGATTATAACCCAAGATACCTTATATCTTTTTGTACAACACTTCTTCAATGTGAAGATTGGTTTCACTAATAGTTATAGGAATGTTAAAAATAAAAATATATCCTTCCTTAGCTTTAAGTTGAACTGTAATAATTTACATTATAAAAATAGTCTCTGAATATGCAATTCATCATAATAGACTTTATTTGTGAATAACTGAATATTTTTTCAATTCACAAATTTTAAAATAAAATTTAAGTACCCCATTATTATGAGTGATGTTTAATGTATTTAAATCAAAATTATTTAAGGAGAACCACTTTAAGATCCAAATGTATTAGCTACCAGAATATGTGAAACATGTAGAAGAAGATGGCCTAGTTGGCCATCATTGGGAAGAGAGGCCCCTTGGACATGCAAACTTTATATGCCCCAGTACAGGGGAACGCCATGGCCAAGATGTGGGAATGGGTGTGTAGGGAAGCAGGGCGGGGGATGGGGGAGGGTAAAGGGGACTTTCGGGATAGCATTTGAAATGTAAATGAAGAAAATATCTAATAAAAATTGGAAAAAAATAGTATCTTTGCTTTGTGGTATAACCAAGGTGTGACTATTGATAGTCAATTGGTACTTCTTGTTAAACAAACTATATGGTTTAGGATATCCATAAAGAAATAAGTTAGGAAACTATATTATATAGCAAAATTAAGCCACCTAGCCTTTGTTAGGGACTCCATATTTCCAGGAAGAGAAGAGACATTTCTTCGGTGTTTGTAGGAAATTTAATTATGTAAACAGGAACTCTGGTCCTCCACCCCAACTTCAACACAGTTTTAGTAAGAATCTAATGTGATAAATCTCCAACCAAATATGCCCCCAGCAATGAAACATAACTTAATTAATATGTGTACATGCTGTGTGCCTAGATTGGCCAAATCTACCACTACACTACCATCTGCCACATCTATGAGACCACTAGAACTTTCAGTTTCTTCAGGCCATGTGCTTCTGCTCTGCTTTTCTTCTTCCTCCTCCTCCTCTGCTTCCTCTCCCACTTCCATTTTCTCCTTCTTCTCTCTCCCTCCTTCTGCTTAATCTTTCTTTTGATCTACCCAATCATTACTTCTCCCTTATTTTACAAATTAATTTTCTTGTAACACAAAGTAATACATATTTAGAAGAGAAAAAAGTAAACTATGCAATCTTAGATATAAAAATTTTACAATAAACACAATTTTTTATATCTCCTGACCACTAGTCTCTGGTGAGGTCGGGGGAAGCAGTATTATGCTTACAATATTAGTATCTTTCAGATATACGTGATACAATACGGTTTCATAAAAGGGCAAACATGAGGTCATACTACTGACCCTTCAGTCTTTATAATTTTTGGACCCCATATGTCTATCTACCAAAACATCCTCACTAATCTGTACAAATAATTCCTAGGGGGCTGCCACCATCATCCCTAAACCCAAGGAACCCATTTCTAACTTTCTGGGAAATACTTGTATATTATTCCATCCTCAGTCATAGGATAATTTTATCATAGTGATAGGATAAAAATATCCTGTTTTTATTATTTGGAATTGAGGCTAAGACTGGGGGAACAGCTGCGGAATTACTTATCTCTGCCTACAACTCTAGGTTACCTTCATTTCTACCTAGAGCAAGTGACTGTAACATAGATTTCTCTTGAATTAATGAACAGCCTTCACTTTAATATTATTGGAAACATCTAATTTCTGGATATCTAGTGGGGTCCTACTAGATCTAGCCAGGTCACTAAATACTAGCTTAATCAAGGAATGAAGAAAGAAAAGGAATAGTAAATAGATAAAGAAAATAATAAGTACTGAGAATTATTGCAGAGATGACATCATGAGTTGCTTGCGCCAAAGAAGCAGGCCTTGGGGACTCTCAAGTACTCATACTGGGGCCCACAAGAGGCCACTGCCTTGTGCTCTGAAACATGGCACCCCCAGCGGATTTTCCTTCCTTGTCATCAGGGGTTCCAGGCATCTCTGGCTTAATGTCCTCAACAGGTTCTTCTGAGACATGATTTTATAAGAAGGAACTGGAAATGACTCCACTTTCAGTGGATTATCTGCACATGCATGTACCGAAATGTTTCATGTGTTTAGCTTGCTTTATATAGGCATTTTCAATGCTGCAGCAAGGCCGTCTGTGCGAAAGTATTAGGATGAATCATAGGCAATGAGTGATAATTACATAATGTTCAGAATTGTCTGCTTTGCAAAAGTGATTGAAATCTGAGACATTGGTTCTTTTTAAAGAGGCAGAATACTGTACAAAATACTGTACAAAAACTGAAAATTGGATTCCAAGTAAAGTCAACTTTTGTGGGAAGATCAATTCATCACTGTCAAAGGATCACCTCATTATTCACAAAGTATCCCTATTATTTTCCTATATTTATTTGTTTGTGTGTGTTTTTGTATGTGAATGTATGAGGATATGTCATATGCATATGATGGTAGAAGAAAAATTAGGAGAGTTAGTTCTTTCCTTCTACCATGTGAGCTCCAAGAATGAATGGAAGTCAGGTCATCAAACTTTGCAGTAAGAACCTTTGAGCGCTAAGATATCCCAAAGCATCATAGAAGAATTGCTTCATAACTTGTCTTTAGAAACTACTAAGCTGACTTTTCTTTTCTTATAGTTGGGTAGTTAATTTTTCACCTGTATTCTTCAGATTACAGAAGCCATGCAATCGTGTCCTCACAGCCCTTCTTCACCCAGCCTCCTAATAGAGCCCATGTACTCCCTTACTCTCCTGAGCACACTATCTTCTGTCTACAATAGTTCTCTTCTCTCATCAGGGATAGACTGCCTTGGCATGTGCTTTATCTTCTTTCTTCCTTTGTCTTTATGAGCTAGGCACAGTAACTGTTTACTTAGCCCATGAGGGTATTCCTGTCTTTAGAAAGTACCATTTTAATATATATATATATATTTAATTCATGAAAACCTACCATCCCTTTTGGCTTCAACTAATTCTCCTGTGGAGTTATTGTTACTTGACACACTGTACAAAAATTTAATAGATTTAGTTTATTTAGTTCATTGTCCTGTAACATGCCACTTCCCCTGGCAAAGAAATAGCTTTGCATTGCATTATTTATCAAAAATCTTGAATATGGGTTATGCTGGTGTGAGGGGTTGTTAGCTGAATGAAGTCAAACCAATTGTGTAATTAGTAGAATTATTGAAAATTAAAAAAAAAAAAACATGTGATCAGTATTTGAGCAATATTTTCATGAAAATGTCCCTCCTGTTATGAGCACATAGAAAATGTTTCATTTGTTTCATCCTTAGATCAAAAAGTATAAGCTCTCTATAACTGATTTCCTTTGAAGTATAAAAACTGGGGTCCCTGTACCCAGTTGGTTCTGATTGTTATTGGTGGTCAATGGATGGTCAGGGAGAGAGAGGTGGGACTTTAGGATTCACAGTCAAGGGGACTGAGAAAAAAAGAATTGCCATGGTGGGAAAGAAACAGATCCAGGCTTGAGATCTACAGAAGAGAGAACACACAATCATAAGAGTTGAGGAAGAGTAGCCCCAGACTGTGCTGTCCTTAATAGGGTCTAGGGTAGCAAAGGTGGAATATAGATTTATCAAGTAATAACTCAAGAGTATTAAAGAAGATGCTTAGCAAAGATGAAGTTTTTGGAGTGGCCCAGCCATTGAACTGATCAAGGCATATTAAATATAAGGCTGTGTGTTTGTGTGTGTGTGTGTGTGTGTGTGTGTGTGTGTGTGTGTGTCTTTTATTTGGTAACTCAGAACATGGAGGGTTGTGTGGCAGATAGGGAGGAACTCGGTCTGCAGCCCCCACTGCTTCCAGGATGATTTTGAGCAGTGTTTATAGCATACAGCAACACTATGCAAATATTTTGAGTATTCTTCTGGGGAATTTTAACTCTTTCATATCATTAGAATTTAATTTCACTTCTAGGAAGGGGAAGAAAACTAAACAGAAAATTAACTTTTGGTGTTACCCCTGACTCGGCAATAGCATACTTTAAAGTAGAATAAGTTTAAACAGACTTTAAATGCCTCTAGTATGTATTTTTTCATACAAGACTTGTCTCTCTTTATCTTATTCAATCACCATCTCTCATTATCTTATATATGACAGTCACACGCAATGAAGCTTAGAACACCAGAGTGAGAACATTGGCTCATGTATTAGCTGGTGATGATTTATGGTTTCTGTGCTACATCAAAGACCTGCCTCTTATTTAATTTTTACTACCTATCTCCACTTTTATCTGCCAAGGCTTCTTCAGTTCCTACTTGTAGTACGTTGGGTCCTCGATCTTGCATCTATCTCTGGAAATGATGGGCTAGTGTATTCTAGGCTCTGCCTACTCTGGGAAGTGTCTCATTGTCTGTTCTAGGTGTTCAAGGAGTTATCTCTAGTCACCTTGAGTATCAGTTGGCACCATAGTGCTCCCCATCTTCAGGCATTCATTCCATCTTTCCTTTCTGAAGGTAGTTCTATCCCCAATATAGTATATCCAGTGAGAATCTAATAGCAAATGTGTCTGTGGGAGAGGATGGAAATCTGACTGTGACTCATGTTCATAATATTTGAACTGAAATATCTGAAGGCCATGTTTCAGCTTTGTTTTTAGTGTGATTAAAAAACATGGAGATGATTTCTGACACTTTCCAGATGCTTACTTCCATGAGCCACTTGTGTGTTGGGTTCCAGAATTCATTTATCCCCAGGAGAGTACTAAGAGTCCTCAGTAAGGAGGATGTGTGAACTCTCTGCGCATGATCTTTAACCTCCACCTCTGGGGAGGCTCAATAAACTCCTGAGCTGTGCCCTGGTTGTTTCATTGTCTCTACTGCTTATTACTATCCTTTGGCCTCAATATGCCACAGAAGGCTCCTGAGGCACAGTATCCAAAGTATTTTTCTGACCTCCTGACACCCTCAGTTTGGTGGATATTTTCATCTATTTTCCTTATATTTGCTGTTGAAATTATGGAGGGAAATTTTTATTAAATCCAGATAGGACACTCTTCATGTGAGACTACTATGTCCACTAAGGTATACACACATGTTTTCTTCCATTGATTCTTCTACAAGGTCATATTTTATAATGTTTAACCTACTTTGGAGATAAAGAACTGTTTTCAGAGGAATTTAGAGTCATTAGACTCTAAAGTGAACAGATGCAAGAACTGCATGAAGAACAGCAGATGTGGCTTGCTTCATAGAGGGATTTAAGTATTTTCCTCTATGTTTAAAATTTTAAAAATCAGTATGTTTATTCCTTTAACCTTTTATATTATATTGACTATGTAAAGCAATATTTTCATTCTGACATGAGACTATCCATGTATCACGGTTTGTTCACATTCACTCCTATTGACTGATTGTTTTCCCAGGTACTGTTGGTCCTCTTCCTCCTCTTCTTACCCCTTCTGTACTGGCTAAGTTTGTGTCAACTTGACACAGCTGGGTTTATCACAGAGAAAGGAGCTTCAGTTGGGGAAATGCCTCCATGAGATCTAGCTGTGAGGCATTTTCTCAATTAGTGATCAAGAGCACCTAGTGGGTGGTGCCATCTCTGGGCTGGCAGTCTTGGGTTCTATAAGAGAGCAGGCTGAGCAAGCCAGGACAAGCAAGCCAGTAAGGAACATCTCTCCATGGCTTCTGCATCAGCTCCTGCCTTCTGACCTGCTTGAGTTCCAGTCCTGACTTCCTTGGTGATGAACAGCAGTATGGAAGTGTAAGCCAAATAAACCCTTTCCTCCCCAACTTACTTCTTGGTCATGATGTTTGTGCAGGAATAGAAACCCTGACTAAGACAATTGGTACCAGCAGAGTGGGGTATTCCTATGACAACCTGACCATGTTTTGGGGAGGACTGTGGAAGGACTTTGGAACTTTGGGCTTGAAGATCTATTCGGTGTTAAGAACTCTGTGAGGTGTTGTGTAGGAGCTTGGAAGATAATGTTGAGAACAGTGCAGAAGATGGAGGCCTGGCTTGTGAAATTTCAGAGGGAAAATTAAAGACTTTTCAGGGCCATTGCTATTTTGATTGGGAAGATACTGTGGTTCTGGTTAGCTGGGGCTGAAGAATCAGCTGTGATTAACAAGATACCAGAACTACTAAAGCAAAAACGTGGCATTACTGGGACTATTGATGCTGGTTAGCTGGAGCTACGAAATTAGCAGTGATTAAGAAGAGACCAGCATCATTGAGGTGACATCTTCTGGGAAATGTTTTCTGAAAGCACAAGGAGGCTGTGTTGCAGAGATAGCCGTGGTTGTACCTTGTGCTGTGACTGGACTTGGTAATGTGTAAGAGTTACCTAGGTGGTANGTTTGTGTCAACTTGACACAGCTGGGTTTATCACAGAGAAAGGAGCTTCAGTTGGGGAAATGCCTCCATGAGATCTAGCTGTGAGGCATTTTCTCAATTAGTGATCAAGAGCCCCTAGTGGGTGGTGCCATCTCTGGGCTGGCAGTCTTGGGTTCTATAAGAGAGCAGGCTGAGCAAGCCAGGACAAGCAAGCCAGTAAGGAACATCCCTCCATGGCTTCTGCATCAGCTCCTGCCTTCTGACCTGCTTGAGTTCCAGTCCTGACTTCCTTGGTGATGAACAGCAGTATGGAAGTGTAAGCCAAATAAACCCTTTCCTCCCCAACTTACTTCTTGGTCATGATGTTTGTGCAGGAATAGAAACCCTGACTAAGACACCTTCCTAATTTCAAATCCTGTATTTTATACTTTCATGCTTTTTAAAAATTATACAGATTTGAAAAAAATTGAAGAATAATTATCTTTCACAAAACATGCAATACTTATACTCAGGAACAATTATTATTATTATTATTATTATTATTATTATTATTAAAAACTAATTGTTTGAGAATTATTTAAAATGTATGAAATTGAAAATACCATCCATGTTAGTTGAAATTAAGGAGAATATCACCTGAGAGGCCAGATTCTCATGAAGGTTTCTTCAGGCTAAGTTCTTTCCCCACATCTCATGGTCAACAAGCTAGTGAAGTAAAGGAAGGTCATCCAGTCATCCTTAGAAACTTCTCCAGGGTGTGGCCACATCTTAAATGTTTTATTGAAGGGAAAAGCTATGAAAACACTTACAACATTAATTTCTTGCCTTATTTATTAGTTTTGCCTAATTTTAGTGTGAAATTTACCATTTTCAATCTATTTATGTCATAATTATTAACTTTAACTTTTTCAGTAAAATGTAAATCATACATTTTCTGTAATTTTTAAATTATTATTCTTATAGTATAAACTAAAGCAGGTTTATAACACACTTTTTTGCTTTATAATAAATCTTTGTAAGCCTCTGGGAACAATTAAGCCACATAGGAAAAGAGATGTTGGTTTGTGGAAGTTAATTTTTTCCTTTAAAAAGCTGCACCTCCCATAAGCAGCAGTCCTGATTACCAAGTGCCTCCTAACCCTATGTAATGAGCTTCAGTTGTGACTCCTCATTCTCACCTCTAGAAATCATGCTTAGGTCTCTTGGAATCTCACACCTGCCTCATTTGAGAGCAGCCTGGTTGTTTGTACTTCCTGGCAGTCATTTGCATTGCCTAGCACCAATCATCCCATAATCAGAGTTATTGATGCTTGGAGGTTTTCTCAGTCTCAGCAGCAAAGTCACACAATGCAGGATGAGATGGAGCTTCTTGATTTCTGTTCATGAGGGAGTATGTGACTTCAAAGGGATGTGACAATAAGCATGTCTGTGTTGTTACTGTAAATGATTATAATTTGGTATAATGGTGAGTATCATGTACCAAGCACACAATGTGTGCTGAATGAAATCTTTATCACATTAACAAAATAAGCATCCCCACAAGCCATGCAATTATAACATCACTTGTATAAGTATGGGACAATGAGGTGATCTGCACATTGATGCATTTTCCTCCTAATGGGTAGTATTCAGCTGCTGAAACAGAGGGAAGCTCTACAGGAAATCCCATTAGCAAACACAGGAAATGTCCCTTTGAGTTGTTAGCTAAGGGTGTGAGTCAAAAGGACTCACAAAACAGACATTTCCTTAATGTCTTTGCTTCCTCCCAGAACATGCAGGTTAAACTGTATTGCTGAAGACAAGACAGAAAACACGGAGGAACTGAGTCTGAACTGACATGTGCCACCCTTTTATTCATGCATTTAAATGCATTAGAGATGAGTGAGGATGGCATGCATATAATAAAATAGAGATGAGCCCAGGCTGCATCAGGAGGGATGAATATGAATAAGGCTGTGTTACCTAAATTTCTTATTTCTTAATGAAAGGGGTTTCATAGCTCTGCAATGTCTCAACATCTTTCAAATCTTAGGCTCACTGCCTTTTAAAGAATAGGGTTCATTTTAGCTTACAGTCCCAGAGTAGACATAGTTGATGACAGCAGGGAAGGCATGGATGCATGAGTGTGAGGGTTGACTGGTGGTCAGGAAGCAGAGAGATCACATTTCATGCACATACATGAACCAAACACTAAGACAGGAAGTGGGGTCAGTCTATATAACTCAAAAAACACCCCAGATTTCTTAAAAAAGATCTCACATTGTGTTCCTTTTTCTCCTTTTATTAAAAGTAGATTCTTGTCTCATACAGTCTATCCTGGCTAAAGTTCTCCCTCTCTCTATTGCTCCTACTTCCACCTTTTCTCCAGTCTCCTCTGGATTCAATCCCTTTCTATCATTCATTAGAAAAGAACAGGCTTCCAAGAGATAACAATCAAACATACAAAAAATAAAATACAACAGGATAAAAACACAAACCATCTCATTGAATTTTTACAAGGCAAACTAACTGAAGGAGAAGAGCCCAATAGAAGACACTAGAATCATAGAATTATATACTCACTTGTTCACACAATCAGGAGTCCCATACAGAGACTATACTGAAAGTCATAATATACACATGGAGAAACTGGTGCATATCATCCCTGGGCTTGCTGCTCAGTCTCTGTGAGATCAACTGAGCATTGCTCAGTTACTTTAGAGAACCTTCAGCTCTAGGTGTCCTCTATCCCCCCACCCCTTTACTTTTACTGGCTTTCTGCTTTCTCTTCCAAAAGGTTCCCCTGGCTGTGATGGAAGCAATTTGATGGAGACATTCCATTTAGAGTTGTTTGATCCAAAGTCTCTCACTCTGAAAACGCTGTGACTCTGGGTCTTTGTATTTATTTCCATCTGCTGCAGGATGAAGCTTCTTTGGTGGGGACTAAACAAGGCACTGATCTATGGGTATAGTAATCCACTCAAAAGGAACATGTACTTACACAAATACAAATAAAATGATTCTAGGGACTCAGCATCTTTGAGGCCCCTTGTACTCCAATTAAATACTCACTAACACACTGTAGACTCACCCCTTATCTGATTCACTTACATTCCTGAGGAGACATTCATACAACATCTGTATTGAGACAAAAGCATAGAGACACAGCTCCAATATACTTCTATTTTCTGTGCATGGAATCAGATATATTTATGTCTACTGGCAATAATCACACAGAGAGGAAAAAGATAGAATTCCTGAAGGATATTGCTAAGATTTCTGTTCTAGATAAATTGAGCTCCCTGGAGGAATCCTTAGATTAACTAGCTGTCATCCCTTCCTGGCCTTTCTCCAGGCTGGTGTAATCATGTCCATAGGTGAAGCAGTAAGCATGTCAGAGGCAGATCCTCTTGTCAAATCTTCCCACCTGGGAAAGTCATACAAATTCGTTTCTCTGTTGAGATCATTTGTAATTGCCCCTAAGTTAACTGTGATGACCATTTGCTAGAACTAGAGCCTCTTAGAATTTTAATAGCACATCGGTGTCCCTGTGAGCACCCATGAGAATTCATGTAGTAGCATTTCTGAGCCATGGTACGCTAGGAAAATGAGAAGATTTTTATAAATGAAAGCAAATAAATCACACACTACAGAGGTCCCCTTTTGCATTTCTATCTGTGCTCACAGAATAATCCTGCACACTTTATAGTAGTCCATAGAATTGTATTTTTCCATAGTTTTGTCCTTTCCTAATGGGCTACAATGTGCACAGTAGAAATTTTGAAACAACATAGCATATCAGGAAAATTAAGTCAATACAATTTTATCTATCAGATACCTGACACAAAGGCTTATTTATAACCTCTATAGTATAAACTAATTCACAATGTTTTTGAAATCTATGCTTGTATAGAATCAATGAAAGTAAATAGGGGAAGGACAGTAGTCATTTTTTTTTTTTAATGAAGGCTAATGTTACCTTTCATCTTTATGGTGTTGAGAAATTAGTCCTTCCATAGATGGTAAATTCAGATGAACTCAGAATGTTGTCAGCACCATCCAACAGCTTGTGTTCAGATGGACCAAAATTTAAAAAAAAAAAAAAATGGTGGAGCTCATAAGCTCTCACCTCTCTTACTGCTGTCATGAGGAGAATTATTCCCCTTCACCACAGGTCCAAGTACAATGGGTTCATGCACCAAAACTGGTACGGAATAAAAATAAATCTTTTTCCTTTTAAGTGGTTTCCTTCATATTTTTGTAAAAGCAATAAAATTGTGATTTGTACAGAGAGTACAAGGTCTACATTGTTTGAGGTCTACATTCCTCGCTGCAGCAATCTCTTCTGAAAATGTTTCTTAATTTTGAAATGAAAGTGTAATGTTTCATATAGGCTAAAATAAGCTGTGTAATGCTTAGGTTTGCTATCATAAGTTATATATAATGATATATATATATATATATATATATATATATATATATATATATATATATATATATATCCCAGTTTGTTTTAGGAATTTTTAAACAGGGCCCATTACAACTTCAAAATCTGAAGTTGTTTATCATATAGAATATGCATGTGTCTTATACATATCTTCCTGCATGCTTCTGTTTACTTCTTTTGCTACTAATACCCAATACAATGAAAACTTTTGCAAATGCTATATTGTTTATGACATAAGACATAAGAGAAAGAAATATTTTGCAAAAGTTTAGTATAGACTCCCTTACTTCATATATTTTCAATTTATAATTACTATGACTCCTGTGTACAAAACATATGGACACAGAGAGCTGAGTGTATTTCCACATAATCTGTTAAACAAATTACGAGAGAGAGAGAGAGAGAGAGAGAGAGAGAGAGAGAGAGAGAGAAGTTTCACAGATTCATGAGACTCAGACTCCACAGAAATTGCATTGGTAAGGAGGTCTCTAGGTATTAATGAATGTAAACTGCGGTCAGAAGAGTGGAGCCTCATTCTGATAAGTGTAACTTCAAGATATTTTTCTCTCCCTCTACTACTTAAAGGAAAAATTAGAAATGTGTAATTGCATCTATCTGGGAAAGGATGTTTCATAATAAATGAAATTCTCCCAGAATTATATCATGCTGTTATTAGCTTTTTATATCAAAATTAATTGACTCTGTCAGGCATAGAAGTGTGAAGCATTATCCATAGATACTCTGTAGAAGCTGAAGCAGTGAGATAAATGAAACACAGGAGCTCAAGACTAGCTTGGAAATAACATGAGTCAGGTTCAACTGATAAAAATTCAGGTTATTGCAACTGTGATCTGTGAGGTGTTTTTCATGTGTACATAAAACATTTTCAGGAACCTGCATAGGTATAGACAAAACATATCATAGAAAGTGGACTACAGGAACCCCTGGGCAAAGCAAAAATATCAGAAAACATATAATGCAAATGAACGACTAGTAAATAGAGGTTTAACCTGTAAGGTATTTTCCTGTGTTTCCAGTTACCATTTACAAATAGAGTCCCATGCAGAGTATGACCAGCTTTGAGTAATCATTTCTGTAATATTGTTTCTAGAGTTACCACTGATGGATTAATTTCTGATGTCTCTGCAGACAGAAAGGCCACTGGATAGGTTTGAAAGACTTAACTGATTATATCTCTTTAAGTTTTTGAAATAGCATGCTTCACTAAAGGACATTGCGGGGGGGGGGGGGCTCTGTAGGAGAGCAAGTAATTTGAGGGATCAAACAAACTAAATAACTGAAAATTAAAGAAAAGGAAACCTAGATCCTGAAAGGGGTATTAGGAATCAAACTTTTGGGGCTTCAAAGTCCTTTCAGTTGTCACCTAGAAAGTCTTTAAACATAAGGGACAAGGAGGGAAGTAAAAATGAAATTGACAGTGAACTCCAGTGATTAGCTTGATGTTAAGTGCTCTGAGATAGAGGGCTTACAGCTCTCAAATGCCCCTTAAGCGGGTTTGGGGGCTGGATTTAAAATGTCTTCAAAGGGTAAAGTTGAACTTTGATCCGAAGATAATTTACTTAAGGTAGGTTTTGACATTTTTCTCATTTGCATCGATTTGATAAAATAGAATATAACCATTGGGTCTCTTGCTTATGTCCTTATTGCTTTGAAAATCTCAGTTTGGAAGTAAAGTAAAATCTTAAACTAAGAAAAAAAAAATGATGACTTTAAATTCCTAAATAATTTTCTGATTGGTTTATACTCCTATTCCTAAAATGACTGTTGTGTGTTGTAAGTTCCTATCAGTTATTTACTTGTTAAGAAAATTCCTATCATTCATCCTTATAAATCTAAATTTCTTTTACTTTTTTTTTTATTTGAAAACTACAAAAGCTAATACAGTTTATTTTAAGGGTAAGAATCCAAACCTGGCAAACACAGAAATCTAAATTTCTAATGAAGAAGTTCACAAGCCATTTCAAATTTCTAGTAGCATTTTATGCCCGTGAATTTCCTGGCTGAGAGATTTAAAATACAGTTTAATTGTTTCTTAATGTTTTCAATTACTTTTGTTCTGTTCAAGTACCTTCTATGCTTCCCAATGTACTGCTTTGGAAATATAGAACAAGAAATGCTTCAAATATGGGTGTGGGTATTATAGCTTCTAACTTGGCTACCTCAAAACTATTTTTAAAATTGACTTTTATGTACAGGAAAGTTCCCAGTGGCTGTGGTAACTCAATATTTTATCATTTTGGTATATACATATAACTCAATAAGTTACATTAGGTTTTAGGTGTCCAATATTTTTTTAACAAAACACCAATATATATAAACTTTTGTGGAATAAAACTGAATCTCTGGCTGAGAGGCACAGGAATATGAAAAAGCTGCAGGGATCCGAGTAGGATCTCTGAGGACACAGGAGTGTGAGAAGAGAGCCCTAGGTCTGGCTCCTTGTTTCTGTGATACTTGGTTAGGATGGAAGAGCCAAGGAGCTCCTGAGGAAAATGAGATAACTGGGGGGAGGGGTTGTTTTCTTTTTTCTACTTTTTTCCTTCCTCTGTCCTTCCTCCCTCCCTTCCTTTCTTCCTTCCTTCCTTCCTTTTCAGCAATGGCAATATCTGGATCTATTCTGATGAGAAAAATGATGTCTAAGCCTTTCTGTTTTTGTCATAGCCTTTTAAAAATTGGTTCAAATATATTCAGTCTAGTGCTTAGATGTTTTAAGAAACACTGCTAGTTTCCTGGTTTTTCTTTTCCCTTTGAAATAAATTACAATTTTTCTCATATAATATATTCTGATATTGTTTCCATTCCTTCTTCTCCCAGTTACTCCCCAGTCCCCGCTCATTCAGACCTCTTCCCTCTCTGTCTCTCATTAGAAACCAAACAGGCTTCTAAAGGATAATGAAATAGAAAAATAAAATATATTGAGATAAAACAAAAACTAATTCATAAGAAGAGGCTAAAACAAACAAATAAGAAAAAGAGCCCAAGAATAGGCATAAGAAACAGACATGGACACAGAGACCCACTTGTTTGAATGCTTAGGAATTTCATAAAAGCACTAAACTGTAGGCCATATAATAAAAGTGAAGGAAATGTAGGGTAAAAAGAAGAATGAAAACCATGAGTGTGAATAAGATAAAAAAGTTAGACAAAATTAAAAGAAATAAAAAATAAAGCTCTGATATAACATTGAGATAAAGAACATTCAAATATGCCATTGTGATCATTTTCTGTTGGCCATCTACTGCTGGACATGTATCCTACCCTTAAATATAGTTTGTTTCCCAGTGAGACACCCTTGGTGAAATCTAAATTTTAATTTGCAAGTGGTTATCAATTGGAGAGATTTTCCAGGTTAGGAGTAAGAGCATGTGTATACTTCTTAGACCCCCCTCCCCCCCCAAAAAAAATAACATTATCACATTCTAGATCACAAATGTCTTGTAAATACCAATACTAATTTTGAGATGCAAATTTAAAACTGTTTTAGAAAATAAACTAAATTGTAGATGTAAAGGGCCACATTTGGAAATATCAGTGATGATAAAGTGACAGAAATCAGTCCTTTCTACTTTGGTCTTTGCTTGTGTTGCAGATTTCATTTGTCGAATCCTGTGAGACATCCAACTCACATGTTTAGAATGAATAGGGTAGCTCAAAAAATCAACAAGTTTACAAGTATCATTGTCCCCTGCTCTACACTCATGAAAATATATATAGAACCCAGTGTTTCTTACATGACTGTACAGAGACAATTTTGAGGATTATAACTGAGATAAGATCACAATGTAGAGGCAAGGGTTGCATTTCTGCATGGACTTTCTTAAGCACAAGTGTCAACTCTCATCAAGGAAGCTGCTTAGGCAGTACAGGGAGGCTGTTAGAGTTCAGAGAATCAGTGACTGTGGGGTGCCCATCCTCAAATGGATGGAACATCTGTAACACAACACAACCCCCAGGCTCAGAACACCCAGGTACATATTAGACTCCATAAAATGTAAGGTATATACTTAGAGAGGAAAATGAAATGATTTTGAAAATGCAGTGTTTTGAGGGGGGGTCATGGTGGGACATGGAAAGAGTTTCAGGCATAATAGTAATTCAAAGCCTTACACTCTGTGGTTCTGCTCTAGCCCACTCTGGCTATTCTACAACTTTAAATGAGGCTAGTAACCTCATTTAAAATTTGATGTCAAGGTGGTGATATAGCTCATCACATAAAGAGTCTTGCCATATAAGCCTTATTATCTTTGTTTGATCCTCAAAATACAAGGCAAAAGAAGAGCCTTGACCCCACCCAGTCTCTACCAATGCACAACCCTATGCATACCGCAATACAGTACAATAATAAAAAATAATATTAACATGTCATCTTTCTCAAACACAGTTTCTATCTTTTGTCTCATACCTGACAGTGTATGTAAAATATTTGTAAAACACAATAGCCATCTGAAGCCAAAATTGAATATTTCTGAGGTCACTGATTCATTTAAGGGCATCAAAAATATCTAATAACTTAATAAGAATGAACAAATAAAAATTCTTTTATTTTTAATTGAAAATAATTTCTAGATATATTAGAATATGATATTATTCAAAATTTCCTGTTATGAGGAAACGCATAGTGCTTATCGTATCTCCAGCAATATTTCTCTATATCCCTTGCTTTAAAGACATGAAATAATGTCTTCATGCAAAAATCAAGTCCTGTAATATCCCCTGAAGAATGAGGTGTACACATCATGAGTTTCTTCTTTTCTTTCTGTTCAACATGCTCCCCCTCCTCCTCCCTTCACTTTCCCTCCCTCTTCCTCCTCCTCTTCTTCCTCTTCCCCTTCCTCCTCCTCCTCCTCCTCCTCCTCCTCCTCCTCCTCCTCCTCTTCTTCTTCTTCTTCTTCTTCTTCTTCTTCTTCTTCTTCTTCTTCTTCTTCTTCTTCTTCTTCTTCTTCCTTATGTATGCTCTGCAATAAAAGAAAGCTGATGTAAAAGACTTTCTTTCATTTTCATGGTGGAGGCCCACAGGTAGCATTAAACAGTTAATCATTAAACAGTTAATCAGTAGCATTAAACAGATAATCCTGACTAATTCTGGAGTCCAGTCACATGACAATCTGAACTCTCCCTGATGAGTTTCAGTAAGCTGGAGACATTCTATAACGCTGCACAATGTCAGTCAAAATCACTGCAACTTTGTAAATTTCCCTGACTCTTATAAATGTATTGTTTTACTGAAAGGATCTACCACCTCCACAGTCTATTATGATAAGTATTTAAACTAAATAATAAAACCCACAACCATTACCTCTATGGCTACAGATCATTAAAAATATTGAATTACAATAATCTAATATTCAATGTCCCAAACATTTTGGGGACAGTGGTTTAGGTTAAGGTTAATCTTTTTAGATTTCAAAACACACACACACACACACACACACACACCACAGAGAGAGAGAGAGAGAGAGAGAGAGAGAGAGAGAGAGAGAGGTGGGTGGGAAACAGAGAGTCAGAGAAAGAATAAGATGGAAGAGGTGAAGAGTCAAAGAATTTGAATTACCCAACTTTATGTAAAACAGACTGAATGAACAAAAAAAGAAAAATTAGAACAGAAACGAAATTTATGGTTTCTTTGGAGAGACTTGGTTCTGTCACATGATGCTTTTCTGGAAGCTGTCTTATGAGAGGATATTTTGCTGAAATCATACTTGTAGTGTTTTTCTGGAAACTTCCTGTTGAAAGGGCATGTGATAATTTGTTGGACCAGACACTTGAAAGGACATGTGATGTTTGGAAAGAGTCTAAGTATAACCCAGCAGACAGTGGACAACACTCTGGCATTGGCTTGCTTTGCTGGTCTTTCTTGGGCTTCACTGAGAGTGGTCTTCATTGACAATGCTCTTGCATTAGTTCACCATTAGTTGTTTTTTGTTGTTGTTTGTTTGTTTGTTTGTTTTTTGTTTTTTGTTTGTTTTTTTTTTTCACTGATCTTTGTTTGACGTGGGTTCATAGAAAGAAATGCACCATGGGATTTCTGGTGGCTTTCTGGCTGCTTCTTGTTCCTTCCACAAACTTGTGCGGATGGCTGAAGCTTGGCAGTTTCTTCTATCTACTGCTGCTACTGATTCATGTCTGTTGTTTTAATAATGGTCTGGACTGCTGACAATGAAGACAGGAATAATCCCCAAAGAACTATTTCTAAAAAGGTCCACAAGCCCTGTTTCATAGTCACCTTTCTTTTCCATTACCCCTGGTGGGTAGTAGGCTGAAAGGAAGGTTGAAACATTATAGAAACTTAAAGTATGTTTTGAAAGCTCTTAGCTTGCAGAAACTCAACATTACAGATAATTGTTTATTTTTTATTTTAGAGAAAAACTTTTGAAGCACAGAAAAGGACAATACATGAACAATGAATGGTAGAACAAAGCAGATGGAGAACTCAATGTGCTGTTCTCAATGTGTGAAACACTAAAGGTGAGGATGCTATGAATCTTGTTTAACATAAATGGATTCTTCAATGTTATGTAAGAAGCTAGACAATATGCATGTGAGGTGAAGATGAAGTGTTTCTTTAAATATAGTAAGAGGCATTAATTGGTTCTCCAGCAGATGAAATTTTGCACGCCTGAAACACATTGTATGTGAGCCTAGAAAAGCAGATGTTGCCTATAGCAATACCTAAGCTATAAATAAAAGACAGTTATCCAGTCTCTCCTCAACAGAACTCCCAGAACACTTCACATGATGGTTAGGAAGAATCCTACTCAAGAGATTTACTGATGATACCTGACAAAGTCCATTCCAGTCTGTGTTGAAGTCTCACTGAGCATAACCAACAGACAGAAGGCTTCATGCAGTCGTTAACTTTTTTCAAGGAACAGACAGAAAGAAAACCAAATGGACACACAAAGATCAAAGAGATAGCCATGCATTGGGTATGTACAAGGCAGTGAAGAGTCCTTGAAGCCCCACGTCTAAGAAGGAACAAATCTCACCAAACCCCACTCTAAGTCTGCATCTGCTTTCCACACTACTGCACTAAACTTTCTTAGTTGGAAAAAATATCAAGTACTTAAAAAAAAAATATTTTTAAAAAATGATCACCCCAGGGCTGCCCTTTTACCAAGCAAGATGTAAAGCACCTGATTTCTGCCTCCTCAATCTGACTCACCTCCAGTCCAGTGCAGTCTTTTCACAGCCTGGCTCACTGCACGGGGAAGAAATAAACAGTCAATGTAATAACAGTGTTTGAAGTTGGATGGGAAAACCCAATGGGAGAAGCAGTTTCAGTTCATTACTACTTTGCCTGCAGCATTCCTGAGATTAGTGTCTCCCATAATGCTTTGTGGTTATTAACAGAAAATTCCTCTTTCAAGGAATTAAAATATGATAATCTATTAGAAGAGGAAGAATGACTCAGGGCCACAAAACCTACACAGCATACTCACAGTGCACATATATCTTAACTTATATTAACCTCCCGTAAAAACAGGAAATAATTAGAGCTAGGAGATAATTAGTGTCAACTCAGCCCACCTGACTCAAGCTCCTATGCTAATCAAACATACTTCCCACTGTTGAGTAGTTAAGCATGTGTCTTGTACAATGATCCCAGTCTTCTTCAATACTCCAAGCACTTATAACTATACTATTCTTCTAAAAGAATATAATCATAAGCCTTCAGATTTACTCATTAATAAAGAAAATTATTTTATTTATTTTTTAATGTGAAAGAAAGTAGCCAAGGATATGCACAAAGAAAAAAAAATACATTAACATTTCTTTTTTCTTCTTCCTCCTCCTCTTCCTCCTCCTCTTCTTCTTCTTCTTCTTCTTCTTCTTCTTCTTCTTCTTCTTCTTCTTCTTCTTCTTCTTCTTCCTCCTCCTCCTCCTCCTCCTCTTCCTCCTCCTCCTCTCCCTTCCCCCTCCTCCTCCTCCTCTGCTTCTTCTTCTGTAACAATTCTCTCTAAATTCTCTATTTCATCAGTCTTATGATGGTGAGAGCCCATATATGTATTTCCTGTTGGGTTGATGAGCTGTATTGTTGAGCTTCCATTAAGTATTTCTCCTCTTTCCATAACTCAGTGCAGCACCAACTCAGATGCAACTACTGACTGAGAGTGGCCAATGGAACCTTGGCAAGGAAAACTGAAACAGAGCTTACATAGTGATTTTAGTTAGGGCTTTTCTCCCTTGGAAAGTGACTGGAATATAAGGAACAGATAAAGGATTCACTTACTGAGGACAAACAGACTTTGTTAGATAACACCTACATGAGAGTAAGATCATTTAGATTTTACATTACCTTATTATTAGGTAACCTCAGCTGCCGTTGGACATGGGCACTGAGAACAGTAACACACTGAGAGAAACACACTGTGGTTCCCTTAAAGTGGATTTGTTAGGTGTCATGTGTTTATTGTTTGAAGGTGTTTTGTTCTGTTTTTTTTAAACAGCTTTGTGACTTGCCTTGATCAGCAGGAATGGGGCATCTTCTCCACAGTAAGAGCCATTAACTCTATCCGTAACAATCTTTGTCAGCATATATGGAATATTTTTAATAGATAAATGCCACAAAACAAATAAACAGTCTTGCTCATTTATACAACAGCTATGTTAGTCTGCTTCACACAACAAAGATTACTTAGTGCAAATAGATAAAAAGGCTTCTTGCAATGAATTGTATATGAAAGCACATCACAATTTAATAATAGCTATTTTCTGTCAAATGGAGAAAATCTATGTGAAAGGAAAACTGAGTTTTCCCGGAATCAGTTTGATTATGAAGCATTCCAACTGTGGATTCTCTCTGTTTCATTCTGTCTCAGTCTCTCTCTCTCTCTCCCTCTGTCTCTCCCTTCCTTCCTCCCTCCTTTACCTCCTTTACTGACGTTTCTTAACATTTGCAGGTCTCTGGCAGATTCTATTTCACTTGTTTAATTATAGTCTGTCTCTAATATTACAAAGATTTACAAGAAAACCAGGAATAAGTTTTTTTTTTGTTTTTTGTTTTTGTTTTTGTTTTTGTTTTTGTTTTTGTTTTTTTACCTTGGACTGGATTGTTATCGATGCTTCCTCAGCAATTATGTTTTCTTTTTTCATTTCTTTGCCCTTTTTTTTTTTAATTCAGGAGTGTGAGCAGACTTGGTACAGAGAGAGATGAGGATAAACCTATGCTATATTCCCAGGTGGCCTCTAGCACCCACCACTTAGTAAGAAGTAATTGAAGGACCCAAAAGACTGTAGAATATTATGTAGAAATATATTTAGTTACACCCCCACCATCACACCAGGTGATATTCAGTCTTGTTCTGGTTTTTAAATTCAAATTTATATTTTAATTTTATATGTTTGTACAACAATCGCTTAACTAAACCTTCCATCTTCTCCTTCAAACCTTCCTGTATCATCCTTTACCTCAATCCCCTGCGCAATCTCAAATGCCTGGCCTCTTTTTCGTTTACACAGACACACATGCAAATGCATGCATAAATATACCAGTTTGTGTTGCTCGTATACATATATTTTAAGGCAGACCAGTTGGTATTAGTTGGTGTAGACTAATTCTCTTTTTCTCAGTAGCCATTAACTACCTGTAAATCTTCATCAGAGTGGTATTCCAAGAGGCTCTTAGCTGTGTAAAATTGGCAATAAAATTAACCATGACAACAACCAATGTAACATCTGCTGCAGCAACTACTCTCTTTAATGTCCCATAATCTCTTCTGCTCAGATTCAGTGCAAGTTCTTTACAATGCTATCAAGTTTGATTTGAGAACTTTAAAGACATCTTCTTTTCTGGTTACATGAAGGTTTTAAAATTAAGTGTCAACTATTAGAGGGATGTTTACTTTCCATTCATTCTGCAGTGAAAGTTTGCTAGGTGTTATACGATGAACCCTGGAACAATAGGTAAGATATAGCCACCCATTAAGAAGATTAAAAAAAAAAAAGGAGATGAGTATATAAAGTTGGGATAGAGAAAAGCGTGGGATATAGGAGGAACTGAGGGGAATGCGTGGGATTACATTTAATTAAAACACAATAAACTCATGTATGAAATCATAAAAAAAAGAAGATGATGATGGTGATACAGCTGGGCACTGTGAGGACACAGGCATACACTTAGAGACTAGCTGTCAGCAATATGATCTTCCAGAATTATGGACATGGAACGTTGAGAAATATAAAAGGAAGTCTGCTGCATACACTTTTCTTTCTGCACTGTGCAATACTGAGTGTCCCTGAACCTGGGCAGCCGAAGGAAAGAACAAGGAAAAACAAAATACCATTCTTCAAAAATCCTGTATACAATGCATGGTCCTCTTCATAGAAAAGTTATAATAAGTCAAGTCAAGCAAAAGCAAGCTTCATGAGGTTAAGAATGACAAATGTGTTTTGGTTCTCAGTATGCATCTAATGCACATAGTCAATGATAATGGATATCATGACTCGGAGAGTTAGTCCAAGACTCCAACCATTTCTGTTGCTGTCAGTGAAACAGAATTGGTTTCTATGACGATCCACTCATTTCCTACATGTGAATACCTGAAGGATGTGCATGTGTTTATACTTGTTTTCAAGTGTGTGAGCATTTGTGCATACATGCAGGTGTATATGTGCAAATGCTTGTGAAAGCCCAGGGTTGAAGGTGACAGTAATCCTCTATCACTTTCAACCTCACTAATTGAGGCAGAGCCTCTGACTGAAGCCAGAGCTCAGGTACATAGGCTCCTCTAGGTAAGTATCTTGCTTTTTATTTGCCCTGTTTTGCTCAACCTTCACACTGGAGTTAAATGCATGTGTTTATGTGTTGTCAGATTTTAAGTTCATTCTGGCAGTTGTGAAAATTATACTAATATTCTAATTCTGTATGGCATTGAAAAAGCAGGCCATCTGTTGTTTCAATGAATGTCCTGGTTATTAGTGATTATTCTTCCTTATTCAGTCCTTGATATTTAAAGCCTGGCACCACACTACTCTTACCACTAGATACACATTTTCTACCTCAGATGGAGTACCACGTAAGTGAACATATCCTAGAAAAATAGATTCAGGTCATTCCAAATACCATGCTCTATATTGGCAACAGCTTTATGAAGTTTTCCATAAGAACAGAACAAAAAGGTAATCATAAACAGGACACATGGGTGGACTCATCAGGTAGAAGGGCTATTTCAAAGGGAAATTTTTTGCTATCAATCTTAGATGTTATCTGATTACATCTTTAGGCTTGGGTTGGAGGAGTGCAGCAGATAGTATATATACTCCAAAAGGGTTTGTTTCTAAAGCACAAGGATTTTCGGTCATACAAAAAAAGTACAAATGAATAGCTACTTGTGGGGATTAAATAACTCATAATTTGACTCTGGCCTTGGAGTAGTCCAAGTCTCCCCACTCATTGAGTTGATCAGCACTGTACAACACTTAGTGCAGCTATGAATTTTTGTTGTTTTCCTGGAAATTCCAGGTTATACTTTGTATTTGTATCACATTTTGTGTAAATCAACATTTTTTTTCTTGTTACAGAGTGAAAAGTAAATTTTAATAATGTCTTTTCCAAAGATTTTACAAGCTTCTAATCTCAAATTCTTCAAACACAAAAAAGTTTGAAATCCATCCATGAAGAACTTGTTAAAGTCTATCTCTTGTCTAAAATAATTTACATTATGTCTTTTTTGTGGGAGCACTGTTGAGATGTGTAAGCATATAATCTTATGGACTGTGGACCAACTCTGGTTATCTTCTACTAACATAATATTCTGTGTGCATGTGACAATGCTTCTGTAGAGAAGAAAGCGAGCCATACAAGTGCTGTGCTGAAGACATGGGTCAGTAACAGGTAACAGGAAGCTACCTGTATGCAATAGCACAGCTCAGCTATACTTGGTGACATTTCACTCTAGCATCTATCTGCCTCTGGTTAAAGGCATGCCACAGATCAAAGACAAGATCCTGTCAAAACCACAGCAGGTGTTACAGCATCTTCACCTGTCTTCATGTGTCAACACGTAGATTTCTCTCATAATTGACAATGACTTGACAGGGAGGCCAAACCACTCAAGCAGAAATTTTCCTAGATTCAGTTTCAGCACTGATCTGGAAGGCTGAAGGATTATGGTAACAAAGAATGCTGTATTTTCAGCATTTTCTAGTATCAACTTCTTCGTGAGATGCCACTCAAAAAAATTAATAATATAAAATTTTAACTTTTGTAATATATTCTTATTAAAATATGTGCTATCATACATTTCATATGTTTCCTCTTATGAGCCTTGTTTTAACAAATGGTGGAAATATATAGTATAATTTTAAATAATGTTAGTGTGACCTAAGAAAATAATTGATCATTTATCAGCATGAGGAAGAAAATTGGATATTCTCATATAACAGTAAGTATTATAAAAATTACTAGAACTGTTTTTATGTCTTTGATGGACAATTAACATATTTTATTATACATATAAATTTCAATTCACATCTTGACATAAAAAATGCATTTTGGTTTTTGGCTACTCATGGGACCCTTTTCTTCCTATTGAGTTGCTTCATACAGCCTTGCTATGTGGTTTTATGCTTAGTCTTACTGTATCTTGATATGGCATGTTTGGCCAATTTCAGAGGGATGCCTTCTCTGTTCTGAAGGTAAATGGAGGAGCAGTGGATCTTGTGGAGAGGGAAGATTGGAGGAGACTGGGAGACTAGGAGGAGGGGTAGAAGGAGAGCCTCTGGTCAGAATGTATTTTATTACAAAAGATAAAGAAAACAATAGAGACAACTTGTTTTGTTTTGTTTTGTTTTTCAGAAAATTGAAGTAATGCTTGTTCTCATTAAAAGTGAAGTTTGTTAACATATGCTGAAGGTTCTAAATGTTTAGATGGAGACAGTAGAACAAGCTGTGCCTGAATCTCTTTGCTATGCCATTGATTTCAGGATAACTAACATTACATGGAAAATTATTTCAGATAAAATTAGAAACTCTGGACCGAATGCTAATAAATGATCTTCAGTAAATAGGAATGCCCCACATTAGGGATTCTTAAGTCAGAGTACTGTGTAAATAATCAGGAGGTCTGTAAATTTGTATAAAAATGTGTTATATTTATTTCAGTATTATAAATACTGTTTACTCTGCCAGAATTAGTATAAAAATATCCATGACTTTATTACAATTGTAAGAATTTAGTTCTCAATATATATCAGAGAAATTTCCACTTAACATGTATATTTTACAGATTCCTCTAAAGATCTTTTACATATTAGAAGCTTGAAAGAGCAACATCTAATATACTTGTTTTACATCTTATTTGAACTATTTGATATCTCATCTTCAAATTTCTGAAATATGTTGCACTTTTCTCTGAGAAAAATTCATAGGCTTTGTTAAATTGAAAAGAGCAATTTACTACACATCTCATCCTTGAGATGCCTCATTCTCAAAGGTGTCAAAAGTGTCCCTTTTCCAGGTGACCATCATCACACTGGCATGCCGTGTTTCCTTGACCTCCAGTGAATGGCTCAATATGATCTTCCTTTCAGCTGCTTCTCTACGATTTCCTGCATTAAGCCACTGTTTAACTGATAATATACCTATCCTAAAATTCAGAATACTGTTTCAATCTGTGCAAGCATAATGCTGGAGCTGGTGTCAATCTGTTTCAGTTGCAGGACCCGATTTATTAGTAACCTCAAGGACTGAAGAATTTTTGTTGCATTGTCCTGACAAAGCTCTAATTAAATTATGCACATATAGATTAATTAAATACACAAAAATATGCTAACGACAAATGCTATTTCATGGAAGCTTAATAATTTATAAAATTATATATTGCCCTATTTTATAAGATTAAGTTTTACAATTACTTTGTCAAATAAACATATCATCTTTTAATAATTACAATCTATTGACAAAATAGAAAGACAAAATCCTGTGTCTTTTGATTCTCTGTTATGAGAAAACTACACAAACACTAGGCTGGAGAGGTGGCTATGTATTTAAAACAACGTCCAAATCATGTGTAGGACCCTGAATCAGCTCCCAGTATCCACATGTGTCAGTTCCTAACTGCTTGTCTGCTTGTCTCTCTAGCTCCCAAGGAATACTAGGCAACATGCATCCTCGGGATCTTGCATATACTCATTCATACACACACACACACACACACACACTATTAAAAGAAACCAATAATGTTTATCCCTTAACTCTTCTAATGAAATATTTAAGTACCTACTCTGAAAAAACAATCCCTTCCTAGATAGAAATCACATAGCATTAACATAAGCACACAGGGTCTTAATCTTCAGTGTGGAGGACTGTTTGCACAGTGAAGAAGTTTAAAATACAGAGAGTAAAGTTTATTGGCTGCGGGAGATGACTTTTTCCAAAAGAAATTTAAATGATTTCGTCATTTAACAGAGTTAAAACATTTTGTAGAGCTGAATTTTCATTAAACATCTTGAGTTTCTTATCTCTTTGTAGAATGTTGTGCTCATATAAGAAGAGAAAATATTTCAAAGTACTTAAATCAATGCTAAATATACCATAAAGGAACTACTAAGGTCTTAGGTTATTATTTAGATGGGTTTAGATAATGTTAGAACAGTGAATGAGCCTGAGCTTGCATTACTCCCATAAAACTGCATTCAGTATTAATGGAGTATTACATAGAATTGGATAATTTAGAAGATTTCAACATAAAAACTAGTTAAAATGATATACTAATGTGAATTCATTAGGTTTTGGAATTTCTGACATAATTTTATTTTTAATGAAATAAAAATATGATTGTTAATTTTTTTTAATTGATACTCATTGTCCTGTGAGAAGACAGTGCTACATCTATCTTGGGTGCAATCCCAATGTTTAATTTTCCCTCTGAAAAATTCCTGCTGCCTAGGACAAATTCTGCTTACATAAACCTGCCATGTTTCTGCCCTGTCAATGTTAACACTAGCTATTAAGAAGCCTCCAGGCACTGTAGAAAACAATAGTCTTTATTCCAGCATAGTATGTGTCTACATTTTTTCCAGTTTCAAAATGGAAAAAAAAATTGAGAATATGTTGTCAAAGAAAACAGGGAAGGAGACACAATGGATTAGTGTATAAAGTATATCACACCTAAGATAATTGACATGTTTGGTCACTCTGCATTTCTCCTCATTTTCATTAAGCAGGAAAAACATAAAAATTTTGCTGAATAATTTGAATGCTAATTAACTCATTTATTTAAAAGTTATTTTAGCATGTTATTTTTGTACAATTTAAAAAGTTGAATCAGCATAATTTCAACAACTCATTTCTGTATAGTATTAAGTGCCTCTGCATTCAGTAGAATGTGAACACTGCCAATAGGCCATTGCGTCTGCCATGGAGACAGGGAGAACAGCTATAACTCACAAGAGATTAGCCTGTTGCTGTGGCTGAGTATAAATATTCCTGCACATCTGACTTCCAAAATAAAAAAAAATAAAAGAAAAAGAAATTTGTTAAATAAATATTATTAGCAACCTTCCCAGTATTTGGCTTTTCTGTTTTTAATAGTTTTCATTTTTGGAAAACATACTTATTATTATGCATGTGCTGTGCGGGGGCGGGGGGAACACATGTACCACAATATGCCTGTCGGTGCACAAGAACAACGTAGTAAAATAAACTCTCCTTCCATCTTTAAGAGTGTTTCATAGTTTGCATTCAATTCTCAGGCATGTGTCTTGAGTGCCTTTAGTCCACTGACATTACCTGGCACCAGTAAATTTCCCTTAACAACTTTTTAGCATACTCTTTAAAGCAGCATTATTGAAAATTATAACATACCTAAGTTGTTGATTTTAAGTTCCACTAATGCTAAAATTATTTAGCTCATGTCTATTCCTGTGATACTACTAAGTAATTATAACATATGAAATTCTAAAATAATCCACAAAAATAGTTTATTATAAATCGAGTATGTGTTTAGTAAATCATAAAATATTTCTCTTATCTCTTCAATCTTTAACAAATCAGAACTTTCTCATTAAATTTCCATACGTTGGCCTTTTGAACTGTGAATAATGCAGTGGATAAGAATTGGGAATCATGCTCAGGGATTACACATAGCAACATGTAATATAGAGAAATCCACACTCAAATCTTCTACCTCATTAGTTGTCTTACTATCAGTAACTTCTTTCTAATTCTGAGCATCAGATCCAATGCATAACTTAGTCTGTTTTTACTGTATAATAAAATACCTAAGGCAGATCACTTAAATAATGTAAATCTACTCCTTTTGGTATTAGTTCCTTGGAATACTAAGATTAACTCCAAATCTAGAGATATGGGGGTCTCTGAAAACACCAAGCTTGGAAAAGTAACAATTTATGTGAGGAAAGACAAAAATCTGGTTCAACATGATTCAGTAACCAGTGTTAGAATCTAACATTGTGTGATTTATTATTGGCATATTTAAGTTCAGAACAATTTGGTAAAACATTTTATGGTATAATGCAATCCCATGTGCACAAGCTAGATTTATTACATCAAAACTCTTCTCAAAGTTGATACATGAAGATAGGTTCTATAGGTAGGCTCCAAGTATTTTCTTAAGAGCCAAGGGAAGCCTCTTATTTGTCATGTGGACACTGCAGAGGACATCTGGGCTATGAGTTCCCCGTTGTCTTGGTTGTGGGAACTTAAGTTTGGTCTCCTCCTAGAGATACCACAGGGGTTACTTAGGCTATTAGCCATCTTCACCTCCAGCCCTCTGGATGGAGATTCGGTTATCCATTTTTTTTTTTTTCTTTTGAAAGACAGCTCTGCATGTTTAACATTCGTGGTTTCCCTAGAGCTATCTGTGAGTAAAAGGAACTTTGTGCTCCTAACAGAGACCAAGTCTGATCTGTGCTCCAAGCTGCCATGTAGCATAGTAATCTCCTCTGCCACAGGAGGCTACGTCTTCATATGGTAGAAGGCAGAGATGAGTAGATTGGGAAATGCTGTGTGAGACATCTTTTATAAGGCACTCATTTTATCCCAAAGACATCTCTTACTAATATGAACTCAGCCTTAAATTTATACACATGGATTTGGAATTGAATAGAAGCATTTATACTGTTGACATAATAAACTATCAGGAATATAGGAAAAGTACAATGTTGGCTTATAATTAAGCCTTCGCAAGGAAATTAATTAATTATAATGTATATCAGTCCTGTATCCTTCTCTTTTTTATTCCTTAATCTTTTTTTTTTTTTTATAGTCCAGAATCTATCCCCCTCCAGGACCACCCTCCAACTGTTCCACATCCCACACTCCATACCCCTGTCTCAAAGAGGATGTCCCCGTCCCTCCCCCTCCCCCACCAAACCATCCCACTCCCTGGGGTCCCAAGTCTCTAGAAGCTTAGTTGTACCTTCCATGACTGAGTCCAGACCCAGCAGTTCTCTGCTGTATATGTGTTGGGGGCCTCATATCAGCTGATGTATGCTACCTGGTTGGTGGTTCAGTGTCTGAGAGATCCCAGAGTTCCAGGTTAGTTTAGACTGCTGGTCTTTCTATGGGATTGCCATTGAGATCAAGCTCAGGGGGAGGCCCCAATGTCTGACACTATTACTGATACCTACCAACAGGGGCCTATCATGATTGCCCTCCAAAAGGCCCAACAAGCAGCTGATGCAGATATTTATACCCAACCAGTGGATAGAAGTTTTTCTCTGTGGTTGAATCAGAGAAAAGCTGGAAGAAGCTGAGGAGGAGGGCAACCCTTCTTATTAAGAGGAAAATAGTAAAAGAAAACATGAAAAAATAAAAATTAAAAACCATAATACATTTGTTCTTCTGTATTAATCATCTTTCCACTACAGTAAAAATTTCCCTTAGCCTCAAGGAGAGAGCATTTCTTTTGGCCAATGGTTTTCAAGTGGTCAATTTATTACCTGCAATAAAATTGCTTTTGGAGCTGTTATGGGGGCATACACTATTATAGAAGTGTTTGGGGAAAAAAAGAATCTCAAACCCACTTATCTAGGAAGAACAGAGAATAAAGAAATAATAAATTCCATAGTGTGACCTTTATAGACACAGACTAAAAACTTTCTTCTTGAATCTAGGATCTACCACTTAAAATCTCATTTATCACTTAATTGACCATTAGATATGATCCAATCCACCTTTCAAGGTCAATCTCCCTAAGCTAAATTCAGGAACAAGCCTTCAATCTAGGCTTTAGAAGAATATCTCAGACCTAAAAAGTAATACTTCTGACCAAACTAATAGGGTAATTTTAGGACAGAGGAGATGTCTGCATTTATTAGTAGCTATGCCTATTGCCTTAGATGTGGAGAACTAAATTGAGTCCTCTAAGAGAAACAAACATTACAAAGACCAACAAACTTTACTACAGAGCCACATAATGCTCAGAATTACCCAGATGTCATATGAATCAAAAGGCTGAAAACCTTGATCATCAAAATTTTAATACTAACTGCTTCCTATTGCACATTCACAGTGTACCCCAGTTCTCATAATAAGGTTTACCAATCAATGCAGGTTTTAAGCTCATGGTTTTGAGGTTCATAAAAAGCACCTTTTTCTGAGGTTAGAGTTACTGAACTGAGGACTGATGATTACACAAATCAAAGAGGAGAAGAGAGACAGTAAATATTGAATGGTAATCAACTCTATTAGTAGTGAGTTCTTGGAGTTTCCTACTTATTGCGTGGAACATGTTGGGGTAATAGTAAGTCTATGTAGATACCTGTGTAGATTTCTAGAGCTGATGTCAGTGGACTGAAGGAACAAGTTGATATATGTTAACATTAAGGTAAAAATAGATTGGTAATAGTATATTAAAATCAGCTAAAAAAAAAAAAGAGAATAAAGCTGACCAAAGCAAAGAGCACATTTCAAAGGATATGATCAAATTGATTCTAGTGGAATAAGATGACAGAATATTTAAAGAAAAATCTCTTACCTAAACATATAAATAAGGAGGATACAGCACAAACCGTCAGAAAATGCTGACACTTAGAGTTCAAGACCCCATGATAAGCAGACAGAAGAGAAATTAAGAATTAGTAGTGCTGTGATTTGAACAAAAATGGCCCTCCTACTCCCAATAAGCAGTGCCACTATTAGGAAGTTTGGCCTGGTTGAAGGAAAATAGCACTGGAATCCGGATTTAAGGTCTTAGATGCTGAAGCCTGTACTGCATGCCTCTGTTATTTTCCCTCCTGCCTATGAATCCAGATATAGAATTATCAGCTGCTGCTCAGGCATCCTATGAGCCTACATGTTTCTATGCTTCCTACCATGATGATAATAAGAGTAAACCTGTGAAATGTAATCCAACCCAATTAAATGCTTTCCTTTATAAGAGTTCCTGTAGTCATGGTGTTTCTTTACAGCAATAGAAACCCTAAGACAAGTAGCAAAATTTACAATTAAAATACTAAGTCAAATCCATATGCTAAACTTGCAACCTAAAAGAAATGAAGATTTGTTTATTTATGTACTTTATGTATTTGCTTGAGTGCTTGTGCATCTGGACACCAGAAGATCTTGTTGGCTCTTCCTTAGTCAATGTCCTATTACTGTGAAAAGACACCAAGACTGTTGGCTCTCATCAAGGGAAGGGTTTAATTGGGGCCTATTTACATGTTCAGAGATTTAGTTCATTATCATCATGGTGGGAAGTGTGGCTTCATGCAGGTAGACATGGTGCTGGAGTGGTAGCTAAGCTGAATCAGTAGGCTGCAAGAAGTGAGAGAGTTACTGGGCCTGTACTGAACATTTGAAACCTCGATGCAGATCCACAGTGAGACAGTTGCTTCATAAAGGCTATACCTTCTCCAATAAAGCCATTTCTTCTCATTTCTGTCAATTAGGGTCACTCTCTAATAACCAAACATCCCAATACATGTGATTATGAGAGCTGTTCCTATTCAAAACACCACAGAGTCGTATGGGATAACAGCTATAGATGGTTGTATACCACTATGTGGTGGCTGAGAATGAACTCTTGACCTCTGGAAGAACAGCTAGTACTCTTAACTGCTGAGACATCTCTCCAGCCACCTAAAAGAGAATTTCAATGTCTTCTGAGCATCAGATTCTATGCGTGCTAATAATGTCACAGTCAGATTTTCACCCTGATAAATACAGCCAAAGTTTGCTCAACATTGTACCCAAGAATCAAAGGAAAATATATCCACTAATGCATGCTCATCATATAATGAAGAAGTTGATTTTTTTTTTGATGTCCTGAAATTACATTCAATGTAAAAGTAACAGATGAGCTAATACAATTGGATACTGAAGGGGAATGCTGCTATTTACTTCATAAAAGTGTGATTCCTTGCCAAAAAGCCCCACCAACACAAGGGACCAGCTTTCGTGAGACATGTATATACTCTGTCATTCAAAGCAACCTGTCCCCTGTCCCCTGTCCTCTGTCTCATTTCATTTATAGTTGTTTATTACTGAATTTTCAAGCCTCCTGGTATTTAAGTATACTTAAAGCCATGCTATAACTATGTCAGAACTCTTGGTATTTTTCTTAAAACAAGAGAAAAACTGTAGTGACTTGGTTTCTTTAAAAACATGTTAGTCTTACAGGATACAAGTGAAAGTCCATTTTTATCAGACAAAACTTTAAGAGCACACATTATTCCTACTGTTCATCAAAAACACAGCACCTTGTCATGGACTGCAAATATTTCTTTTGAAAGCTCCTTCTTCATCTCCCTGCTCTACACACACACACACACACACACACACACACACACACACACACACGAGAGAGAGAGAGAGAGAGAGAGAGAGAGAGAGAGAGAGAGAAAGTTAGTTCATACAGGGTTTAAATTCTATTTGTTCCTGTCTCTTAAATGAAATTTTGCATTTTAAGATAGACTCCTGCTTATAGTGGTGATCCTAAATTCATGAAAATATTACCCAACAACTTCAACTCTAGAAATGTCTGATAGGTATTACCAATAGCTAAATGGACAGTTAATCTGTTAACATTTAACTAAGTAAAATTTTACTAAAGTGTCTAAGGCATTATGCATTAGCATCATATACTGCTCTCAAACAGTGTAACCTAATTTCGGAGTAATCTACTAGGATCAGGGAGAAGAATGTTGCTTGTTGATGGTAGATGGACAGACACACAGCATTCCCTGGTCATCCTAGCAGGGCCCGATGCATTCCTCGAGAACACTTGACTAATCTCCAACACACACACACCAGAGACATTGCATGGCACTGACAATTTTCTAGAATAACCCTTAATTAATCCTGGCAGATGTTTGCTTTTGATCAAACACCATAACACTTGGGGTAGCCCAGGTGTCTTTAGGGACTACATAGGACATGAATGCTACATAAAGTTATTTGGTTACTTTTATTACAATTGATGTTTGCTCCCTCAGAGCAGCCTGAACAATGGATGTTACAACATCTCTCCATAGCATCATCAACCACTATCACCAATTTTTTTCCAGTTAAAGATCAGAAAAACAGAATCTGAGAATTTTAATGATTTGATTAAGATCATAAATAAGCTGGATCTGAAGCTACCCCTGAGTTGTTAGATTTCTTATTGAATTAATGAAAGGGTTCAATTAAGCAGAGGACAGGGAAGAGGTCTTTAAATTTTTTTTTTTTTTGACTATTTGCCTGAGTCCTATTTTACAATATCAGCTAATCTGAATGCCCTCAGGTCAAAAGTTTGAGAGCTCAGCCCTTGTTCATGTTCTTGGCAAGTTAAAGGCAGAGCCAGGCTGAATCAGGGGGCCTTCGTGCCTTTCTGTTGTGTTGTGAAGGCCCATTTCTACCACAAAAAATCACATGTGGCTTTATTGACAGAGAACTCTCAAGGTCAATCAAAAATCAGGTACCTGTGTTTAAGGTAAGTTGGAGGTGATTGAAACTACCAACTCACAGGTGCTTGACTACATGCTTTAATTTGCAAAGCAGCTTATTTCTGACATACGAAAGACATCTGTGATATCTTACAACAGTACATCACAGCCTCCATCCCAAGACTAGAAAGTGGTCTTGTTTCTATAAGGGACTTTAAGATCTGAATCCCACATCATGATTTTCTAAAGAACAAGTGATTAGATACATGCCACCTTGTGTCTGTCAAATTTGAATGTAGGCACAGGATGTCAGAGTTTTGTTTCAAAAGCGGCTTTCGGGAGGGATGAGTGTATGTGTTTCACACGTTCTGACCACAGTCTATTATTGTCAGAGGAAATGAGGATATGGTCTCCAGCAGGAGCAAAGGCAGATGACATGAAGGAAGCCTGCCTCCTTGATTGCTCTCCAAGGCTTTCTCAGCTTGCTCTTATATTCCATGTGGGGCCACCTGTCCAGAGGTGGCCCTACCAACAGTAGGCTGACAGCTCCCACACTGATTATTAATCAAGAATATGCCAAGCACACATGATCACAGGACAATGTGATGGAACTAATTCCCTAATTGAGAATCCCTTCTGCCAGGAATATCTGGTTCAAGTCAAGGTGACAAAAAAAACATAATAATCTGCATATGAGATTTCTTTTAAGGCAGATCAGGTGAATTTGCATTTAACTCAGGAGAAGGCATGCAATAAAAAGTTCAGGACTGTAAGCATTGTTGTCCTTCAGGCCGCCATTGAGATGTCCCCCTGATCAAGTCAGAGACATGGTAGCATACAACCAGGCTTTCAGGTTTTTTGTATAGATAGATAGATAGATAGATAGATAGATAGATAGATAGATAGATAGGTAGATATATAGATAGATAGATTCTTTATTTACATTTCAAATGCTATCCCGAAAGTACCCTATACCCTCTCCCCTCCCTACTCTCCTACCCACCCATTCCCACTTCTTGGCCCTGGCATTCCCCTGTACTGGAGCATATAAAGTTTGCAATATCAAGGGGCCTCTCTTCCCAATGATGGCCAACTAGGCCATCTTCTGCTACATATGCATCTAGAGACATGACATCTGGGGGTACTGTTAGTTGATATTGTTGTTTCCCGTATAGGGTTGCAGACCCCTTCAGCTCCTTGGGTACTTTCTCTAGCTCCTCCATTGGGGGCCCTGTTTTTCATCCAATAGATGACTGTGAGCATCCACTTCTGTATTTTCCAGGCACTGGAATAGCCTCTCTCAAGATAGCTATATCAGGGTCCCTTCAGCAAAATCTTGCTGGCATATGCAATTGTGTCTGGGTTTAGTGGCTGATTATGGGATGGATCCCCTGGTGGGGTAGTCTCTGTATGGTCCATTCTTTCATCTTAGCTCCAACCTTGGTCTCTGTAACTCCTTCCATGGGTGTTTTGTTCCCTATTCTGTCCATACTTTGGTCTTCCTTCTTCTTGATTTTCTTGTGTTTTGCAATTTGTATCTTGGGTATTCTAAATTTCTGGGCTAGTATACACTTATCAGTGAGTGCATATCAAGTCACTTCTTTTGTGATTGGGTTACCTTGCTAAGGATTATATCCTCCAGATACATCCATTTGTCCAAGAATTTCATAAACTCATTGGTTTTAATAGCCGAGTAGTACTCCATTGTGTAAATGTACCACATTTTCTGTATCCATTCCTCTGTTGAGGGACATCTGGGTTCTTTCTTGTTTCTGGTTACTATAAATAAGTCTGCTATGAACATAGTGGAGCATGTGTCCTTTTTACCAGTTGGAGCATCTTCTGGGTATATGCCCAGGAGAGGTATTGCTGCATCTTCTGGTAGTACTATGTCCAATTTTCTGAGGAACCACCAGACTGATTTCCAGAGTGGTTGTACCAGCTTGCAATCCCACCAACAATGGAGGAGTGTTCCTCTTTCTCTACATCCTTGCCCCACACACTATTGAAGAGATAGGTTGTTCTAAATGAAAGTTTACATATAGAACCTAACTCTACAGCCACTCACAATCTCTTTGATAATGTTTTCCACAACAAAAAACAGACACATTTTTTATAGAATTAAGTTTGGTACAATATTTTCAAATATAATATCAAATACAATACCAAAACTTATGAAAGATCCATTTCCAATATTTTATTGAAAAGTGTGAGTTAACTCAATTTCCTGTGCTTTTAAAATTTACAAGAAATATAGTAAGATGTTACTATAACTTTCGTAAAACAGTTCTCAAAACATTCAAATTAGAGAAAAATAAAGTAGTAAAAATGGAAAATTAATTTTGGATCTATTTTCTCCATTTGCAAGTTTCAAAGCTAGAATTTAATAATTTTATAATGTCAGGTGCAACTTCCAATTTAGCTCAGGTTATTGAGTGCATTTCTTCCATCTGCACTGCTATTGAAACTACCGTTGACAGAGTGAAATGAGAAAAAATATCCCAAGAAACCCTGTGTAGAATGCCAGCTCCAATCACATTTTCATAAACCTTCAGGAAATGTATTTTCACACCCTAAACTTTGTGAGACCTGTTGTTTTAAAGTTTAGCAAGAATTCTGGTGACTTTTACATATTATATATCTGTTAGCAATAACCCATGCATTTCCACCTATTGGAAGCACAGAGAAATGTAAATTTTTAGTTTTAATTCCATGGAAATCACTTGCTCAGGGTCAACAGCAGTGGAAGTGGGAAGTGAGGCTGTTTTCCTTTGGTGACCTTAAGTTGAGTGCACTGTGACCTCTCAGCTCTGACCATGATTGTTAATCAATGGAACAGAGGACCCATTTCCTGGCACTGGTGACAGGGAGTGCTTAGAGAGAAAATATATATACACTTACATGCAAATATATTTGTTAAGCATTATACAGCAGGTGGCCATAGCCAATAACATCTGTTGTGTTCTGACAATACTGCATCATCTGCTCTGAGCACATGTGTGTCTAGTAAAACAATCCAAGTACATTTAAAGTGGAAAAACATGCATTCCTAGTGGACTAAAATTGCTAAAAACAACTAAATAAGCTCTAATTTCTCTTTGCCAGTAAAAGTAATAGATATGTCTTCTCTACCTCCGGAAAAATCAAATCAAGCCGAATATAATGCACAGTTTCTGTCACAGCATTTTGTCTTCACCAGAAAGGTCAAGAGTAAAAAATACTGAAATAGCCTCAAGTGTTGACATGTTTTTAAATTGGGTTCCTCCTGATTATGATTTACATATAAAAGCATAAGCAAACTGAGGATGCCATTTAGATCTCCTACCTTTTGGTATAGGGCTGTCATAGAGTTTAAATATTTAAGAATGTGTTATTCTAAAGCAAGAACTATGAGACATGCTGAAGAAAATAATTCATCTCTCTTTATTTGCAAAGCACAGTTACTCACTGAATATCTATTTCTAATGAACACCATGTAAAAATAATTTGTCGTAAAATAATATGAAATTATGAAAGTAAAATTAAACTGGTCATTAAAATCTGAATGTCATTCCAAGGATATACAGTGCTAAATAATTTTTCTTTAGCAAAACTGTACTTCTTAAGAATGATGCAAATAGTTTTATTACTGAAATTTTCTTCAAATTTGAAAGAATTATATATTTAATTTTTAGCAGTGAGACTTCAAAATTCTAGACTGAAAATAATAAACATTGAGCTCTATCTAATTAAATCAACAAAGGAGATTCCGTTGATGCTCTGCTGTGTACACAAATTAGGACTGTATCATTTGTAGCCAATTTGATCCAAGATTTGCTGTGGAAGGAAAATGAATCTTCCCTGAATAAGGGACAACCAAGCACCATGGCCTTGTTTCAGCACTCCGATCCAGAAGTCCATGTGTCCTAAGTATAAGCTGTGCCAGAGTGTAAGAGAATTTTATGCAGGTTTTCCTTCATTGGGTTGAGTACCCTTGCACAGCTAGATAGAGGGGTTTTATGATTTACACTTCTACAGGTTAAGAAATATTCAAGTGTTGACATCAGCATCTACACTCTTTAAGTCATACTAATATTATAAAATTGGAAAGTGTGGTCTCCCTTCCCCCATGCTGGCTCAAGGCTGGGAGTTCAGACCTGATGCCTCTAAAGGAAGACCACCTACAGCTTAGCTCTGCAGCTAGGCTGGCGTCCTTTGTCCTGCTTAATGCCCTTTCTCCAGAATCTACCTGTGCCTCACCCAGTTCACCAGTTTCCAGCTGGGACATTCCACAGCCCCCCTGGGCAGAACTGACTGGGGGCAGGTTTTCCCTCAAGAAACCAAGAGAGACTTTTCAGTAAAGAGAGAGACATGTTGTGACCAGAGAACTGACTCAGTGTTTTCATTTCTCTCCCATCTAGTCTCCCAGCCCCAGTCCACCTTCTGGGGAACCTAGTCTGTTCTATGGGGGACCACGGATGGCCCCCAATAGGAAAGAATTAGGGTATCTTGTGATCACTTTAATGCATATTTAATATATTATGCTTAATATGTATTATATATTTAATATAAATTTAATTTATATATATAATGCAACATATACTTTATATATAAATATATATTGTAAAAACATCTGCACAAAATGTCTTATCCGAGTATCTGAAAATATTTCTACTCTATTAATTCACTCATAGTTACTGGATTATTATGAAATAGCCTGGGTATAGCAAACATAACTGCTGGGAAACAAATGCCTCAGTTTTCAGGTCATTTCTGAGAACTTTGGATATAAATAATGTTGATTTGAACCTGTATCTGTAATTTAGAATCTGTCTTTGTTAAGAAACAAAATTACTGATGCAATCGAAATGACCAGAGATGGTGAGAGGGCACAGCAGTTAGGAGATCTTGCTGCTCTTTCAGAGGACTAAGGATCAGTTCCCACCACCCATATATCAGAGCTCACAACCATTCACAACTCCATCTGAATGGGATCCCATGTCCTATTCCAGCCTCCATGATCATTGAACTCACATACACACATACACACACAATATACCAGAAACACCTTACCACAACCATACACATGAATATATCACAAAGTAAATTGAAGAAATCGTAAAGTAAATATTTTTTAAAGATAAAAGTTTCATTTTAAGTCTGGAGTTGGATAAATATGGTGACAGGAATTGAAACTCTGAAACATTTTGAGATGCAGGTCATTGTTTAGGAGCAGCATAGAAAAAATGAGAGCATTTTCTTCTTTTGCAGAAATCACTGCTTGTTGATTTTCTAGAATGTCATACCCCTGAAAAACAAGTAATTTTCTTTTGAATTTGTTGTTTTCAGCTGGCATATAGTTTGCTAATTTAATTATAGGTAGTAATTATCATGAATATGTCATGAATTGTATAGTTAAAAGGCTAGAAAAAACAAACATTCTTCATCACATATTTTTCAGTAATAGGTTATTGTCATGAAAAATGATCAAATGATAAACCAGAAATATTTCATAATTTTTTAATGTATAAAATTAAAATATCTTCTCAGTTAATTGTATAAAAATCTGTTTCTATGCTCCCAAATTACAAGTCAGCTTCAGTGGTCTTAGATGTCATTTCAGACTCAAAATACATCTTTGTTATACCAGTTATGGTGCTACCCATATTTTTGAGATTCTACAGTGTTTTCTGACAGTTATAGTGCAGGTCAGTCAAGTAAAATAAATGAGAATGTCAAACCAGAACATTTATCAAGTTACCACTAGGAGAGCAGTATAACATAAGGGCTCTCCAACTGCTGATACAACTGACCACATGGAAATAGCTTTACCTATAAGCATCCTGTCTGCTGATAGACATGTTTGACTTCTATCAGGCTCACAATAGGTTCCTCACCCTCTTCCTTTCTGTCATCTCTATTGTCTGTCTAAGCTTTCTATGTGACTAATGCTAGACAAATAGCAATGGTCTGGGTTTACTGTTTACAAATTTATGTTTAAATCCAAGTTTTTCTCTTCTTTATGAATATTCCATACTGATTTTCAGTAGCCTCAAAACATATTCTCACACTTATATTATTAAGGACTTGATCTTTCTCTGAAAATTAGCTAATTCAAAAACTGTTGAATTAATAAGCCTCTATTTGTGATCAAGCCTGCTTATCTGTTATACTACTAACTATTGATGCTCTTCTATAAGTTTGGGAAGGGAACTGAGAATGTATCTTAATATTGGGAAGGACCTCAGGAGACAAGAAACTCTTGATATCTGTTTTATTAATTTATTCAAAAAGAAGGGAGATGAGAAGCTACAGTCCAGGCTGCTCACGCTGACTATTAAGGGATGTTTATGGAATATCTCTTGATAGAAAGACTCATACAAACTTCAAAGTCTCAAATCCTTGTTTCATGAGGATGCTACTCTTTGAACCCACATATTCTTGCTTCCAAATTTTACTTCATGTGTTAAAAATGGAATCACTATATTAATTATGATATATTATTTTAAATGAACATAATTAGTCATGAATAATAACACACTACCTTAACCTTAGTGAACAGAGTATTTAATCCAATCAAGGCAGTTCACATCATAGATTTTGCCTTTGTCCTGTTTAATGATTATTCTCAGAAAGCATCAGTTACCTGAACTCTGCGTATCATTAATGCAGCTGCTTGGTGGGGCACTGATCAGCATGTACAGGTGGCACATGACTTCCAGAGTCTGCTTTGCCAAAACCTGTTCTGTACTTTATCATTGAGAAGACAACACACTTGCTTCACTTGGATTGCTGCATATGTTGCTTTACAACAGCATAAGGGTCTTCTTTTTATGAAAGCAAAATTATTCCCTGATTACAAAATAATGAAAGTATTATGTTTATAGCCTGGATTCACTACCTTTCAGTGGATGTTTGTCATTAATGTCAACTTCACAGAATCCTATGAGGAACAAAGCTGTTTTCACCATACCATCTGGTTAAACACAAGACTCCCTGATATCTGACCAAATGTGCCATTTGATTTGACCCATTTTCTTTCTCAGAACGTTTTCAATCAAATAGGAGCCAAGAATATCTCAGATTGCATGAGATCATAATTTTCATTATGCAGCAAAAATTATGACCTCTAGTAGGCAACAAAATCATAATTGCAAAGTAAGGATTGTGTATTTAAAGGAGATAGGAGAGAAAACTAGATTATTCATGACAGAGAAATAAGCAAAGTCAGAAAATCTAAGAATATGCAGGACAGAATTAGCTCAGTCTCTACTCTCTTTCTGTTTGTCAGCTTTTGTTAAACTCTGCCACCTCGTCAGACCCTTGGTTCCTCTTTAGCTTATGCTAGGTAAGCAGATAAACATTGGAGAGACAAACTTATAAAATTTTTTGGCCCACCAATGCAGAGCCATCAGTCCTTGATGAGTTGGTTCCATGCATTGGAGTAGGAGATCGGGGTGTCAAGAGAGTGTGGGAAGCAGATACTTTGCTGCCCAGAAGGAAGTGTACTGACATTATTGTACTCACAAAAGGAGTCAATCTCTGACAGGCAGAGTGGCTGAGAAGGAATGGTGTGTTTTGCATTCCAGCTTTTACACCTAGCATAGGCAGTGTTTTAGTCATTGAGTCTCCTTAGGTGAAGTGACTTCCCTGTGCTAATATATCTTTATATCTTAAAACTGTATGCGCAGATGTATGTTTGAGTTAAATAGTTGTTTGGACTGAATCATTTCACCAAGGGAAAAATAAACCAGTTGGGATAATTTTAAGAAGTATGCAAAAAATGTTCTGGATTGTTAAACTCCAAGTGACTGTTAGCAGAATGTAAGTATGTGGTTGATCATGGGATAACGGAGATAGAACAAACCAAGAAAGCAGTAGCTACAATCATTAATTAACAGTAAAGTTAACTCTTATTATAGGAAAAAATTAAAGCCATTCTTAGACTGATCCATGCTCTGACAATTATGGAAGGTGGAAATGCGAGTAATATCACATAGAGTCAATCTGTGGTAGTTCAAAGTCACTTTTGACAGTGTTTCCTCCTAAACTCAAAGTAACACCAGGGATGGTTAAAGTCACTTCCTGTCTCACAGTCTTCTACCATGGATGTCCACTGTCTTCTGCCTATCACTTTGCTGTGAATCCTCACCTTCTTAGAGTCATTTGTTATGGAGTACACACTCAGCTCTCCTCTGTTTCCCTAGCCTTAGCCCTGATACTTTCACAATACTAAGCTCACCTGCAGGCACTTTGTAGAATTAGGACTTCCCTAACACCATAACATTTAAGCTAGTTCCTTATAGTTAAAAGTTGATGTGTATAATACACTTATTTGAGTAAATATAAAATTGTATTTATTATGCAGCTGCTTTATGTATTGAACATATATCTTAGTATATTCATTCTATAAGATATCACATAGTTATCCATGCTCATACCTGTGGTATTCATAGTATTTAGGATATCAATAGTGCCCAGATGTCTATCAGCTGATGAATGCATAATGGAAATGCTTTGCCTATGCACAATGGAGTTTTATCTGTGAAAATTGAAATGATTAAATGTGCAAGTCTGTAGATGGAGCTGGGAAATATATTGAGTGAAGTAATAGACACAGAATAATAGATGTGGTGTGTTCTGATTAAAAAATAGATATTCTCATAGTCAATGACACTAAAAGCAAAATAGACTTGATTCCCACCATCCTGGAGAACAAGATATCCATTGGGGTGATGACAGATTGTTTGGTGAGAGTTTTTGTTCTCTATCATGGAGAAGTATCTTTTAGCTCTGTCCTAATGTCAAAATGGAAAGGGGGATTTCTTTGTTCTTTTTTTATAGACACTGCTGAAGGCTAATATTATATAAATGTATTACTCCTAAATATTTGAGGAGAATTAACATATATTGGATTTAAAACAGGGGAGAGTTGTACCTGTCCCTCTTATTTCAAGTATGTTTTTCATGATGTCAGTGGTTTCACAACATGGAAAATCAGGCATTATTATCACATAGATTCCTTTATAAGCATAGTAGAAAGCAGAGTATATCACCCCATATCATGATTACAAAAGATATCATGATACCTCATGCCAGCTAATGTATGCTGGTTGTCCATAGGGATTATTTGAGATACAAGACATTTAAACGGTAAGAAACCCTCAAAGAGACAACTTTGTCATACCTCTATCTTTCCAATTACACATTCTCTAGGAAGAGCACAGTGCTTCAGAATTTTTCCCAGAAGTTTCATAATTCAGGAGAGACATCTCAAAGCTTAAAAGTTTCATTCATGTATAATCTGTCTTCTCCTGTCACATCCAGCCTTCTGCTCTATGATTAAGATGTTATAAAAGCTCACAAATCTTCAGGCTTTGTGTGCATTCAGGCTCTTCCTAAGATCTACGTGTGCTTGTCATATTGAACTTAACTGTTGTGCCTGCATTTATTTCTGTTGATATCTTGCCAGTTTATTTTTTGACTAATCTACAAAACTACAAAGGTAAGTAAGGCAAAGATGGCTATTCTGACAATTGTTGATGAGTGTTCAGAGATGCATTAATCTATGACATTAACAGTCAGTATAATACTAACTCCCTTTATTAGAATAATAATAGGGAGTCTTACATTAGGTCCCATGACCTGTCTCGCCTCAAGCCCAACACTGTAGCTCATCTTGATATATGAGACTTAAATGCAGTGAGAAAGTGATTGCTTGTTTACTCCCATGTTGTTTTTGTCACCCTGGAGTAATGAGCACATCTTTCTGGGGTGATCATTTCTGTAGTTGACAAGATTCAGAGCTAGGAAAGATTAATGACTACTTTTCCCTGGTCATATGCATATCACCTTGTAGTCCTATGAAAGCTATGCAGTAGAAATGATACTTTCATGTCATGTTTAAATCTCGATGTTCTGTGACTACAATGTTAACTTCAATAAAATATCTTATAGTCAAGTTATGAATGGTAACCCAGAACACTGGCAATAGACTTTAATGTTTTTAAGTGTATGGGACTCGATGGCCACCATCTCCTAAGTTGTTGGCCTACATCTGAAACTTGGCTTTTTATTTTTTTTTGTCTTTGATGTCTATGGAGACAATGGTGCCTCATACAGGGTAACTGCATTTTAAAACTCTCTATCTTTTCACATACATATGAAGCTTCTCCAGTAGTAGGCAGCCTTCCATATATCTTTTTTACAGATATCTTCTTGTTTTCCCTCCTCTACTCTGTTATATGTAAACATATACATTTGTCTTTAAGCAAACTACTAGGATTATATTCTGATCAATATAAGTACTTCATATATGAGCTAAGGAGGTATTAAACCAGTTGTCAAAATTTTACTGATATTTTCCTGTATCTCAGAATAACATTGACTATGTTTGATCTAAGCTGATTGTTGTACCATCAAAACCTTCATATCAATTTTGGAAATTAAGATTGGCTTCTCCAAGAAAATGTAACTATAGGCAGTCTTGTCATTGTGAAGACAAAGGATATCTTGTAATATAATAAAAGGAAGGTGAGAGGGGATTACATTTGAAATGTAGAGAAAATAGCTAATAAAATTTATAATTATAATTTTTAAAAGTTTATAAAATGTTCAATACTCAACAGTAGATTTACTATTTTATTGCACTTTGAACTGTTTAAAACAAAATATTCTATAGTTGTAGGTTGAAATACATTAAGAACTTAAAGATGACTGCCAGATTTTACACCAGAACTTTAATTGCAATACAAGAAAATGAAATATATTATTGCTTACGAAGAATGAGTTCATTTAGTACTCTTTGCCTTTAGTAAATTCATAGTTTAGGATTTCATAATACATTTGCAAGATAGACATTGTTAGGTTTCTTTACATTGGTTTTGTATTCTGTCATCATAACTTACTTTGAGAAAAGCTTTTAGCTAGCTAAAGTTAACATTTATGAAAAGAACAGCATAAAAAAATAGGATAAAATCTTTAAACAAAAGAACAAATTATTTTGTTAACTGATAACTTCTGAAAATCTGTAAATATTTACCTGCCTCATCCTGAAAATAGGAAACATTATTTAAGATAATTTTATGTCCATAACTAAAGAGTGTGTTTTCCATTGGCAAGACTCATAAATAAGATATTAACACTTAAAGCAATGAACATGTTACATAGTCTGTATATTAATACTTGACATTTTATAATTAAATCATGACAATTGGATATGTGTCCCTTATACTGAAGCCCCAATCTAAAATAAACTATATTTAAATACTTCAGCTAACCTAAGATATAATGGCAAAGGATTTTAACTATGTATTGAATTATTTACCATTCAAAGTTACAGTAAAGATGCTGTAGGCTCAGAATAAGCTCAATAAAGAAACACTCCCTCCTAGTTATCTTTCTATAGCTATCATCTGGCATGTAGTTTTCAATACTTTTTGTTACCATTAACCTACTTTGCTCCTTCTCCCACATCATTGCTGTTGAGTGATTGAGGTTCAACAGCTTATTTCTATTCATTATTCACAGAATATATGTTAGTCAGAAAGATCCAAAATAAAAGTTAATACACTGCATATTTTTAAAAGTACTTTTTCACTAGGAATGTTCCACTAAAAATTTAAAATTTACGGCATTAGAGGGTAATGGTTTAATATTACCTTTAAAGCAATTGCACATATATATCAAGATTCATACCAGCTTCTAAAGTTCCTTGAATGGGATGAGTTTATCAGAGTCTACCTCAACAGGAAGAAATTTGTATAATGAGTGGCATCAGACTCATAATTTCTGAGTAGTTTCACCTTGACTCCACTTTTCAAAATTGATAGTGAATTTCAGTGACTGTTTTTATGCACACTGCTTCTCCTTTCAGTTTCTTTTCTTTGTAGTCTGTATTTATCAGCTCAGTATATTATAGACATGCCTGTCAGTGACCTATCTTGAGACTAAGCCTAGGTCATATAAACTACCACAGAACATTATGGCTTGTGTCTGTGTTTGTTGGTTGATTATGGTATTGATCCCTGGATGGGGCCGTCTCTACATGGTCATTCCATCGCAGTTCCAAACTTTGTAACTCCTTCCATGGATATTTTGTTCTCCATTCTAAGGAGGAATGAAGCATCCAGACTTTGATTTTCCTCCTCCTACTACTTCTTCTTCTTTTAATAAAGTCTTTATTCATTTACATGGTGGCTGCACAAAAGATAATCCCCACTAGCAGTTCCTGAATTCTTTTCCCACATCTTTTCTTTTTATTAGATATTTTCTTAATTTACATTTCAAATGCTATCCCGAAAGTTCCCTATACCCTTCCTGCAGCCCTGTTCCCCTACCAACCCACTCCCACTTCTTGGCCCTGGAATTCCCCTGTATTGGGGCATATAAAGTTTGAAAGACCAAGGGGCATCTCTTCCCAATAATGGCCGACTAGGCCATCTTCTACTACATATGCAGCTAGAGTCACAAGCTCTGGGGGGTTCTGGTTAGTTCATATTGTTGTTCCTCTTTTAGGGTTGCAGACCCCTTCAGCTTAGCTCCAAACTTTGTCTCTGTAACTCCTTCCATGGGTATTTTGTTCCCTATTCTAAGGAGGAATGAAGTATCCACACGCTGGTCTTCCTTCTTCTTGATTTTCTTGTGTTTTGCAATTTGTATCTTGGGTATTTTAAGATTCTGTGCTAATATCCGCTTGTCAGTGAGTGCATATCTAGACTTCTTTTGTGATTGGGTTACCTCACTTAGGATGACATCCTCAAGATACATCCATTTGCCCAAGAATTTCATAAATTCATTGTTTTTAATAGCAGAGTAGTAATCCATTGTGTAAATGTACCACATTTTCTGTATCTATTCTTCTGTTGAGGGACATCTGGGTTCTTTCCAGCTTCTGGCTATTATAGATAAGGCTGCTATGAACATAGTAGAGCATGTGTTCTTATTTCCAGTCGGAACATCTTCTGGTCTGGGTGTATGCCCAGGAGAGGTATTGCTGGATCCTCCAGTAGTACTATGTCCAATTTTCTATTCTGGAAGTCAGTCTTCCTTCTTCTTGAGTTTCATGTGTTTTGCAAATTGTATCTTGGTTATTATAAGTTTCTGGGGTAATATCTACTTAACAGTGAGTACATATCATGCAAGTTCTTTGTGTTTGGGTTACCTCACTCAGGATGATATCCTCCAGATCCATCCATTTGCTTAAGAATTTCAAAAATTCATTGTTTTCAATAGCTGAGTAGTACTCCATTGCATATGCTAGCAAGATTTTGCCAAGAGGACCCTGATATAGCTAACTCTTGTGAGGCTATGCCAGTACCTGGCAAATACAGAAGTGGATGCTCAGAGTCTGGAGGAGCTAGAGAAGTCTGTAGGAGGAACAGTAATATAAACTAACCAGTACAACTGAACTCATGTCTCTAGCTGCATATGTAGCAGAAGATGGCCTAATCAGCCATCATTGGTAGGACAGGCCCTTGGTCTTGCAAAGATTATATGACCCAATACAGTGAAATACCAGGGACAGGAAGCAGGAGTGGGTGTGTTGGAGAGCAGGGTAGAGGAAGGGTATAAGGGACTTTTGGAATAGTATTTGAATTGCAAATGAAGAAAATATCTAATAAAAATTTTTTTTTAGTAAAAAGAACATTATGGCTTGAAGTTGTGGGTCAGTTGGTAGAGGACTTACCTAGCTGCATTAAACTACTGGATTCATTCCTTACCCTGCATTAATCTGGCATGGAGCCTCATACCTATACTCCCAGAACTCCTGGGGGCTACAGAACAAACTGTCTCAAGACAACAAACAAACTTTTTATCTTGAAAAACCCTGTAATTTTTATGCACACATATAAAACTACTGATGGCAAACTCTGGCTCTAGAATTACCCCTGATCTCTACCGATCTCTGTTGTTCAGAATCACCTTGCTCTTATCTCTCCATGTCTCTCAGGATCACCACTGTTACTATCTCTCTTTGGTACTCAGGATTCCACTGTTCTCAATTCTCCCTGGTCCTCGTGGTCAACCTTACTGTCTTGTCTTGAGGTTTATAATTACATACAAGGGGATGAGCATGTCAGTTTTGCCCATGAATCTACTTATAGGTCTGCAGTGAATTTTTTTTTCACATAAGACAACACCATTGCAGTCTTAACCTCCAATGGGCTATTGCAATCAAAGGGTAAATAAGGAGGTCTTACTTTGCATGACAGGTTTTCATCGCAGAAGTTTGCATGGTCTCTTTATGATGTATGTTCAGGATTAGCACATTAGCTCATAATATGCCTGCAGTGCAGATTAAATCATGTGTTTATCCCCAAACTTAGAACCACAAGAGCAATGAATCCTTCCTCTTTTCCCAGTCATGTAAATTCACCTTCTTGGTTTTCCTAAGTAATAGACTCATAGGAATGAGTCACCAGATCCAATCTCTTTTGAGGAAGTATTTAAAGGTAAAATTCATATATTGTCTATTAATAAAATTAAATTCTCCCCTCTTCAATTCTTCCACTAACACATATAGAATTTTGCTTCCCAAATTCAAATGACTTTAAAAACAAACAAACAAACAAACAAACAAATAAAAGAATTTCATTTAATGTTGCTTATATGTACATAGGTCACATCTCTGAAGAAAACTGACTCTCCCTTTCCCAGAAGCTATCAATGCCCAGTAGCTCTTCAGCTTGGGACAAACTTTATGACCCACCCTCCTTCATGTCTGCTGAGATTTTGGCAGGCTTGGTCTTCCTCAGATCTTGTGAATGGATACATAGCTGTTGTGACTTCATGTCTGCAATGGTGCTGTCATGTCTGACAAAACATATTTTACAGTAGACATAGAAATAGATTCAAGAGAGAAATTACATGCTCTTCCCATTATATATTCAAAAGACTTTGACAAAAAAATCAAAATCTAACACCTTCATCTCCTGATAAAAATCCAAAAATACTGGAGACTTATCTTAGCATAACTAAGGTAATATTACAATAAGCCATAGTCAACAACACACTATAAATGAATTATTTCCTCTAAGATGGAAACAAGACAAGGACATGATCTCTCAGAACTTTTGTTCAATATACAATTAAACTCCCAACTAAAGGAAGAAGATCAAGGGATACAAATAAGAAAGGAAGATGTCAAAGTATCCATATGTGAAATGGCATGACTACATAGAAGTTCCTAAAGACTCTACCAGAAAGCTCCTACCACTGAAAAATGGTAGGTTTCAAAGACACCTGTTAGATAACATTATGTAGTCATTGGCTCGCAGATTCTTGCAGGCGGCCTTCAATTCTTGCTCTTTTCAGATCCATTCCAGCTGCAATATCCCTTCTGCTGAACTCTCTATCCCAGGGCCTGGGCTGGTATGGCTTGTGCCAACCACCATACCCCCCCATCTCACCTTATCTAACCACCTGCCTCTCTCCTACTACTCAGTAGGTGTGTCTGGCTCCTGTATCCTACGAGCATGGGCTTGGAATTGGTCTTCACTTGGTCACTTCCTCTCCCTCTATTGAAACCATCCTTTTGTTCAAAAAGCCTCTCCCAGTCTACCTCTCCAGCTGTTTTCCTATCTCCCTGCTCTAATCACTTGACTTTTGTGTACTGTGTGTCAACACGAAGCTGACTGCTTTGTCTACTTTTACTAAAAAGGCCACACCACTGTTCCAGGCATCTCCTTTTGCCTGCATTGGCCCCCAATCACAAGGACAAAGAACACATGTCCAACAATGATTTGGAACATTATCTCTTTGACAAGTTACTCATTCCACCTGGAGATTACACAGATGAAAATTCTTGTCACCACACTTGATGCACATCAGCTTAGCTCTTTCTCTCACTTGCCTTGGGAGCCGCTGGCCCAAACACAATTGTTGTGGATAACCTTGGGGATAACTATATTTGATGTTAATTCCATTCTCCAGTGAGTCGTTGCAAACAAGGAATGAGTCAGCACTAGGGTGATTTCCTGTAAACCTGCTTCCCACCTTAATTTGTAAAACAAAGGAGAGCTGATGATTGGGCAGATAAAAGGGAAGGTGGAGCTTTCTAGAAGGTGGGAGAGAGAAGAAGGAGAAAATGGAAGAGGGAGAAGACAGAGAGGAGGAGGAAGAAGGAAAGCAGAGCAGAAGCACATGGCCTGGAGAACCTGTAAGTTCTAAGGGGTCTCATAAGCTGTGGAAGATGATAATGTTAGTACTCAGTGCCACAACTGCTTGTTCAGATATGCTGAGCACTTGGTGGCCAAATCTAGGTTCACAGCATGTAATCACATTAACTGTGTTGTGTTTTCATTGCCAGAGCATATTTGGGAGGAGATTTTCCACAACACACCATTGCCTGAGAGCATCTGCCAACCTTTGCTTACTTCTCTCTAGGAACTGCCTGTAGTTGCACATCTTTTTCTTTTTCATGTCCCTATTTGGAGCTGTGTCAACCAATGACTCATCCAGACTGAGATCCATTCAGCTCTTTCAGTCTTTCCCCTAGCTCTTTCACTGGGATCCCCAGTCTCCGTCCAATGTTTGGCTGTCCGTACCTGAATCGGTATTGGTCAGGTGCAGGTAAAACCTCTCAGAGAATAACCATATAAGCTCCTGTTTACAAGCACTTCTTGGCATCAACAATAGTATGGGGGATTGGTGTCTGCAGATAGGATGGATCCCTAGGTGGTGTGGTCTCTCGATGGCCTTTTTATGAGTCTCTTCCATATTTTTGTCTCTGTCTTCTTTCCTTTGGATAGAAACATTTCTGGGTTAAAAATGTTGAGCTGTGTGGGAGGCTCCATCCATAACCTGGGGGCCATGCATATCTATTGGAGGTAGTCTTTACATGTTGTATCTCCCCTTTGTTGGATATTTCAGCTGAAGTCATTGCCTCTGGGTCCTGGGAGCATCTAACTTCCTGGTGTCTGGGGATTTCTATCAGTTACTCCCAGTTTCCCGTACTCCACTGCTACATGTTTCTTTTCAATTTTTTGAACCTCTGTACTTCAGAGAATCATAAATCGAAACTTTATTTAAAAATCAGTCATATGTATCTTAAATCCTCAGAATTTATATCTACTTGTCAGAAATTCTAGTAAATTGAGTGCAAAAAATGGGTGTGGGAAATTAATCAGCACCAGTCCAGGCTCAAAGAAAGTTAAATCAGCCAGTGTTGTCATCGTTCTTATTCTCTGACCATAAAAGGATCCTAGCTTGACTAATAAGAGTATACCTTTCTGAACTTCAAATTACTTCCTAAGATTTTTCAACATCAGATCCAGTAGTAAAAACATCTCAACCTAGCTTTACTAACAATTTTATTCTTTTTAAATGTTTTCCAAGGGTAGTGGCCACTGTTGACAATTTATGTAACTAAGTTCTTCTCTTGGTGGTTATTGAATCATTAATCTGCTTTAGCAACAATGTCTGAAAGAAACCAAGTATTATTATTGTGAGCGCCAGAAATACTGTGAGGGCCTGGAATATAGTGAGGGCCTGGAAGCACCCTAAGAGTTGTCATAGAATTTTTTAGATTAAGAGGGATATGAGGGCAGCAAGAAGAACAGAGCTCCATAAAAGCATGAAATCCTTAGGAACATGGTCCTTGGGGTTGTATCACACTGAGTCCAGGTCATCCGTGTGGCTGTGGTTAGCAGCGGGCCATGTTTCATGAGTTCTTAAGCTACTCTTTGTTCCTTTGCATAGCCCTCCATAATACTCCATCCACTAAATGAGTATCTGTCATGTATGGGGCTTAGCCCCATCCAACAAATGTATACATCTGTCTATATATGTGTGTGTGTATGTATGTATATATGTATGTATTTATGCATGAATGCTTGTGGAATTATTTGTTCAGCCAGTTCGTGTGTGTGTGTGTGTGTGTGTGTGTGTGTGTGTATCTATATGTATACTTGAATTCTCCCTTTCTTTCTCTTCTTTTCTCTTTACCTAACAAAGTGTTAATAAACTCTAACAATTGATCAGTAGCTCCCAGGAGTGAAAGAACAAAGATTCTGAGTAGTTAGCTTTTTTTCTCCATCCCTTTCTGCTAACAGCAAAAGCTAATAACCAGAAGCCATCAGCTTTTGTTCTTAGAATAGCAAAAAGTTAAAGACTGGAAGAATGCCAAAGATAAGCAGCTTTGCTCCCATCCTTGCACATCACTGAATCTACACCACTTCAGTGACATCTCTGCGAAAATCTATGATGCCAAACAAGCTGGTCATGGGCATATAGTATTTAAACTCTTATTTAAAATATACTGTATAAGTAATGTGGATTTAACTCTTGTTTAAAAGAAACAGATTTACTTAAAAAAAAAAAAAAGAAGTGTTAAATAGCATCTTTACTAAGGTTACAGAGGACATGCCATTTGACTTCATTGCCATATTAAGATGACCACATAGTATAAGTCAAGCAAGGCATTGACATTTTAGACTAAAGAAGAAATATCAGGCATTCAAAATATTTGAATTAAAATGCAGGGGTGATCTTTTTGTGTTTTTTGTTTCTGTTTTTTGGGTTTTGTTTTTGTTTTGTATGATGATTAATTCTTAATGGGATAAATATATATACTCAAGTTAACAAAAACTGACTTAGTGATTTATATCAAATTGCTTATGTTTTTGCTAATGATGTTAAATATCCGACTTCTAAATTTATATAAGTAGCAATATATATTTGATGAATAAGGCTGATAAATACTTAAGGTGTACTCGGGTAAGAGTAACTGACTTAAAGATAGGTGTACATTTTTGTTGTCTGTGCCTTGGATAGCTCGTAGCCCTCCGGTACTTGCTCTGGGTATTGGGGGTGAGCTTGCACAGAGTATGAGAACAGTGAGAAATGCTGCAGCAAGCTCATCTGAGCATTGCTGCAAGCTCCCTTAATACCCTCCACCCACGCCTCCATTTGTCCCTAGAAAGTATCTATTGTAAACAGTTGTTCCTGATTGGCTGTCATTATTTTCACCAGCAATTCTTGCTATCTCAGGCAGTCCTCAATTAGGTCCTCCTGCAGGAGATGCTTTTGCTCCTATATAGTGCCTCGCATATCCATAGAGGCAGCCCCACCATTCCTTTTACATATCCACCCAGGGAACAGAAACTAGATAACCCAGATACCTGGATTAAAATGAATACTAAAGAAATGGAGAAGAGCCTGCAAAAATGGAAAAGAAGTTTCAGCAACAGATCCAACAGGTCCAAAGTGGGATCCAGCTCAAGAGGATGTCTCAAGGCCTGACACTATTATTGAAGCAATGGAACACTCACAAAAAGGAACCTAGCATGACTGTCCCCAAAAGACCCAAGAAGCAGCTGAAACAGTCAGATGCAGATATTTGCTGTAGGAAGAGGTTCCTAGGGCAGCAGTAGAGCCACTGACAAGCTTTAAAGAGGACTATATAAGAGGGTTGCTGTATTGGGTGTGCTGTAAGCATAGAGGCAGAGAATGATAGTTCTGGGACTGAATAACAGGACAGGTCAAGAAACATAACAGAGACTTTGGTATGGCAAAATGATGCAGAGAATGGTTAGGGGACAGAATACTGGACACTTCTAATCTGACAATTTTTCAAATACCCAGTAATAGTGTTCTCAGGTGAGCAAAATTTGTAAGGGAATAGAAGCATCTGCTGTACAAGCCTAAAGTCCTCAGGACAATTCCTGATCCATGTTAAGATGGATGAAGAGAACTGACTACATAGTCCCTCTGACATGAAAATATCCACATATAAATAAATAAACATACACATCAACACCTGTGTAAAATCAGATGCCCATAGACATTCACATATAAACACAGGTGAATGTGAACCCACAGGTAAGCACACTTAAGTACACATTTATGAATGCTCATATCTATAGTTTTTTGCTCATACTCATAAAGATCATCACCTATATACATATTCATATATCACACATGGGTGTGAAAACACATGTATACACATACAAACAGGTCTTTTAGAACGTTATGACCAATTGATTCTTCTACAGTATATTCTTGCTAAAGAAACTGCCCCTTGTCCTTGGGGAAGCCATGTCTGGTTACCAGTTCATGATAATTGTGGGATCTGTGACTTCCTCCTTTTCGTGGACTTCCATCATATTGTGTAGGACAAAAACAGCTGTCCAATAACCTTCTTTCTTTCAGAAATCTCTGGATGAGAAGACTGGGGTCCCTAGAATGCCAACTGTTCAACCAACATGGTAGCCAGTGTTACAGCCTGCTTCTGCTACCAAGCACCCAGGTCACAGATGGAGGTAGATTCATGGAGGTCCTACAAGGTAGACAGGGGACAAGCACTCAACAATGAGGTACCAGCATGCCATTTCTCCCAGTCATCTTAGAATCTCTGTCTCCTTAAGTGGTTCTAGATAGTTTGTAGGGAACCCCATCCTTCTTCTTCTATATCTCTCTCAACCATTGGCATGCCAGAGAGACCAGACACTGAACCTAGTTTATGAACTCTAAATTCCTTGTGGAAGTTTAAAATTCTGCATTTAACTCATCCAAGGATATATGTGCACAGAAAAAGTGCTTCCCAGGCAGACTAAATTCTCAGAGGTAGTTCTGAGGTGTCTTTGCTCAGGAATAATAAACAGTAAATGGAAAGGCATACTTATCTACCATTGTCTCCATCAGGTCCTCAGCTTGCAACCCCTTGTCTACCCAGAAAGGTCATTCGGTACCCAAAAAATGAGCTCCACAGTGCTTTGTCTCATGTAAATCAAGGAGAGCTGATATCTTAGGAGAAAGTCCTTATGCACTTGGTTAAAAATGTCAGTTCCTCACTCCTTTGCTGCCTTAGTGTTTTCTTTCACTAAGTGCTAGAAAATTCAGAACAAAGGGACTTGACTCCACACTGAGCAAACCTAGTGAGACTTATAATCAGGCGCAAGTCCTATGCTTATGGATTTCTATATTCTCGATTTTATAGAAGATTAATGTGTGTCAGTGTTTGGCCTGCATGTAGGTATGTACACTCCTATTGATATCTGATGTCACCAGAGGGAGTTAGGTAGAAAAACTTGTGATACTGAAATCCATGTTCTGATTCACAGATTGAATGTAATTCTCTTTAGCATTGAGCCTTGTCTTTAGCCCCATGAAAAGTTGTGAAAATAATTGATACTCTGCAGAGAAGTGGAGATCAGAATGCTTTCTTCCTTCCTGGTCTTTAGATATAGAATCATGTATAAGGGATAGCTTGGATGTTCATCCTTGACTTTTACCAGTATAACAGGTGATCCCAAAACTCTGCATTGTCCTGCATCATTAATAGCATGTGTTTGGGTTCTGTCTGAGTCTTGAGGGCATGCTCTGATGTGGAATGATATAATTTCTGTCTTAATGTCGACCAGACAATCAATCCGAAGGGTTGAGCACAATAGGGAAAGATAGAACAGTAGAAGTGGGGAGAAAGAGTTTCTGGGACAAATGTGGAACAGAATAAGAGCACTGCAAAGTTACCTACATGCTGGAGTTTGATTCTACCAGTCAGTCAATTCAGGAACCACAACTGGGGGAGTGAGGAAGATTAGAGGAAAGGCAGAAAGAAGATGTAAGAGACAAGATATACCAATACCATTCTAGCATCAAGTCTACTTTCTGAGTGTCCTTTAAAGGCGAGCAACAGAAAGCATGACTAATGACCACAAATGCTTATGTGGCAAGTTTATGGTTCACGGTTTCTATGTTTGACAATGGCGTTTTCTGTTGGGCTTTGGTAACCTCGCCAGGATGTATTCAGAAGCAGAGGAAAATGGCAGGATATAATGTATGTCTTAATTAAAAGCAAAGATAGATGTTGACAGACTCATTCATGATTAATCACAAGCAAAAAGTCAGCCAAAGTTAACTCAGTAAGTGCTTCCCATATGTCGCTCCACCCCCCACCCCCCGTTTTTTAAACTATATAAGCCAAAGCTGTCTCAGCAATTGGCACCGAAAGACTTTGCCTGTCTTAGGCATTCATCTAAGAAGTGTGAATCTGAAGGGTACACGAATCATCATTGGTACACGAATACTAGCATTCATGCCCTGTCATAGGTTGAGCCACCTGTGAGAGAATCTTAGTGCTTTTTATATATAAGAGCCACATACTTTATTAGTCACAGAGCAGAAAATTGTCCCTGTCTTATGTTATCATCTGAAGATACAGCTCATTGGCATACAAATAATCTTGTATTCATGGCCTGTCTTAGGTTGTGGTTTTCAAGATGTCTTACCAATCACTGACTACCAACTTCTGCTAGGAGAGAATTTGGAGGTAGAAGTTATCTAGCTCTGCTTTGGCATCTGTAGAGTTCTGTTGATTTCTGACAAAAGAACAGATAATAGAAATGGTATAAAAAAAGTATCATAAAGCCAAGTCCTCCTATGTCCAATAAGACATAGGTCCTATGTAATAAGGACTGTGAAGGAAAAATGGCCTGCAAGTTTTTCTGAGTATCATTTGCAATGCTTGCAGTGTCAAAAGACAAAGGCTTTGCATTTCTTAGACTTACAATCTCCTTATGCAGGGCTAACAAATCTAAAGAAGTATTATATATCATATACCTTGAAAATACTTTTTACTCTGATCCAATTTTTCTGACCCTCATACATTTTTGGAGTAATAAAAATCCATAGATATTTGAGAATATCATTCAAAATGGCTTCTGGCTTTTACTCCTTGTACCTCATGTCCTACAATCTGCACAATATCATATAACGTATTCGTTCCTTGTTCGAGCCATATATCCAAATACTCTTGGATGCTGAGAACATTGGTTATATTTTCTGCAAAATGATGAAAAAAATTAGCTGTTTATACCTATTGTACTAAAACTAATGAAGATGTAGTAATGTTAACTATAAGACTTATGAGAGCAATAACATTGGGCATGATAAGTCCAACAATAATTTTGCTCATTGCCAGAGTATGATCTAATTCTTCCAATATTTGTAAGCCTTTTTTGTAATACCAGGTGTCAAATAAATTTATAGGATTATAATACCACTTGGCTAGTATTCTACTATTGCATAATGACCATCATACAGTACAGAAACACAATTGGACAAAAGATAATTAAAATAAGAAACACTGAATTCATTGTCAGAGCCAATAAGAAAGGTAACATTTTCAACTAGTAAAAGAAATGCTTCCAACCTGTACAGGTCCTCTTCCTTCCAAGGAACCAGTGAAAAAAAGCATGCACTGTAGTGATGGAATGGCCATCAGTATGGCTTCCATGTATGATCCATTGCTTAGTGTTGACTTGTGGTAATATGTGAGAGCTCATTATTCTCAGGCAGCAATGACTAATGAGCAACTAGTTTCACTTGAGGATATCAGCATGAATCATTCTCTAATCAAGATAATCACTACTGTCATGTTAGTTTCAGAAATCTGTGGGGGCTTAGTAATATTAGCTCAGTTCATAAAGAAAAACCCAATATTGATTTGACCCTCACACAATCCTAGGCCAAGCCTGAGGACTTGAGAGTCAACAAGTGAATTAAGGAGAATAGATGTCTAGGCAACTGAACCATTAAGTTGTATGTAATATGCGACTCAGAAAAGGCTTTATTGCCCAAGATGAAGACCATGTGTCTTAAGAAAGTAAAAGGGGCAAAGAGACCACATTTGGAACTTCTTAAGAACAAAGCACACACTGAAGAAGTTACAGAGATCATGTGTGAAGCTGAATCAAAAGGATGGACCAACCAGTGACGGCAGCTGCCAGGGATCCCTCCCATAATCAGCCACCAAAATAAGCACTATAGCATATGCCAGCAAGAAAATGCTGAAAGGGACCTGATATAGCTGTCTTGTGGGAGGCTATACCAGTGCCTGGTAAACACAGAAGTGGATGCTCACAATCAGCTATTAGTTGGAACACAGGACTCCCAAGGAAGGAGCTAGAGAAAGTACCCAAGGAGCGGAAGGAGTCTACAACCCTCTAGTTGGAAGAATAACATGAACTAACTAGTTCCCCCTGCGCTCATGTCTCTAGCTGCATATATGGAAGAAGATGGCCTAGTTGGCCATCATTGGGAGGAGAGGCCCCTTGGTCATACAGACTCTATATGCCCCAGTACTGGGGAACGCCAGGGCCATTACGTGGGAGGGGGTGGGTAGGGGAGCAGGGCGGGGATGCGGGAGGGTAAGGGAAAATTTCTGGATAACATGTGAAATGTAAATGAAGAAAATATCTAATAAAGAGAAAAAAATGAAAAAAAAAAAAAGTAAAAGGGAGGAAAGGTGAAGAACACCTCATGATGCTTCCACAAGCCATTTAGCTATCATAGAAACATTCGGTACTAGGTTTGAAATAATCACTACATATTTTCAGTCAGGGATGCTAGAAGCATCCAAAGGAACAGGCTACTACTATTTATCTTGGTTACATTCCAGAAGTACATGCTAAGACCCTACTGTTGAAGACACCACAGATTGGTCTTGGCACATAGAGAAATCATGTGAGACTGACTGGCAAACTTCTTCCTTGCTGCTTTCCTTACTCTGTGCTGAGTGGTGCTATACATACTGCTGTGAAAAAAATAGTCATGGAGTTCTGACCAGCAGTGGATTTTTATATGCTGTATGCTGACCTGCTGGGGGTGATATGCATACAGATAAAATCATGATATTTTTGCGAAAACAATAACCAACACTTTCTGGTGAAGTTTTTGGCTACTTCATGGGATGAAATCCATGCCTGGAGCTCTAAGCCTGGCCCTAAGCCCACAAACTGGTGCATAATGGCCCACAAGGAGACATACTACTGTCAATTTGTCTAAATTGACTTGTTATCAAACTGCTTCCTAAATATTCATGTTTATGTCCATAGATCAGTGACTGTTTCCATATAGGTCAGAGAAACTCCTTTTGCATGGGGATATGTTAATGCATATCACTTATTTACTCCTCAAAGGGTTTAGAACAAGTGTTGAGTGTTTGGCCCCAAATGAGACTTTTTTTTTTTTTTTTTTTTTTTTTTTTTTTTTTTTTTTTTTTTTTTTTTTTTTTTTTTTTTTTTTTTTTTTTTTTTTTTTTTTTTTTTTTTTTTTTTTTTTTTTTTTTTTTTTTTTTTTTTTTTTTTTTTTTTTTTTTTTTTTTTTTTTTTTTTTTTTTTTTTTTTTTTTTTTTTTTAAACTGGATATTTTTTATTTATATTTCAAATGTTTTCCATTTTCCAGGTCTCCCATTCTGAAAATCCCCTATCCCATTTCTCCTTGCCCTGCCTCTATGAGGGAGCTCCCCCACCCACCCACTCTCATCTTCCCTACCTGGCATTTCACTACACTGGGTCATCAAACACACTCAGCTTCAAGGGCCTCTCCTCCCACTGATGTCCAACAAGTCCATCCTCTGAGCTGTGGGTTCCTCCATGTATATTCTTTGGTTGGTGTTCCAATCCCTGGGTAATCCTGGGGGATCTGGCCAGTTGACACTGTTTTGCCATTCGTGGAGCTGCAAACCCCCTCAGCTCTTTCAGTCTCTTCTCCAACTCCTCCATTCAGACCCCATGTTCAGTCCAGTAGTTGGCTGTAAGCACCCACCTCTGTATTTCTAAGCTCTGGCAGAGCCTTTCAAGAAATAGCAGTAACAGTCTCTGTCACCAAGCATTTCCCATCATCCACAAGAGCATCCATGTTTGGTGGCTGTATATGGATTGGATCCCCAAGTGGGACAGTCTCTGGATCACCTTTCCTTCAGTTTCTGCTCCACACTTTATTTCTGTATTTCCTCCTGTGAGTATTTTGTTCATCCTTCTAAAAAGCACTGAAACATCCACATTTTGGTCTTCCTTCTTCTTGGGCATCATCTGATCTGTTAATTGAATCTTGTGTATTTCAAACTTTTCAGCTAATATCCACTTATCAGTGAGTACATACCATATATGTTACTTTGTGACTGAGTTACCTCACTCAGGATTGTAATTTCAAGTTCCACCCATTGGCCTGCAAATTTCATGAAGTGATTGATTTAAATAGCTTTATATATATATTGGATATCAGTCCCCTATCTGATTTAGGATTGGTGAAGATCCTTTCCCAGTCCGTTGGTGGCCCTTTTGTCCTGTTGACAATATCTTTTGTCTTACAGAAGCTTTGCAACTTTATGAGGTCCCATTTGTCTATTCTTGGTCTTACAGCACAAGCCTTTGCTGTTTTGTTCAGGAATTTTTCCCCANGTTGGCCATCAGTGGGAAGAGAGGCCCCTTGGTTATGCAGACTTTTTATGCCCCAATACAGGGGAACGCCGGGGCCAGGGGGTGGGAGCGGGTGGGTAGGGTAGCAGGGCCGGGAGGGGGGAGGATATAGGGAACTTTCTGGATAACACTTGAAATGTAAATGAAGAAAATATCTAATAAAAGTTGAAAAAAAAATAGCTGAGTAGTACTTTTGTGTAAATATACCACATTTTCTGTATCTACTCCTCTGTTGAGGAACATCTGGATTGTTTCTTGCTTCTGGCTACTATAAATATGGCTTCTATGAGCATAGTTGAGCATGTGTCCTTATTACATGTTGATATGTGTCCAGGAGTGGTATAGCTAGGTCCTCAGATAGTACTATGTCTAATTTTCTGAGAAACCACACCAGACAGATTTCCAGAGTGGTTATACCAGCTTGCAATCTCACCAGCAATGGAGAAGTGTTCCTCTTTTTCTATATCCTCACCAGCATCTGCTGTCATGCGAGTTTTTGATCTTTGCTATTCTGACTGATGTGAGGTGGAATCTCAGGGTTGTTTTGATTGGCATTTCCCTGATGAAAAAGGATATTGAACAGTTCTTTAGATGCTTCTCTGCCATTTAGTATTCCTCGGGTTAGAATTCTTTGTTTAGCTCTGTTCCTCATTTTTAATAGCATTTTTTGGTTCTCTGGAGTCTAACTTCTTGAGTTCTTTGTATATATTGGATATTAGCCCTCTTTCAGATGTAGGGTTGGTAAAGATCATTTCCAAACCTGTGGGTTGCTGTTTTGTCCTATTGAGAGTGCCCTCTGCCTTACAGAAGCTTTGCAATTTTTTGAGGTCCCATTTGTTGATTCTTGATCATAGAGCATATTCCATTTGTGTTCTAACTTCCCCCAGTGCCCATGTGTCGAAGAGTTTTCCCGACTTTCTCTTCTATTAGATTCAGTGTATCTCATATATGTGGGGTTCCACTTGGACTTCAGTTTTTTACAGGGAGGTAAGGGTAGATCAATTTGCATTCTTCATGTTAACTGCCAGTTGAATTAGCACCTTAAAAAAAAAATGCTATCTTTTTTTCCACTGGATTTTTTTTTTTTTACCTCCTTTGTCAAAGATCAAGTGACCATAGGTGTTTGGGTTCATTTCTGGGTCTTCAATTCTATTTGATTTATTTACCTGACTCTCACTGTACCAGTACCATGCAGTTTTTATCACTACTGCTTTGCAGTACAGCTAGAGGTCAGAAATGGTTATTCCTCCAGAATTTATTTTACTGTTGAGAATAGTTTTCACGATTCTGGGCTTTTTGTTGTTGTTGTTGTTGTTGTTGTTGTTGTTGTTATTCTAAATGAATTTGAGAATTGCTCTTCTAACTCTATGAAGACTTTAGTTGGATTTTGATTGGGATTGCATCGAATTTGTAGATTGTTTTTGGAAAGATGCCCATTTTTAGTACATTAATTCTACCAATCCCTGAGCATGGAAGATGTTTCCATCTCCTGAGGTCTTCTTTGATTTTTTTCTTCAGAGACTTGAAGTTCTTGTCGTAAATATCATCCACTTGTTTGGTTAGAATGACAGCAAGATATTTTATATTGTTTGTGACTATTGTGAAGATTGTAATTTTTCCAATTTCTTTCTCAGCCTGTTTATTCTTTGAGTATAGGAAGGATACTAATTTCTTTGAGTTAATTTTATATCTGCCCACTTTGCTGAAGTGTACGAGTGAAGCTATATGAGTTCTCTGGTGGAATTTTTGAGGTCACTTAAGTATCCTATCATGTCATCCGCAAATAGTGGTATTTTGATTTCTTCCTTTCCAATTTGTATCCCTTTGGCAGATAATGCAGGCCAACCCTGAACACACTTACAAATATACTGGTTTATGGACAGAAAATATAATCTTAATTGCTTACCTAATATGGTATTTAACAAAGTCAATTTCTAATTGGTATGAACACATAATATATCATTCTCTCTTTAAATAAACCTTGTATAGAAAATAGATCAGTGGTTTCTTCTGGACACTATATATTAACACAGTGTGCCATCCATATATACCCTTGATATACATGACACAGATATAACATACATGCCATAGAAGTGACATTACTGATAAACATTGAAAAAACACAGATATATATGTGGAAAAGCATATGTGTGACCTGCCAGAAAAAAAAATGTGATGTTCAAAGTCTAACCTCACAAAGAGACATTGTGCCTTTAAATTTGCCTCATAAGATTGAATGCAATTTACTTTTATTTGGAACTGCATTGAGACTTAACACATTTGTTGCTCCAGTAGAGCAAGGTCCTTTGTTATATATACTATGTTTGTCTGAGTCCCCACATATCACAGGGTTCCCTTTTGTCAGAAGATAAACAAGGAGTTAGTAAAGGAGGTCCTTTAATCTATGAGACTTAATCTTAATTTATGTTGNATTGAATGCAATTTACTTTTATTTGGAACTGCATTGAGACTTAACACATTTGTTGCTCCAGTAGAGCAAGGTCCTTTGTTATATATACTATGTTTGTCTGAGTCCCCACATATCACAGGGTTCCCTTTTGTCAGAAGATAAACAAGGAGTTAGTAAAGGAGGTCCTTTAATCTATGAGACTTAATCTTAATTTATGTTGGTATATGCATTGCTAAAATATTAAACAAATGCCATCTTGAATCATTCTCCAATTTAAATTCTTAGTGTGGGTGGGAAGCATTGATTTAAGACTACATTTTCAATTAAAATTGTTTCTATGTCTGGCTGCATAGGATGGTTTTGACTCACATTCTGCCTCTGCTTCAGTCACAGAACTGCAGGATTAAAATCTGTATCTACGTGGCTACCAAGTGTCCTGTTAGCATATATGAACAAGCAGTCATGGCACTGAGTATTAACACTCGAATGCCTAATGTGGAAACTGAGTGGAAGATGGTTTTCACAGTGAAGCATCTTGGCTATGAGTGTTCCTGTCTATATCCCATCTCTCTGTCTACTTCTCTGGACAAACCTCTCAGGAAATACATGGATGCTTTCTCTACACTGTGCTCTCATGTACACTCAACATCTCAGTGAACCTAGCCACCAGTCTGCCAGTTATTCCACTTTGGAATGTGAAGATCAGTTTAGTGGAAGAGAGAATACTTTGTCCAAAATCATAAGCCCAGATATATCAGGACCAATCTGATGATAGGGCACCAGATTCTAGTTCAGTTCTTTCCTCATGCTTCCACACTGTCTGGACTTATCAAAATACATGGGAAAATTGATTGAAAGAAATGTTTAAATTTCTTTCCTTACCAGACTGGGTTCTTATGAGCACAGTTATAAGAATCAGATAAAGGGATAAGGATACTATCAGGTTTCAGAAACAAATAACCACATGTCTTGCGTCAGAGATACTAAACACTGAGGGAAAATAGGTTTGTTACCGTTATAAGGACCCCAAGACCATTCAGGTACTGATTGGCCAGGAGGTAGAATGAGATCATAAAGCTGTACTGACAGCCCAAGGCAAAACTTCAGCTGGGGAGCGATCAGATAAATTAGAGATGCAGAACTGAGTTTTAAAGTATCCTTTCTTTTCTTTGTAGCTCTATAGTTTCTTAGAGTTTGAAAGTTTGTACTGTGTCTTGTGATTTAAATGAATGAAGCTGGGAAATCAGATTTAGCTTGACAGCTAGAGACTAAGGGTAGCATAATTTCTTCAGTTTATGTGTTTTCTAAAAGTCCGAGTAAAACAAAGGCCCCAGCACAGTTTCAGTGCTTTGTGACCTATAGCAGCATGTATGAAGGAAGAATTTTATATTTTTAAATAATAATTTTGACTCTCTGACCAGAGCTGACTTCTCATTCACAATTCATGTTAGAATTGCCATGAACCAGCAACAATCTTTCTTCCTCAGCCACCTGGGCCTTCTTGAGCCCAGACATACACTGATAATTGGTAATATAATGTATTTGGAGAATGATCATTTTCAAAATTGTCAAGCATCACCAGTGTTGAAGGACTCAGAAGAGAAAAAGTAAACACCAAAATGTCTTTCCTGATAAATTGGTCCTCCTAGTCACACTGTTGCAAACTCAGGATTCTTCCTGGTGCATTAACCTTTAAGTTCACTAAATTCTCCTCTGTTTTCTCTGTGCTGAGCAATTTCTACCCAATGTGTCTTTTTAAATGTATTTTTCTATATCATCTTTCGGCTGCCTTCAGGATTCATTACCCAGCTTCCAGTGTTACACTGTTAACACATCTGTTCTGTGCTCTCCTTTTATCAATTCTATTTTCTCTCCTACCCAACCCCTGTCACACTTTTCTATTTTCCTTACTGTCTCCAGGTCCAGGTGGCTTGATCATTTGGTAAATGGCATCTAGATTGCCTTCCCAATAGCATCATCTTCCTTACTGCCCTGTGATCCTGCCTTTCATCTGAGTGGTCATTAGACAGAAGATTCCCAAATACTGAGATTGCTAATTTAAAAATTCATTGGTTTCATTTTATTTCTTGAGGAATGGTACCATACACCTCTGCTGTTCCTGAAGTCACTGTGTAGTCAGAGACTGGCATGGTCTCCTTGGATCTCCTGCCTATGCATCCCAAGGGATGACATTAGAGGATTTTGTTTGGACTGTAAATCAGAGATGGACAGCTATCTGTAAACCGATTATCAAAATGAGTGACAACTTCCTGCATCAGTAAGTTTCCCATCTTTAACCTCATGTGCAGTATCAGAAACAGCACAGCTGTTCCTGTGCCTTTGTAACAATGAGTCTTGCTACTAAAGAAGACTGTCTCCTACCTCATAACTTCAATGAACACACATGTGTGGCCATGGAGGAATAAATGCCATATGCCTAGTTGGCAAAGGTCAGCCAATCTTAGCTGCTGATTGGTCAGAGCCAGATGCATTATTGAGTCACCTTATCTGAATACTACTATGGATCAACCCCAATTGTGAAGTACTATTGTAAAAACCCTGTGTGGAGGGTGGAAACTGAGCCTAGGAAATGTCTGAGGTAAGACCATGGTTAGGGTACCATCTTGTCTTTCAATACTTTCTCCTTAATCTCACATTGTTTTGAAGCTTCCCAATTATAGGACTGTCCAATTAAATAAAGATGAAAGTTTCTTTTACTACCTAACTTTATAGAGGCAATAATACAAGAAAGGTACAGGATCAGGATAAAGGGATATGATAACTGGTTGTTGAGTTTCACAGAAAAAGTTCACATATGTGTCGAAGGAGTTCAGCTGAACATTGAGCAAGATTTTACTCATCCCATGATAACTCCAACGATTTATCTGGTGATGGCTTGTTGAGAGGGAGAATAATCTTATAAGGCAGGTGAAAGCCAAGTGTAATCTCAGAAGCCATGTTTTAAAAAGGGATAATGTGGATACCATGCTAGAAAGGAAAGCTAAAAGAACCCTACATTGTTGCAACGCAGGTAGCTGTACACATCCCAGAGATGACAGTTCCTGTTTCTAAGACTCTTAGTTTAGAAAGAGTGTAAGATGTTTTTTAACAAATGGTCATTAATGAAATCATGTTTTATTGACATGTGATTATAATCTAATAGATAACAGTATATATTATATGGACAGATATGTCTTCATTGGGTTTTATTGCTATCAAGAGCCACCATGACCAAGGCAGCTCTTTGAACAGGAAGCATTTAATTGGAAGCTTACTTATATTTTTTTACAATGTCAGTTGAGGATATCATGTCAGGAAGTGGACATTATGTCATGGCTTTAGAGTGGAGCTGAGAGCTTTTCATATTGAACCACAGAAGGCAGAGGGAGTACTAGATCTTGAACTAGGGCTAGGGCTAGGGCTAGGGCTAGGGCTAGGGCTAGGGCTAGGGCTAGGGCTAGGGCTAGGGCTAGGGCTAGGGCTAGGGCTAGGGCTAGAGCTAGAGCTCGGGCTAGGGTTAGGGTTAGATAGACAGACAGACAGACAGACAGACAGACAGACAGACAGAATGACATAACCGAGACCTAGAAAATAAATAAGTTATGTATTCACTTATATGTGGATATTAGTCATTAAATAATAATAACTAAACTACAATCCAGATACTCAGAGAGGTTAGGTATAGGGAAATGAACTAATGGGGACACATGGATCTCCCTATGAGAAGAAATAAAATACATTTTACAGATAGACTGGTAGCTTGAGGGGAAGGAAATGGGTACATCGAGTAAGGAGTGGAATGGGAGATAGGGTAAAAGAAGAGAATCCTCAGAGGGATAGCTGGAATTGAGGGAAATTTGAGGCATGATGTAGAAACCTAGTGCATTGGGAACTACTAAATTATAGAAAGTCATGGTCTCCTAATGATGGGGATGAGAGGTTCCAACAGGCAATCTCTTGTCACCAAAAGAGGCTTCCAGTACAAGGACTGGGTTGCATTTATTTAAGTTGTTGGGTTAGAGCATCCATGAAAACACAAAAAAACAATCCAGGCTGTTGCTAAAACAATGGTTTACTCTTGGCTAACTGACCTTTTGGTCCCACTGCATAGGACAAAACCCACATAGCTCATTGAAGGTAAAGTTGAGCTGATGCCTACATGAAGCCTTCATTCCTTCTTTTTTAATTGTGTACAAATTTTATTAGATATTTTCTTCATTTACATTTCAAATTTACATTTCAAGGGGCTATCCCCTTTGAAGCCTTCATTCTTATGTTCTTATGTCTTTGATGTAGGGAAGAACTCTGCCTGCTACAGAAAGAGAAACATAAACACAAAGGGTATTCAGAGGTCTTGATTTAAGAATAAATAACATATCAATTAGTCTCCAGTGTGTGTCTTCCTAAATGTTAACTAGATAATAAAATAGTCTATTACCCAGTCTGTGTTACAGGTAAGGTTTCCTCCTCTATGTTCAGTATGTACAAATATGCACAGAACCATACTCAACATTTTCTAAATTTGTATTCTAGTTGTGTGTGACTCTGATTCTAAAACAGGCTTGGCATTTGACACTGCTATATAGATGTGTTTGCTATTGACAAACCTTGCTGATTTGCCTCTCTTCAATGTCTCATATGATGGACACATGGTTACTTACTGATGTCATATGCTGCTTTTGAGAGAATGACCTGTGAAGTGCATATCTATTTTTATTCCACTGTAAAAGACTACATGGTGTTTCCACGGTGCAAATCCTGAAACTCTTCAGGAATGATGCTCACAACATGATTTCAGACCAAGACCACTGTGCTAATAACATATTTGCAAAGAGGTTCTGGAATATGCTGTGAATAAGACATTTAAGACAATCTTTTTTATTTTTTTTTAACTCTTAAACATTCTGGATTCTGTTGCTCAACCTAACGGAGAATAAGTAAAGAACTGTAGATGCAACCAGCCCATACCTCTATTTATCATTTATATATTATAATCTTCTTATGGAAAATTTATTTTTAAAATATCCTTCTTCACCATGCCCTCCTGGATGTTGCCGTGCTCCTTCCTTGATGACAATGACCTGAAACTCTGAACCTATAAGCCAGCCCCAATTAAATGTTGTCCTTATAAGGAAAAGAAAGACAAAAATTTAAAACATACAACAGAAATACTTTAACATTTTCAAAAGTATTACTGTCTTATCACAAAGAATACAATTTTCTATGAAATATTTGTCCTTGGGTTTATATTCATGTAATTATATGATTCATAATGCATTTTCAATGTGGGTGATATTACTCTTAATGGGAACATTATTACATTATTACAACATTATTCGGTTGATTGTTTAAAATTCACCAAGAGAATTCATGGTTTCAGACTGACAATTTCTCCTTCATAGCTTTCTGTCTGTTCTTTCTTTGGTTTCTATTTTACCTAACCCTTGATAGAAATAAAGATAATTCACTCCTGGTTTTCGTATTAGATTGTATTGGGAACTGAAAATATTTATCAAATTTGCAATATGCTAAAGTTAAAAGTAAAAGAAAGCTTTGAATAGGGTGCAATTGTTTTAGAGGTTAAAAATATAGAAAAACATCATCTGTTGCAACAATTCACAGTAGATGATGTCAAATCTCCCAAATTGCTATGAAGATGAAGTAAAAAAAGAACTCAAGGTTTGTTTTTAACCTGTAACCAACACCTGGACTTCTTGTAAATGAAAGATAGATAGATAGATAGATAGATAGATAGATAGATAGATAGATAGATAGACAGACAGATAGATATTCATTCCTAAATCATTCTGAGATGTAATTCTTCTTAGGACATAATCAAAGCATCAGTAAAGACTTCATACAATGATCCCCCAATGGTTCTTCACCAGTCACAACCACATCCCACATGTGAATTGTACCCACAGTGTTCAGAGATGCCTCTGCCTAAATTATGTGATGAGCAAGGAACATAATGTAGGACTAATGCTCAGACATTTTTTTCCAGTTATATTATAAGAAATGACACAGCAAAGATGTCAGGTTTGTATCTTTTTGAGCCAAAGATATAAGTCCACTCTTTTTCCAAAATAAATGTTCAAGTTGATGGATTCTATATCAGAATATTCTACATCTATCAAAAAATGTAGAAACTGTTAGTAAAATTATGATATATCTTATTATATTTAATATAATTTGAGAACAATCTTTTAATTAATCTTGTTTAATTAATTAATTTTGTGTCTTTGTGCATACATGTGTACAGGCCCCACAGCATGTAATTGGAAATAAAAAAACCAATTTACTGTAGTCAGTTCTTTTTCTCCACCATGTAGGTTCTAGAGATAAAACTCAAGTTATCAGGCTTGGCCGCAACTTCTACTTTGAACCAAATATTCATGATGTTCATATTGAATTTTTACAATAATCAAACCCCTTAGAGTTATTATACACTGCTAGCAGCCATGAGGGGAAGTCTCACTTCCCTTGTTCAGTCATGCTATAAATTATAATAAAGACTCTCTGCATTGGTAAATAACCACTTCATTCTTTGTGTTCTGTTGCTATATAATTAACTCCTGTGATATCTGTTACTAAAGAGAAGCAGGAGTTCTACCATGGATCCACAGAATGGCAATTACTCAGGGAGATGGCAATTGCTCTATTTCAAGATATAACTATACTCCTCTCAGGGATATACCATAACGATGCTTCTTCCTATCAAATATGCAACTGTTCAACCATGTGTATTGCTGGTCTATTCATAAAGGCTAGGAATTGGAAACAACATAGATGTCCCTCAACAGAAAAATGGATATTTACATAGTAGTGGTCTACTCAGCCATGAACAACAAGAAATGAGATCATAGCAATCGCAGATAAATGGATAGAACTAGAAGAAAAGAAAAAAAAAAACCCTCAGGGAGTTCTCCCAGACCCAGAAAGATAAATATGGCAGGTATTAGCTTATATGTGTATATTAGCCATTAAATCAAGCATATTCAAACCATAATCCATATAACTAAAAAGACTTGGGGGGGGGCAAAAAAAAAAGACTTGGTATAGAGTAAAGGATTGAGGGACAAATGTAGCTAGATAGATCTGCTTATGAAAGGAAAACAGGTTAGCTATGTTCAAATTCAATCAGATACAAACCAGTTTGCTACTCTGCAAACCTTCAAACCATAAATAAGAAAATGACAAGAAGAGGAGGAACTGAAAATTCCTCAATGGGTAGTCCAACAGAGGAGCCTGTACCCAGCAGAAATTGCTTTAAATTCTAATGGATAAATTGATAACACATAAATTAAATGAAGACTATTTTCAAAGAATACTTCCTTAAAGCATGAAATTAATAATAATAATAATAATAATAATAATAATAATAATAATAATAATAAACAGCACCTCACAATTATTGAATACACTTTTGTTCTCTGTTTACAATAGTAGATGGATAGTTGCTTTAAGGATTTAGTTTGACTTTGTGTTGGTTTCTTGACTGCATTAATTTCTGTGTAGCATCTGTTTTCAGTGCCTATGGAGGCCAAAAGAGGGCTTACTGTATCCTTTAGCTCTAGAGTTACAAATGGTTATGAGTATCCCCATATGCACTGAGAACCAAACCCAGGTCCTTCACAAGATTAGTGTGTGCTCTTAACTACTGAGATATCACTTCATTACTTTGATAATTACATTACACAACAATCGTGGAGAAGAGAGTGAACAAATGGCTAACTTGGGATCCATCCCACTGACAGGCACCCACCAAACTCTGGCACTATTCCTGATGCTATGTTGTGCTTTCAGACAGGAACCTAGGATGGCTGTCTTCTTAGAGGCTCTACCAGAAGCTGACAGAGACAGATGCAGATATTTATAGCCAACCATAGGATTGAGGTCTGGGACCCCTATGGAAGAGTTAGAGGGGAAGGATTGAAGGAGCAGAAGGGGATGGCAACCCCAAAGAGGGACCAAAAATGTCAACTAACCTGAACTCCTGGGAGCCTCCAGAGCCTGAGCCATCAACCAAAGAGCATATACACAGGATGGTGTAATTCCCCAGGCACATACGTAGCATAGGACTATACCTTCTCACCTCAGTGGGAGAGGATGTGTCTAATCATATAAAGACTTGATGTGCCAGGAAGAGGGAATACCTTGGGGAGCACCCACTCAAAGGCAGATGGGAGAGGTATGGGGAAAAAACTCTGCAGGGGGGACTAGGAAGGAAGTCAACATATGAGATATAAATAATTAAAATAATAAATACTAATAAACTAAACAAAATTGCAAATATTTTTATATATAATAAAGAAAGGAAAAGACAAAATATAAAAGAAGACGAAAGATACCCCAGAAATGCAGATTCAATACAGATGATTGATAAAACAAAAAGTGAAACTGAAAAGCCTAGAAGAAATGGATAATTTCACTATATTCACAAATAAACAAAATCGCAATGGATAAATAATGAATTGGTAAAATTGCTGATTAATTCTTTGCTACAGATTGGGTGTGGGATGTCCTTAGGACACAGGGGGCACAGGCTTTGGGGTAATGCTCTTAGGAGAAGCAATGGAGGTTGAGGACCTGAGGCCTTAGTGGAGAACCTTAGGTAATTAGTGCTCAAGATTTTGTTTCAAAGGTGCTTGTGGGTCCCCAGCCTCTTACTCATTTCCTGGCCCGTGAGATGAAGGGTTTTTGTTGTTGTTGTTGTTGTTGTTGTTGTTTGTTTGTTTGTTTGTTTGTTTGTTTTTCCTTTCTTACCACATAATCCTGTGAAAATATTTCTTCCTCTACCTTGTCATCTCCCAACTCACTTAATCCTTCCTGTTTTATTTTCCCTTTATCCTTTATAATGTAAGATTCTAAGTGTACATTTTTGACTGACTGTGTTTCAGCAGATGGCAGACAGATTTTTTTTCCTGTAGATAGGAATGTCATTGACATCTGTTGTATGATATTTAGCTGTATTTACAAAGTCACACCTCATCCTAAGACAAACACTCACCTGATCATCAACATTTCCCATGCCATTTAGTTTGTCTCTGTGTTTAAATCTTGAGTTTCCTTTATGAGAAATCTTAACATAAGGTATTTAGAAATTCTAATTTTAGACATAAAGTTGGGCATATAGGGTCTAAGGCTGGGTGAGAGAAGATGCTGTGTCAATGTTGTCATACACTGTGTAGTCATCCAGAGAGGGACCAAGCTGCACATCGTGCTGACATTTGCACTTACCTGGATGTGACATGCAGACTTTTTCCTATTGAAAACACTAGTTTACATAAGAAACACTTTGGACATGGAGAAGTGCTCAATGAAAATATCTTTTGGTGATGAGGGCTAAATTTGCAGAAAATCTCTTGCTAACTGTCAGAGGAGAAAGTTAACAGGGCCTAGCCTAAATTGTTTCTCTCTTATTTCCCAAATATATGCAGAAAAAAGTATTGCCCTAATTAAGTAAAGAAAACCTTGATTGTCCACGGACTTCAAAGGCCCTGCCTGTCCAGGAGGATGGGAAGCTGTGGTAAGGAAAGCATATTTGTTATTTTCACACTCACAAAGCAAGCAAGCCCTAAAAACGAATTTATTTGCTATTGACTGTTAACTAAATGTGGTAGCTTGCTTTGCAATGGGGGGGGGGGGGGCTTGGTAATTCAGTGGCTGGCATTGCTATTTAGAAGCCTTCAATCAAACCTATCACATGAGAGTTCTTATAATCCATAGTCCTTGGTGATTACCCTAGAGGGTATCTCTCACAATAATGACAGAGTTGGAAAGTGATGTTTTTGTTGGAGACTGCTTTTTAATGGTTAGAGAAGGGATAACGGCTACCACATCTATTAATAATGTTGCGCTTCTCAGATAGATGTTATCATTTGCCATAAAACAATTGAGTGTGTAGCTCCGGGGACTTGTGATTTGCAATAGCAGAGATTAAGAATGTTCACATGTGGACCTTTGGCCCTGCCCTTGGCTACAGTTCCAGGGTCTCCAGGGCTGGGTACCGGATCCCTGCAGCCAGGATCCCCTGCGCCCGCGCTCAGGTGCCGCTGCTGGGAAGGTGACCTGCAACCCCAGGACCACCTGATCCCTTTCCGGCCAGAAGCATCCTTCAGGTCGGACCGGAAAGGGTGCCTCAACCCTGAGTTGTGACAAAGGAAGTCCGCCTCTGCCGCGCAACAGACTCTGTGGATGCCACTGAGCTACTGAGCCAGTCTTTCAGGGGCGGACAGATTTGGTTCCTGAGCTGCCATGATTGAAGTGGTAGCTGAGCTGAGCAGAGGTCCTGTGTTTCTGGCGGGGGAGGCTCTGGAATATGTGGTGACTGTCACTAATCCCCTGCCCCTGACTGCCACTTCTGCATCCAGTGAGGCTCTGGCCTGGGCCAGTGCCCAGATCCACTGCCAGTTCCATGCCAGCGAAAGTCGAGTAGCACTGCCACCCCCTGACTCTAGTCAGCCAGACATCCAGCCTGACAGCCAGACTGTTTCTGCAACACTGAAGTGAGAGGGGCCAGTGTGTCCTTTCTACTCCACCCAAAATTCTGTTTTGTGACCTGAGGCTAGACACTGGAGAGTCCAAATCATACTCCTACAGTGAAGTGCTGCCCACGGAGGGGCCGCCTTCCTTTCGGGGTCAGTCGGTCAAATATGTCTACAAATTGACCACTGGCTGCCAGCGCGTGACCTCACATCACCTTACTCTGAGTGCCTCTGAGAGTTCTCGTGCTGACTGGTCTTCAAGATTTCCACTTCCCCCAGGATGAGGCTGTGGCACCATCCAGTCCATTCTTAGAGGAGGACGACAGTGGGAAGAAGGACTCATGGCTAGCTGGGGAGCGTCTCATGGCTGCCACACCCTGTCGCAGCCTCCATCTGCACAATATCAGTGATGGCCTAGGGAAAGTCCCGTTCGTTATCTTCAAATCTGTGTACAGACTCAGCGAGGATGTGGTGGGGACCTTAAACTTAGGGGAAGAGACCGTAGTTTGTCTATAGTTTTTAGTAAAGCTTGCAGACAGAAGAACCGGCACAGCCTGAATACCAGCGACGCTGCAGGACCTGAGTTGCCCCTTCAGTGTCCCATGTGACTCATGCCTGGCATCAGGAGTCCTGCCTACATACAACCAGAACCAGCTTCTCTTTCCCCATCCCTCTTTGCTCTACCCCTAGCTTCTGTACTGCCATTGTGTCCTTGAAGTGGTAATTACATTTTGAATTTGTAACATCCCGAGAACTAGGATTGGTACTTCTGCCACCATTGGAGCAGCACAGGTGCCTGAGAAACCTTCATCTGGGACCTCCCCATCAAAATGCTTCCTACAATCCCCACCCTGGTCTCATATGCTGCCCCAGGCCCTAACACCAGCAGTATAACTATCTGAAACTGGCTCACATGCCCACCATGGCAACTAGTTTTCCAAGAAACTGAGAGCTCAACCCCTGGACTCCAGTGGGAGCCCACTTTCCCCACCTGGGGCCCCGTAGCACAGGCAGTGAGAAACAGGCTTTCAGCTATAGCATTAATTTATTTCTTTGGAGGAAGTTGGCAGCTGCTAGTGGTTTCCCTGAAAGTGGCAGCAGCAGTGAGCATTCAGCAGATGGGTGAGCCTTTAGCTGGAGTGGGGGGCAGGAACTCCGGGAACAGGGGTGTTAGCTGAGCCCCATTCTAAGTCGGGCCCTCCGGCTTTGCCGGGCAGCTAAGGGTGAGCTTTTTGCACCAGGGAAAAGTGACAGGTTCCTGTCTTCTGTAGCACTTCACACTAAGCAAGGAAGTCAATGGGATGCTGAGACCTGGAGAACCAAAGGTTGGGAGTCAGGACAGTAAGAAGCCACCTTTAGGGCCTGTGCTATCCTCCCACTGAGCCATCCTCCCACACCCTCTTTTAGTGTCCCAGCGCCCCAGCTAAGCTCTCTTACTCCCACACAGGACTTTTTAATGTTCCCAGCAGGGATACTTCCTGCAGATTTACCTCAACTCCTCTCATTGTTGCCTTCACATCTGTGGTCTCCTGAGGCCACCTATGCAAGGACAAGGAAAACATCTGCCAGACCTGGGCCAGGCTGTGCTCCAGCAGCGCAGGCAGGTGTGCAGGGGAAGGAAGTGAGCTCATTCGGGCCTGAATCACCCCAACCCTTGCTTTGCCCAAGTGGGTCAGAGTGTTTGCAGATGATGGCTCAGGGAGATGGGGGACTGGAGCCTGGGAGGGAGAAGGTCCTGAACGAACCGAGTCCTCGAAGAGGCTGCTTTTTGCCCAGCAAAGCTCCTAAATTCATAGCTGTGGCTGAACAGACACAGTGAGGCAGGTTGGAGCTGGGAAACTTGAGGGAAGGGCAAAGGAAAGGACCTACTGAGTCTTCCTAGAGCGGAACATCCCAGAAAGGAAAACAAAGGCAGGAGAAGAGGGTCAAGCTGCTAAGGCAGCATCCATGCACGTCAGAAGTTGTGCTAGGCCAGCTAGGGCTGTCGGGGCCTATGCAAAGGAAGGGGATCCAGGTAGCATCAAGGGTTAGAATATTTGCATCCTGACAGTAGTTCCTGGCTCTAACAAGGTTTTCTGTGCTGGAGTAGTTTTCTGGAATTCTCAGGTAAACTGGAACCATGTTGGCCTGTGACCACAAAGAGAGTGGATGGTGTAAGAAGGTTCCCTGTGTCTCCCATGGAACCCAGCCTGCCATCTAATACCCATACTCCCAGGCCCCCAGAGGAAGGCTGATAGGGCTGCCTCCATATAACCATCCCAACATGTAGAAATAGAAGGGTTGCCCCTAGTGTGATGACCAGCTTGGGCTACAGAGTGAGACCCTATTTTAAAAACAATTTGCTCTTACTGAATCTTAAAGTCTTGAATAAAGGTTGAAAATCAAACAAACAAACAAACAAAAAGAATGTTCACATGCTGATATGTGTCTGACATATTATAATATACTTAAAAACGATGATCACAGCATTTAAGATTGGAAATTAAAGATATCAGAAAATGTTTCTGGTGTGAGTGTGTGTGTGTGTGTGTGTGTGTGTGTGTGTGTGTGTGTGTGTGTTGTATAGAATGTGTATGTGGTATATATGTGTGTGTGTGCTGTATAGAATGTGTGTGTAGTACATATGGTATGTGCAGTATATGATGTGTGTGTGCTGTATATTATATGTGGATGTGCTTTATACAATGTGCGTGGTGGGCATGTATTCTATAGTGCATATCTGGAGATTAGAGGACAACTTCTCTTTTGACATCTGCCACAGCCTTGACTGTGCGTGCCAAGTTTTATTGCAATTACCTTTTCCTTGGTCCTGGAATGTTCTTAAACTTTTTCTTTTCAAACAAAAATATGTTAAAATTGTCATTATATGCTGCATGCTTCTCTCATCAATTTCAGCACTTAGAGTTCAAGTTTGTCCTACTTTCCCATCTCACATGTTAAGAAAATTGAAGCTGATACAATGAGATAATTTCCAGTACCATACCTTTAAATGACAGAGCAGAGAAGAGAGAATTGCTATGCTGTCTTCTGATTAAAAATCCTTAATTGATATATGTCAGGAAAAGGTTTTCATCAGAAAGAAAAAGGGTGTGAAGAAGAGGAGGAAGGGAGGAAGGAAGGAAGGAAGGAAAAATGAAGAGAGACAGAAATAAAATTATTAAACACAGCATTGCTAAGAAGGGCCCATGAAGGATTTAGGAACAATAGGAAAGGACAACCACTAAGTCAGTCAGTACTCTTTAGGTAATCAGACAGTTGCCACTGCTCATGCAGTAAATAGCAACTATGTCGCCATGTCCATTAAGGTGTGTGTAACCTTGTAGGGAAGGCCAGACACCTGACAGGCCCAGGAGTCCAAAGCTGCAGCTACAAGACACCAATTCTGAGCTCTCTCTTCATCAAGCAAATCCCCCAAGTTCCCTATATACTCACCACCAGCACCCCTAACCACCCACTCCCACTCCTTGGCCCTGGCATTCCCCTGTACTGGGGCATATAAAGTTTGCAAGACCATGGGTACTCTCTTCCCAATGATGGCCAACTAGGCCATCTTCTGCCATATATGCAGCTAGAGACATGAGCTCTGCGGGTACTGGTTAGTTCATATTGTTGTTCCCCCTATAAGGTTCAGAACCCTTCAGCTCCTTGGGTACTTTCACTAGCTCCTCCATTGGGGGCCCTGTGTTCTATCCAATAGCTGACTATTAGCATCCATTTCTGTTTTTGCCAGGCACTGGCATAGCCTTACAAGAGACAGCTATATCCAGGTCCTTTCAGCAAAATGTTGGTTCTGATGATGCCAAATAAGCTTGGTTTCTGTTGCTTCTGCCATTTGATTATCTCATGTCCTTGTTGACCTCAATATATTTGATTGGAACCCGTCCTTCCTATAATCCCAGTTGATTCAGGACTTCTTAGAGTCCAGCTTTCTCTGTGGTCCTTTGATTGTGGGCCTCTGTGAACCTGAGATTCTGGGTGTGTCAGAGTTCTTGGCAGTCAGGCTCCTCTGAGACCCTAAAATACTGGTGTGACCCAGCTCCTGTTATCCTGGGATACTGTTGTCCTAAGATCCTGGACATGTTACAGTGCCTGGAAGTGGTGTCTCCTTTCAAGTCTGTGGAGCTGTCTGGTCTGTTCAAAACCAAGGTAAACCAGAACTGATCAAATGAAACCTGAGCCTCTGTTCAGGAAGGGCTCAGGTGTCCTTGTTCCTGCTGTCACAGGCCAGGCATGATTGGATTGGAACTGATGTTGTGTTCCACTCACTGGTGATCCTAAGATCACATGGAGAGTCCTCTGGGGACTGTTGGGGTGTCCGCTGATTCTGCACCCAAGGTAACCTAGTGCTGGTGCCAACAGGAAGGGACTTGTGCCCCTGACTAAACCATTTTTGCTTTTTCAAAAATGTAGGTATAGTGTGCTTTTTCTCCAATAATGTTGAAGATTTTTTTGAGTATGAAGATAAATTTTAAAACACCAAAGTATAAATGTATTAGCTCAGAAAGAGTAAAATCTATGTGTTTCAGATTAAAATCACTCAGATACAAAAGCAAGATACAAACATTTCTAGAAAATATCATGCATGAAAATTGCAGAATAATTTTTTTAATTTGTCAACAAATTATAGTTAAGTTTATTTGATAGCACCAGAGCATTAATCCTATTCTATAAACTTCAGCAAGATAACCCACCAGCTGCTAGATAATATCTAAGGCTGATTTCTAGGGAGTAAATAAGTTAAAACACATTTGGTGAAAATATCTTAAGTAGAAAAACATTAGCAAAGACCACATGATTATTCAGTGTTTGTCACCAAGTAGAACAACAGGTGAATGATGACCATGATGAGATGAAGAGGGGACGATACACTAAAATAAAAATAGCATGAGTAGACTAGGAAATCACTGAGGATTTTTTTTTTCCAGAAACATTACATAGGCAGATCAACATTTTTTTTTTTTTTTTGAGACAGGGTTTCTCTGTGTAGCCCTGGCTGTCCTAGAACTCACTCTGTAGACCAGGCTGGCCTCGAACTCAGAAATCTGCCTGCCTCTGCCTCCCAAGTGCTGGGATTAAAGGCATGCATCACTACTGCCAGGCTCAGATAACATTTAATATCTGCTATCATCCTCAGTTCCAGTATCGGAACTCACAAATATTTTGCCAAAATGCACTGATACAAGCTGGTGCTAGGGACAACAGCTAGAATCTCAGACAGGAAGCAAAGAGAGGAAGGTCATGAGCTCTAGGTCAATCTAGACTACATAGCGAGACCCCGACACACCCAAAATTTCCATGAAGGCATGTTGAAAGTTACTCATTACTAATGCAGTGACAAAGTTAATAAATTCTTCAGAGATATCAAAACAAACCAATCAGACATTCAATTGGTTATCAATAAGTTGTTTTCCTAAATCAAACAGAAGTCATCAATACTAGTCATATTTTTTTTCCATTTACTTTTTAACTGCTATTGTTCAATACAATATTAGTGATACTACCCAGGGCTTTCTATCTTTCAGGAAAGCATCCTACCACTGAACAACCTCCCAGAAGGCAGTTCCTTTTCAATCTTTTTCCACTAAGAAAAGAAAAGGGCAAAAGCAGTACTAACATGAAATTTGAGTGATGTTTGGCATATCCTTGAGAGTGACATCAAAGTAGAAAAAAAAAAAAAAAAGACAAAAGTAGTTGTCAATTAGTGTGTAGAATTGAGTTACTAGGGGCAACTGCAGAAATTATGTTAATGCTCTGCCCTGGATCCTCCCCTTACAGCTGTGTGCTGTTCCCAGCACTTGCATTCTCAAGTTCTGCCCTGGATCCTCTCTTACAGCTGTGTGCTATTCCCAGCACTTGCATTCTCAAGTT
>LR749626.1:813348-826507 GCA_902729485.2 Mus minutoides | reverse complement strand
AGCTGTGTGCTGTTCCCAGCACTTGCATTCTCAAGTTCTGCCCTGGATCCTCCCTTACAGCTGTGTGCTGATCCCAGCACTTGCATTCTCAAGTTCTGCCCTGGATCCTCTCTTACAGCCTTGTGCTGTTCCCAGCACTTGCATTCTCAAGTTCTCCTTAGTTTCTTTCTTTTTAAAAAAATTTATTATTTAATGTTTTTTTACAGTCCAGACTTTATCCCCCTCCAGGTCCACCCTTTGATTGTTCCATATCCCACACTCCCCTCACTCCTCCCTTCCTGCCTCCTGTCTTCAAGAGGATGCCACCACACTCACTCCCCCAGACCTGGGCCCTCTAGTCTCCTGAGGGTTAGGTGGTGCATCTTCACTGACTGAGTCCACACCCTGCATTTCTCTGATATATATGCGTCAGGGGCCTCAGATCAGCTCATGTATGCTTCCTGGTTGACGACTCAGTGACTGCGAGATTTCCTGGTCCAAGTTAGTTGAGAATGGCAGTCTTCCTATAGGGTCACCCTCCTCCTGTTTCTTCCAGCCTTTCCCTAATTCAACCACATGGGTCACCAGTTTCTGACCATTGGTTGGGTGTAAATATCTGCATATGACTCTTTTAGCTGCTTGTTGGGCAGTCATGATAGGCCCATGTTTGTAAGCACACCATAACATCAGTAATAGTGTCAGACCTTGGGGCCTCCCCCTGTTATGGATCCCAATTTGGGCCTGACACTGGACTGCAGTGAGCACTTTTTTTTAAAGAAATGTGTTCTAGTAGCAAAACTTCTCTCACATCACACATTTCCTCCAATGAGTCTCTCTTCAAAGTACCTTGACAAAAGTTCCCAAAGTCCTATTAATTGGCGTGTGCTTATAAACTTAAATTGCCACATCACCTTCCTTCAGTTTTCTTGATTCCTCTACTTGGAAAGTGAACTGAAAGTTCCATTCTTCACATATGCTGAGCAAGATGCCTTTTTACCTCTAGTCATTTGTAAATACCATTATAGCGGACAGCTATCTTCCTACAAATGAGGTCACAGAAATTGGTACCTGGTCATCACCAGTGCTGGTCCCCACCCTCCTCTCAGTACTCTTGATCAGATCCTTTCAGGATTAACTTGAGAACTAGTACTTATGTTTAGAGTTTAGAATTAAGTTATCCACACTTCAGCTGCTCACTCATAAAGTTCTATACTCTTACTCAATCGAATTAACTTTTATGAGTAAATATTCTCCATTCTTTCATTTATTCCATTTCTTGAATGTTTAATACAATTTAGCCAGTCTCTATAAAATAATTCTCCCTCTACATAAAAATGTGACTTCTTTAAAGGAATAAAATAGATGTTTGAGTGATGGGTTGGTGGTTATCAGTGCTGGCTGCTTTACAGAGCACCATGCTCCATTTCCAAACCGACATCATGGCTCACAACTCTCACTAACTCCAGTTCCAGAGGATCAGATACCCTCCTGTGATCTCCATAGATGGCAGGTATCCACATCTTGTATAGGTATAGGTGCATTCAAAGAACATATATACATATAATATTTTTAATTAAAGAATAAAAAAATAAACATGCACATAGAGTTTACACAATAGTCAAGTTCAATATAGGGAAAACACATTACTGTAATCTCAGCCCCTGGGAGAGTGAGATAGCAGAATAGTAAGTCTGTGACGATCCTAGGATATGAAGAAAAATGTAGGCTCAAAGAAAACAAAACAGCATACAACAAGAGAATCACAAGGACAAAGAAATCCAACTCACAGCAGACGAACAGTTCTTGAGATCTTTGAAGATCATTAAGTGAACAGTGAGATTTTTGAAGGTTATGGCATGCCCTTTCATGATGCTTATTATCAATTTTTTTATGGGCATAAATGTACCTCAGTTCATAGCTGAAATTTTCATGTTACTCACAGTTACATTTCACCAGAAAATGTTCTGTAATCTGTAAACCACCTCGGTTAATAGAACACAATGGGGTTCATCTATCATTTTTTTACATTTGAAACGTTACTTTGTACTTTTATTTCTAAAATGTGCTTACATTATTTTTACTAAGCTTCAGACATTTCCAGTCTTTCCCAGTTCTTCCAATTTGTGAAATCTTTGATACTAAACAAGTTCCCACCTCTTCTTTTCTTCAGTGCAAATGATCTCCTGATAACTGTGTGCCAATGGGATGCAATGTACAGAACTCAAGTGTGATCTCAGCTTCTTTATTCCAGCTCTAGGAACAACGTGGAATATAATATATAATTATCAAATGACCTGACTTACCTAGCGATACAGAGGGACATAGGATTTATCAGACTCTTAGCACTCTTGTATTCAAGACCCTGTGTCCTTCTTTAGGTCCTGTGCTCTCTGTACTTACCCCTCCACTTTTGTCATCTCCTGTTACTTAAAAACATACATAATACATACATACATACATACATACATACATACATACATATATACATACATACATACATACAAACATTCAGAAAGACAGACATAAAGTTCATGGCTATAAAGGTATTTTGTGTTCAAATCACTTTCCCTTCTGATGACTACTCAGTTCTGAGTCATTTGTAGTAAATATCTAGCAGTGTGATGTATTAATAACATGGACTCAGTGTGTCAGTTTCTCATGTTTTAGAAAGTATGCACATTTCATTCTCCCCTGTAGAGAGCCACGCCCGAGCTGGTTCTGCCGCCATTCCAAGATGGCGCCGACATCCTGTCACCACCCCCAGCCTGGGACAAGCAAACAAGTTCAGTGAGCATGTGACAAAGCCACGTAAGTCACTGCCCATCCCGGGGCATAACTTGAGGTAATGGGCAGTCAGCCAATCCTGACAACACACGCCTCACTGAGGTGTATATAAGTGGGATCCATCTTGGGCTCCTGGTCTTCCTCCTCATGATGTAATAAAAGTTTGCTGCAGAAGGATTCTGGTGTCCACGTCCGTTTTTCTTGCCAGCGAGGCGGTAGCATGGACTCTTTCACTCCCCCACTGCAATCTGTTCTCTATTGACCATGTACCAGTTTCTCCTGTGAATACTCTAGTTGTCTCAAGACACCAGTTATAAACTTCTACAGTGGAGCAAAGCAAAGTCAGTGCTATATTTTTGTTCCAATAAAGAAGCCTTAGGATTCTATTTTGTTTTGTTTTTCTTTGTTGTTTTGTTTTGTTTTGTATTGTTTTTTTTGCTTTGGTTTTGTTTTCTTTTGTTTTGTTGTTGTAACAAAACACAGTTAAAACCCTTGCACTTGGAATACATTGCTGACCATCTCAGACCTTGAACTTCCAGCTTGTACTGAATCAATCCAGCACTTTAGTGTACACATTCCTTAAAATGCATCACTGCAAAGTGTATCATTTTTATCATTTCAGCAATTCTAACTAAGTGGATAGAAGCCCTGCTTTTGAGAAACCATGAGTGGTTTTGACTTAAGGACACATGAGAGACTGTCTCGATTCAACTGGGAAGCTGAGGAAAAGAATTTATTGAACATAAGGGAACTGCAGAGGGAACTGGAGTTACTGTCTAACAGCATGCTGGTTATGAAGGTTTTACAGAAGAGACAGTATTAAGGCATAAAACTCTCCTGTGGAAACAGAATGTTCTCTTCAGCAATGAGCATTCCTTTCTCAGACTTATAGCACAATAAGTAATCCAAGCTGATGATCTTTAACAGCAAGCCATTGTCTAATTAATTGTTTATTAATAAGAAACAAAGAGGTGGGCAAGAATGTGATCCATTTGCTAAAGAGTATGCAGGGCTTTCACACAAGACCAGAGTTCAGATCCCAGCACCCAATCGGGAGGCCCCCAACCACCTCTAGCTACACTTCCAGAGGATCCATTGCAGTAGTCTGACTACAGACACTACAGAAACACAGTTATGCACATAATTAATGACAAAAAATCCCTACATCATCACAGATCAGGATTCATTGCACTTGTCTTTGTAGTAATTAGAATAGAAACATCATGGTTGGATCTTGGTGTTTTTAGGTATCTTTCCCACTAATGCTCCCATAATCCATCCTAAATGGGCATATATTAATTTTAAGATATTAAGATAGCACAAGAAATAACTTTTGTCCTTTTGAACTTTTGATAAATAGAGAACTCTTTTGGAGATCATAAATAATTTATTTTGAATCAAAACATTTTTCATTTTTGGTAAAAATACTTTAGTTAGGAGACAAAATGGAACCCAGTTGCAGACAAATAAATGTATCACCTCTTATTAAGAAAAGTTTATATTTTGATTCAGCAAAAGTAAGAGGAATGAAATACATTTTAATAAAATGTTTTAAATATATTTTAATAAAAATTCTTTATTGTTTCTTAAATATTTCAAATATTCACCCTAATCTAATATTTAATGCCAGAGATTATATTGTACATTAACTTCCCTGACTCATAAGGCAATCATTATTATTATTATTATTATTATTATTATTATTATTATTAAAATTTTATACTATAGTTTAGAAAACGAATATTTTTGTTTTTTATTTCTTTATAGTAACAAAAATTATTTTAAATATATAGCATATTATTTAAATCAGAAATATTTCCTACTTTCTAAAGTAAATGTTATCTGCTGTTTTCAAAAGCAAAATTTACACAAGGGAAATAAAGATACAGCATTAGGTTTTCAATTCTTTTATTTTTTTCATCACTTCACGCAAACCTCTACTCACTGTGCATCTTGATTTTATTGGTTCATACTTTTATTTTTTTATTCTGCACTTTTGCATCCTCAAATGATGTTTGAAAATAAGCATAGAAACTCTTCAAGATTAAAGTATGAAAATAAGTTTTCATTCTAGCACTAGAATTCATACAAAATATGAAAAAAAAAACACCAAATAATGAAGGTCAAATGTAAAAACAATTGGAAAACATAATTTTCCAAATATGAAATACAAGCTTTCAAAATGTATGGATATATTCAACATCTGTAGTCATCATAGGAAGCGAATCATACCTCACTCAGAGTCATGCCACCCCATTGCAAAGCTCTCACCAAGAGTCAAACAGCGGTCGGGCGTGGTGGCGCACGCCTTTAATCCCAACACTCGGGAGGCAGAGGCAGGCGGATTTCTGAGTTTGAGGCCAGACTGGTCTACAACGTGAGCTCCAGCACAGCCAGGACTATACAGAGAAACCCTGTCTCAAAACACCAAAAAAAAAAAAAAGTGTCATACAGCACCAGTGTATATATATTATTTTTGATGAAGAAGGTCATTTATTCTTTTTTTTTATATTTTTATTAGATATTTTCTTAATTTACATTTCAAATACTATCCCGAAAGTTCCCTCCCCCCCCCCCACCCCGCCCTGTTCCCCTGCCCACCCACTCCCACTTCTTGGCCCTGGCTTTCCCCTATATTGGGGTATATAAAGATTGCAATACCAAGGGGTCTCTCCTCCCAGTGATGGCCAACTAGGCCGTCTTCTGCTACATATGGAGCTAGAGACACGAGTTCTGAGGGTTCTAATGTGAAGGGTCATCCAGAGCATCATGGGTTCAACTAGTAGTGTGATTTCAGAAGACTGTGTAATATTTGAAATCATGTCTTATCGTGTAGAAATATTGCTTTGTAGCTGGAGAGTAAAATGATAATTGATTTGAGTCTAAGCTTTAAGTCCAACAGTGAACAAACCATGTTATTCTCATAGGCTCAGAATTTTCTATTCAACCAAATCATCTATCTATCTATCTATCTATCTATCTATCTATCTATCTATCTATCTATCTATCTATCTCTTTTATTTATCTTGCCAATTTTGATTCCTCACTCTTTATACTATAAAGAGTATTCCAAGAGTATTCTTTGCTTTGTACAGTTACCATAGATAACCAAATAGAAACAGTCTATAATCCTAGCAGCTCATAGTGATGATGGTATTTTTATACAGCATGTTAACTGTAATTGTTTCAAAATTCACTGAAGCCTATCCATGACAATCCCACTTAGCTAGCAAATGGACTTGATAAATGGTGACAAATATTCAAAAGAAATTAATTTCTGAATAATTCAAATAGTGATCAAAAATCTTTCTGGAGATATAAGAACTTTTAAAGTAATACATTGCTACAAGGGTTAGAAGCATTTTTTTCCTAAAAGATCTTTGATAAGTGAAATATTATATTACATTTTCTACTTTATCATGTTAGATTTTGCCAAGGTGCTATGTAAGGACACTACTGATTTCCCCTTCTTTTTCTCTATCTATTTCTTTTCATCTTCTTTCTTGCTCTGTATATAACTTGGGAAATCAATGAAAATTTTTCACTTTTTAATGTTTTCATGAATATTCATGTATTCATAAAAAAGATGAAAACAATCACCGTCAATTCTGGGATGATAGATGAGTGTCACCATACGTTACTCTTCACAATTTATATATTAGAGTAAATTTCATTATCATATATGCAAAAGATAACATTCATTTAAATCAGTTCATAATAGACAAATTTTCCATGTATTTAACCAAACAATGAAGAATTATTTTAATACATTGAAATCTTCCCGAGAGTTAAGAATTGAAGAATCTTTTATTTCTTTTCTTTAAGAAGAATACTTTTACATAAAGCTTCTGAGTTATATAATCTTATTATTGCCATAACAAAATATCTTGCAACCATGACTTAAGAGAAATATATATTTTGGGTAACGGTGTAAAACAAACATAGTCATGTATCAAGAAAGCACCATAGTGGGAGTTGTCTAGCTGTAGTAGCCCCAGCATGGTTCCATAATGTCTGCAGTGAGGGAATCAGATACAGCTAACAGCATTGCTCAGTTGGATTGCTCCTTTTCATATTTTGATTAATTTTAGTGTCCCAGTTCATGAGATGATGTATCCATATTAATGATTAATTTCTGTCCTCGGGTAAAACTCTCTTATAAACATGATATATTCCTAAACGTATATCTCTATGTGATTCCTAAACTAGTCAAATTGTTGGTGATGTTTAACTTACATGACCAACAATTCTAAAAAATCTAAGTATTTCCATACTGCCTAGCTAAACATGGTATCCAGTGTGAGTATCACAAGTGCCAAATCCACATACCATTGAACAAGATATAGGTTTCTATCTTGTGCTCTGGGAATCACTATATTCATGACAGAATATTGGAAATTTCACTTCTTTACACCATCTTCTAAAAAGTCAGACTTGAAAATATGAAGGAGTATGTCACATACAGTATACTTAGAATATTATCGCTCATTCAGTACTGCTTGTGTGTTAAAACTGCATTATAATTTGGAAGCTGATAAAGGAGTAATTGGAGAAATAGACACACACACACACACACACACACACACACACACACATACACTTTGTGCATGCACACACTCTTTGAGCGTGCACACACACAACACATAGCCAGAAATTGCTACTGAAACTATTCTTCTAGAGCATAATCCAGAGTATTTATAAAGAGAAATAGGCAAGTATTGAGTTTCATATTAGGCTCTCAATTGTTTTTGTCTTCATATTAGAATACTTCTGAATCAATTATGCTCTTAAGTTTTTAGAAAGGTGCACCAAAATATCAAATCTTTCCTTATACTAAAACAATTACATATTAACATTAGAAAGAAAACTGTTAGGAGATATTAGCATATTAATTAGAAAGAATAAGGTGTATTGCAAGAAATTTCCCTTACACACATTTTACACTTTGTGGTGAAAATCCCTAGACAGAGACTTCATTTACATAAGTAGACAGTTTGGAAGAGCATTGCCCTGGTCAGCAGGCTTGAGACACTCTTTATTTTTGTCATTTGATAAAGGTCAGCAATCCATAAGCAGGTCATAATTTTACTCTGATGGTTTTCATATTTACCTCTTCCAGCAGTTCCCTGGGTGATTTGAATTTTGTAGGTTAATGATGTGTTTTCTAAGTGCAGTATGTTATCACATACACAGAAATAATGTAGATAAAGTTCAGTCTCCCGGGAAGTAGCTTTGACTCACAATGATGAAAGTAAATTGCTTTTATTTCTATGGGGAAAGAAAATTCTACATATCCAGGAATCATGCAACTACCTCTGTTAAATGTGTCATTCTCACAATATAGAAAATTTGTACTAATCTCTTGGAACATGACATTGTCAGACACTTTATTAGCCTTTGGAAGTTAGAATGCTGCTATATAAGATGTTGTGGGCATGAGTATTCATGCCTATGAACATTGCATTTCAACAGAAAAGCATACCATATTTCTACTTTATTTGAGAAACTCACACGCATCGTCCACTAGTTCCACTCCTGACTATAATGTCACAGAAGAAGTCCAGCTGCGGAAGTGATGCTGCTGCCTCAGGTTCATTACAGCGTTGTCACAATACACCTGAGCAGGGAAAAAGAAGAAGCATTTCTGGACCCAGGAACACACTGCTTTGTCACCCAAGCTTACTTTAAGATCTGGGCAGGAACCTTCATAGTCTAGGATCTGTCGTTTTTCCATGCTCTCAACTCAGTACTGACAGTCGATGCTCAGTTCTGAGGCCAGATCTCTACATGGATGTGTGCACACTGGCCTTGGTGTGCTTAGGTTGTTCTGCCCTCCGAAAGGAGGTCTGCATTACCCCTTAGAGGCAGGCAGCTCTTAGCAGAGTGCCTCAAATGTGTTCTTTTCTCCAATAAATTTGTTTCAAATAACTTTAATATTTTTATAGTCTTCCACCTCTGATAGGTAAGATTTGATGCATTCTTAATACATATTCAAGATACCTTTCTTTATTCCCAGGCAAAGTAATTGATTACTTAATATTTTTAATCATTTTAGAAATCATGGTTTCTTTGGTCATATTTACACAGGCTTTGACCAAGCAGCAGGTCCTTCAAACATTACTGCTGTGGCCTTTGCTCCTGATTCTCATTCTAAACTACTCAAATAGCAGCTACTAGTAACAGTGCCAGCCACCATATGAGTGACAAGCTACCTGTAAAGTTTTCTCTACCAGATCAATCAACCTGTCCTATTTCATCTCAATCTCATTCAAGTGCTCAAGGCATGAATACAATGCAGAGAAATTCTTCTTCCAGGCGAGATGCAAAAGAGCTTTAGCTTAATTGCTGAGGAAGTCTCCGGCCTTCACTGTCTACACTGCTGCTGGCACTCTTGTTTCCTGTGCTCCCATTAGCTCACCAATTAGCTGTGATTACCGCATTTTTTGCTTTTCCAACACGCACCTCCAAATTTTATGCTTCCAAATTGTTCTAAGAGTTTATCTCCTAAAGTTGAAGAAATCCATGGTCATATTTAGTCACAAGAACAACCTGTGTCTTCAATGCCGATATATTAGATCAGGTGCAATTTTCTGTATTCAGGCTCAGTACTCCCCATGTGCCTCTCAAAACCTGGAGTAATCCTGAAGAACCACTAGTCCTCCATCTTTCAGGTGGAAGGCTGAAGAACTTGGATTCTATTAAACTGAAGTAGTACAGAATTCTCAATTTGTCTATTGATTGATTCTAAATCCAATCAAGTTGAAAATCAAGAATAGCAGATACAATGCTTTAATTTGAAAATACACATTCTCATTTCAAAATATTAATCCAGAAATGTTCCTGTCTAAAGGAAGAGCAGGGACAAAAACAATGGAACAGTGACTGAAGGAAAAGTCTTACAGGGACTGCTCTACCTGGGGATACATCATGTCTGCAGATACCAAACCTGACACTGTTGCTGTGGTCAAGAGGTGCTTGCTAACAGAAACATGGTGTGTTGGTTACTTGGGAGGTCCAGCCAGCAACCAACCAATGCAGATGTGGATACTTGGAGTGAACCATCAGACTGAACTCAAGGAACCTGGTAGGGGAGCTTGCAGAAGGACTGGAAGAGCAGAGGGGCATTGCAACCCCACTGGAAAAACAACATAGGCTGGCCTGACTACCCAGTGCTCCCAGAGACTATATCACCAACCAAAAAGTGTACTTGGAGGGATCCATGGCTCCAGATACATATGTAACATAGGTTGGTCTTGCCTGAGAGCAAAGGAAGGGGAGGCCCTTGGTCCCGGGAAGGTCTGATGTCCCAGTGTAGGGGAATACTGGAGCTTTGGGGTAAGAGATGATGGGAGGGTGGGGAAGCACCCTCACAAGGGCAAAGAGGAGAAAGGGGGAGAGGGGTGTTGGAGAGGGTTTGTGGAGGGGTAACTGAAAAAAGGGATATCATTTGAGGTGTAAATGAATGGAATGATTAATAAAAAAGAAAAAGAATAAGAGAAAATACATATTCTGGTGTACATAGCACAATGAAGTAACTACAGTTAATAATGGCATGCAACATTATTTATTTTAAAATAATTAATGAGCTTTTAATGTTTCTACACAAAGCAATGACAAATGCATTAGAGGCAATAGATTTGCTAATTAAACTCATTTAAACTTCCTATAGTGTGCACAGAACATGATATTATATCTTGTCAATATTTAGAATTATTGTTTTTTTGTGTGTGTGTAAAGAGAAATGAAAGTTATAAACAAGAAACTGAGGCTGTACTTTCAAGTGTGAGCATTGGAAATTCTAAGGCATTTGTCTTCATTATGACAGTAGTACTCTTACCCTTCAAGGCAGATGTTGATACAATTGAAAATGGCTCCCTGGACCAATTGCCTAGACAACACTCTCTCAAGAAAATGTTTAAGAAAGGTATAGAACAGACAAGCAGAAGAGGTTGTTTAATAGAGTACAATGATTACAAACCTTAGTGTCTAATTCACTTATTTTACCATGCCCTAGGAAATTACTGAGGCACACCTTTGGCTAAATCTGTCAGAGAGGCTTTCCAGAAAAGATTAACAGATGGAAATTATCCAGCCTGTAAGAGGTATGTTTCTCTTGACAAGGGAGCTTGGACTAGAATAAACAGTAGAAAAGGAGATGGCCAGCAGAGAATCACATCCCTTCTTCTTTGCTGAATGGTAGAACACTCTATTGCACCAGGCCTGCAGCCACATGGACTGAACCTTCTGCAACCATGAGCATACTAAATTCATCCACCTAATAAGTCATCGTCATATGTATTCTATTATATTTTCAGAAATGTAAAAAAATGCCCAAAGTATCTGTTGGCATCAGGAACTGGCCTTACAGACAGGAAGTCACTTTAAGATCACAGGTCATCTCCAAATCCAGCGATGATGGTGACAGCACCCATAGGTGACAGAGACCTGCATCTGTTGCCATGGCAATCACAATACATTCCCGGCATCCACCTTTACCTGTGTCTGCAGTGTGAGCAATTATGTCATAGCCCCGCAAAAAGGCAGACCCCTCCTGACCTTCACTCTCCTTTCACTCTTAGTCTTTGTTGCCCCCATCCCCCCTCCCCCCACAATAACCCTCTCTCCCATGGAACTGTACTTGTCTGGCATAATCTGTCCAGATGAGCTGTGATTCGTACACATCAGTATTTATGTAAAGGTATAGAAGTTATTGTACTGGACAATACATTTCATAGTCACTTTTAATTTGTTTATACATATTATAAGAATATATACTCAGTATAAAGCTTTTGTTTTTGATTTCTGGTTTCATGATTGTATTCATGATTGTAGTTTGTTGGTGTTTTCTGAAACGTCTCACTCCATAGCTCATTACAGTCTATAACTCATTAAACAGCTCAGTGTGGCCTTAAGTTCATGTCTTCACAGTTGCTGAGATTACGGGTGTGAATTACCTCACAAGAAGTTCTCTGCCTTTCTTATTTTCTTTCTTTCTTTCTTTCTTTCTTTCTTTCTTTCTTTCTTTCTTTCTTTCTTTCTTTCTTTCTTTCTTTCTTTGATTCTTTCTTTGATTCTTTTCTCTCTCTCTCTCTCTCTCTCTCTCTTTTTCTCTCTCTCTCTCTCTCTCTCTCTCTTTTTCCTAAAACCTGAATATTCTAAGCCTTTTCTCATGGACCTTTGTTTGGTCACCAAGCATTGGTAAAATTTCTGAACTTTGTGAGCTCTGTAATAATCAGGTAAATTGGATAACGTATTCCCTTCATCGTAGAACATTTCAGATATATTTTCATTGCTATGGTGTATTTCTTCTTCCCTGATACGGACTTAGCCAGAAGATATGGAAGGTAGCAAGACTCATCTGTATACTGATAAGTTTCCATCACAAGTATCAGGCCACTGCTACAAGGAGCTAGCACACTCCTGTTCTGAGTTCTTTCTACCTCGAACTGTTTCAAAAACAGGTGGAAAACTGACCCATCAGCAATTCTGATCTCAGACCCATGTCCAGCCACCTTCTGCTCTAGATATTTGCATCTTGAACTTGACAAACTATATTAATTACTGTTATTTCTCTAAACTTCCAATCCTCCTCAAGAAAGATATATGAAGCAGGTGGAAAAGAACAGTAGGTTTGGAAAGGGTTCTGACTTTGAGCTCATATTGTCCACACACAGGCCTATTCAGAAAAAGTGACTTAACCTTTATCTAGAGAATCAAAGTCTTTGGCTATAAAATACTAACTCGGTTCATGTAAGATTCTAATTTTATACACCTTGTTAAATAGCACCACCTTGTTAAAATAGCACCACTATTATATGCATATGCATAGTCATTGCTTAACTTCTCTAAATTGCTAGAAATTGGGGTAAATAAGTTGTTTTTTTCTTTTAATTTATTGCTGAGCTTGGAGTTCAGTAAATGAAAGTGCCCAGTAACACAGAAATCCAGTTGGAATGGAAGTTCAACGTGACAATTAGTGTCAAGTTAAGAATAGGGAACACATTTTTATACACCTTGTTAAAATAGCACCACTATTATATGTGTATTCATGAATAAATGTGTGACATACTTGCCTTGAAAATGATTTCTAAAATATATTAGTCATGTAGGGAAGTTTATTCTATGAAGTTAATAAAAACATTTATTTAAAAACGGTCTTTTCACTATTTACATTACTTATGTATAGTTTATTTTGCATTTTTAATTTTTAATTTTTTAATTTTTTACTTTTTTATTAGATATTTTCTTATTTTACATTTCAAATGCTATCCCAAAAGTTCCCTATACCCTCCTCCCACCCTTCTTCCCTACCCACCCACTCCCAATTCTTGGCCCTAGCATTCCCCTATATTGGGGCATATAAAGTTTTCATGAATTTTTGAAATTCCTGGACAAA
>LR749626.1:791009-813248 GCA_902729485.2 Mus minutoides | reverse complement strand
ATATATATATATATATATATATATATATATATATATATATATATATATATATGTATATTATATTTGTATATATGTATATTATATTTGTTCTCAAGATAGTGTTTCTCTCTGTACCTCTAGCCTTCCTGAATCTTCCTCTATAGATAAGACTGGCCTTGAATTCTGAATTTGATTACCACTGAATTCCTAGTTCTTGTATTAAAGGTGTGTGACACCACTGTCTGGCTGATTATTCTTATATTTTCACACATGATTATTTAAAGTTTCTAACAAGTCTAAATGATCTGTTATAAGAGAAGGCCATTCTATTATTTAAACTGCTTAACCATCCTCATAAATAAGTTGCACTTTCTGCTATTGTATATATTAACTGATATAAATATATTAAGGCATGAAAGATTGAGTTTAGCTCAGAGTATCAGAGGTGTCTACCTGGCAGGATAGAAGAGGTGTGGCAGACAAGTTCACAACTCTGTAACATGAGAACAGAGTGAGGAGTAAGTCTTTGTACCTACAGTGTCTCATTTTTTCCCCTTTGAGTCCACCTTAAAGGCCAGCCTGTGAGATGGTGTCCCCTACATTTGTGGTAAGATAAGGATCTTTTACTAAATTCTCTCTGGAGATACACTAAAAAGTGATCTTTGCTATCTAATAGACTCTTCTTCATTCAACCAATCTAAAAATCAATAATATACCACATATTCACAAATAATTTTTGCCATGCTAGAATATAACCAAATCAAAAATTTTCAGTGGCATATTATAGAATAATAGTGACAAACCATATGCAAACAGTTACACTGACCCACTCACCACAGAGGTAAATATCATTATCTCTATGACCATAAGCTTTGTCATCTTTCATCATATACCTGTCACCTACATATCATCTGTTATCTATTTACCTATCTATCTCCTATCTGCAACCTATGTATCTATCTATAACTATCATCTATCCTGAGCTATCATATACCAGCAGTGAACTACAACTTATATATGTCTATCATCTATGTGTCATCTATTTAGCTATTTGCGTATGTTTATATGTATATATGATCTAAGTAATTATCCATCATCGATCTGTCACCTGCCCATCTCTCCATGTATGTGTGCATATATAATTATATATAATATATAATATATATGCATATATATCTAATCTATGTATATGTGTATCCATCTAACCAGGGGAAATATTTATATATTTGTTAGATAATTTTTAAAATTCTTATATGAAGGAAAATTAACTAGGTACAAACTGAACAAAATTATAAAAGTTTTCTTTGCAAGGTAAGCTTAAATCATTAAATTATAGGTTGGGACGTAAATACTTTTATATAAGATTGACACAGGGTGCTGCCACTTAGAATCACAATTTTAGCAACAACGTTATGCTACCTATCTAAAGTACCTAAAACCTAAACTATGTATCATACTTCTGGTAAATATTTAATTGATGAATTTACTAGCTTCCTTTTCTCCAGCTCATTAGGCCTTCTGTTCTTCCCTGAATGCTTTGCATAGTCATGGTATTCAATTTGAATGCAAAAGATATGAGTATTTATACTTAATTGAGAAAATCATGTGTTCAAGAAGGTAAACACATATTTTTATTCATCCCTAAATGTATTCCCAAAATGATCTAATTTTCCTATTCCTTTTCAATGGCTATTTTAGAGGTTAATGTTTAGATCACTGGGTGCTGGTGATTAATAGGTCACATTTATACACTGTGTGAATCTGTTAAGGAAGAAATTTTGAAACTTTCAGTGTGTGGCAATTATTGGAGCATGAATAATAAACATATAACTGAAATTATATGACTAATTAATTTCACAAATCAAAATAAGACTCTCCAGTGGCAAAGCTCTGCTTTACACAATCTGTCACTGGAAAAGTCACTGAGAGTGATCTCAGTCATTTTGTGTAATTTGCATGCACATCTAAACTTGTAAAATTGAAATAATTGAAATTAATTCATTCTAATGAAGAATGAGGAATCCCCAGGTGCTCTCATTCTCTGAGCACTAGCAAGGACATGGGTAGTAAAAGTAATGATGGGGTAGTTTCTCTGTGATTCCTAAGGTCATGGACCAGAGTGAAAATTTTCTCATTTTTAAACAAATCCCATTACCAACCATCTGGAAGAGTAGAGAGGGTCTTGGTGATTTTATCACATTTCTGATTTCCTCAACTGTACAGTTAATATAGTATTGCCGCCACAGTTCTTATAAAGAATAATAATATAAATGGCATAGACACATGTGAGATTATTTAAATACATATAAGATTATGATTGAGTGTTGTTTGGTATGGAGCCTGGGAAATTAATCCTCAGCATTTAATAGTAAATTTTAGAACTGTTAATTCTGCCAGAAATAAGTCCCCAGACAATAAAGACTACCTGTTCTGGGAACTCATTATTTCCTGTGTGGGATAATGATCACAGCCACATTGTTAGCAGGGTCATTTATTGCTTTAAGAAATATACTGATCAGCATACTAAAGAGTCGGATTTGGTTAAGCATTTTCTTTCCTTTTTTTCATATATATATATATATCCAGATTTTATCCTCCCCCCACCCTGGTCAACCTTTCTACTGTTCCACATCCCATTCCTCCTCCCCAATTCTGTCTCCACAAGAATGTTCCCACTCCCACCCATCCTGACCTCAAAACTCCCTGGGGCCTCCAGTCTCTTGAGGGTTAGGTGGTGCTTCTCTGACTGAACCCATACATGAAAGTCCTCTGCTGTATATGTATTAGGGGCCTCAAATCAGCTAGCATATGCAGCCATGTTGGTGGTCCACTGTTTCGGAGATCTCGGGGGTCCAGGTTGATTGAGACTGAAGGACCTTCTACAGTGTCACACTCCTCTTCCTTAGTTTCTTCTAACTTTTCACTACATCAACAACAGGGGTCAGCAGCTTCTGTCCATCTGTTGGTTTCAAATATCTGCATCTGACTCTTTCAGCTGCTTGTTGTGTCTTTTGGGGGAAGTAATGATAGGTCTCTTTTTTGAGTGCTCCATAGCCTCAGAAATAGTGTCAGACCTTGGACCTCCTCTTGAGCTGGACACCACTTCGGGTCTGTCACTGGACCTTTTCCTCAGGCTCCTATTCATTTTTATCCCTATAGTTCTTTCAGACAGAAACAATTATGGGTCAGGATGTTTGTTTGTTTGTTTGTTTGTTTGTTTGTTTTTCGAGACATGGTTTCTCTGTATAGCTCTGACTGTCCTGGAACTCACTCTGTAGACCAGGCTGACCTCAAACTCAGAAATCTGCCTGCTTCTGCCTCCCGAGTGCTGGGATTAAAGACGTCTGCCACCACGCCTGGCATGGATCAGGATTTTGGCCATAGGATGGCAACCCCCTCCCTCATTCGATGCCCTGTCTTCCTGCTGGAGGTGGGCTCTATAAGTTCCTTCTCCTTAGTGTTGGGCACATCATCTAAGGTCCCTTCCTTTGTGTCCTGAGAGTCTCTCACTTCCCAGGTCATTCAGGATGGTCCTCTCCACCCTCACCAACCTAATACTTCCCGAGGTTACTTCTTCCATTCTTTCTGCTGGCACTCAAGGCTTCAGTCCTTTTCCCTCACCCAGTAAATGATCTTGTATCTTGTTCTCCTCCTCCCCTTCCTGCCCCTTTCCCAATAAGGTCCCTGCTGCCATTCCTACTTATAATTGCTTTCTTGTCCCTCTCATGTGGAACGAAGGCATCCTCACTTGGGCACTTCAGCTTGTTGACCATTTTGATTTCTGTGGATTGTATCTTGGATAGTTTGTAGTTTGTTTTTGTTTTGTTTTGTTTTGTTTTGTTTTGCTAATTTTCACTTATAAGTGAGTTCAAACCATGCATGTCCTTTTTGGTCTGAGTTAACTCACTTAGGACGATATTTTCTAGTTCCATATATTTGCCTGCAAAACTCAGAGTGTCCTTGTTCTTAATAGCTGAATGTAAACAAACCACATTTCAATATCCATTCTTCTGTCCTGGGATATCTGGGTTGTTTCTAGCTTCTGGCTGTCACAAACAAGGCTTCTATGAACATGTTGAAACACATGCCCCTATGACATGGTGGGGCATCTTTTGGATATAGTCCCAAGAGCAGTATTGCTTGGTCTTCAGGAAGACCTATTTCCAATTTTCTGAGGAACCTCCAAAGTGATTTCCTGAGTGGTTGTACAAGTTTGTAATACCACTAGAAATAGAGGAGTGTTCCTCTTTCTCCACATCCTCGCCAACATGTACTATCACCCAGAGATTTTGATCTTAGTCATTTTGATTGGTATAAGTTAGAATCTCAGGGTTCTTTTGATTTGTATTTCTCTGATCACTAAGGACTTTGAACATTTCTTTATGTGTTTCCCAGCCATTCAATATTCCTCTGTTGTGAATTCTCAGTTTAGTTATATATCCTTTATCTTCTATACCAGAGATTCTCTCTTCTATCTCTTGTATTTTGTTGGTAATACTTATATCTGTAATTCCTGATCTCTTTCCTAGGTTTTCCATTTCCATGTTTGCCTCCATTTGTGTTTTTTTTTAATTTTTTTATTTTTTCTACTTCCACTTTTAAGTCTTATTCAATATATTCAATTCCTTTACCTGTTTACCTGCGTTTTCCTGTATTTTTTTCAGTTAGTTATTGACACCATCCTTAAAGCACTCTATTAACTTCATGAGATACAATTTTAGGACAGATTCCAGATTTTCAGATGTGTTGGTGTATTCAGGGCATGCTGTGGTGGAAGAACTGGGTTCTGATGTTTCTCAAGTATTTTGGCTTCTGTTGTTTATGAACTTGCTCTTGCCTTTCACCATCTGCATATCCCTGGTGTTTGTTGGTCTGGGTGACTGTCTGGAGTCTGCCTCTTTTGTCCCTTGGTTGCTGTTTTTTTTGTTGTTTGTTTGTTTGTTTGTTTTTTGTTGTTTTATTTTTTGTGATTAGCATCTTGGGTTCTTTATATATTTTGGATATTATCCCTCTATCCGATGTGGGGTTAGTGAAGATATTTTTCGCAATCTATAGTTTGCAAATTTGTTTTATTTGTTATGTCCTTCGCATTACAGAAGATTTCCAGTTTCATGGGTTCCCATTTATAAATTCTTGACATTAGAGTATGAGTCACTGGAGTTCTGTTTAGGAAACCCCAACCCCCACCCCCCTTCATGTGCCACTGAGTTCAAGGCTCTTTTCCACTTTCTCTTCTATTGGATTCAATATATCTAGTATTATGTTGAGGTCCTTGAGTCACTTGGAATTGAGCTTTCTGCGAAGTGACAAATATTGGTCTATTTTCATTTTTCTACATACAAACAACCCATTAGACCAGCACCATTTATTGAAGAGGCTTACTTTTTTCTGTTGTATATTTTAGTCTTAGTCATGTTGTCATGATGTCTTTACTATCTTTTCTTCCTTAAAATATACCCTTTTGTGCTTCAGCTCTTCAGGTATTTATCAGCTATGGAATATCTCACCATTGTTAGGGAAACTAGAGAAACAAATGTTCCATCATAAGCAGCAATTTTTTATATATTTTTTTCATAGATGAAGATATATTTAAAATAAATTTGGGCCAACACATTATTAATTTTTTTAAAAAGGTACTCAATTTACATTCTGCTCTCTGCTCTCATCCTGGACTGAAATCTTCAGAACTGTGAGCCAAATTGCCTTTTATCTCTATACACTGATTTCCTCATTCATTACTACAGTGGGAGACAGCTGGTAAGAATACTTCACACCCCTCATGAGAACTGTTTTGTGGTGTCATTATAAGTTTAACCAAATAGGATATTAGGTGTTTCAATAGATAGCATCAAATGACAATTACTCTATGAAACGTTTCAAGAAATGTTTCACCTTTTGATGCTCATTATAGGAGCCCACTAATCCCAAAATGATTATATCATGATCCTGTGCAAAACCACTGAAGTCCCTTTGTTAGAGATTCAACATAAGCCCGATTCCTAACATATCCTCATCAATATTGCTTGTTTTCCTTTCCAATTCTGTGACAACACCCAGAAGAAATGGTGATCCTCTGCTAGTTGACACATGTGGCTTAACAAATCAGTTGATTTTTCTGGTAGCTCTGTAAGGAAGTTAAGATGTGATAATATTCGACATAATTATTTAAAAAAAACCTGACAGCCTGTAAGTAAAACTTTACAGTTTAAACATCGTCATTTAATGTGACATATAGGAAACTACAGGCAAATGTTAAATAAAATATCATTAAAATTATTGATAAAAAGTTTTGATAAATTTCTGAATGTGACTTGGTCAGTCCATGGAACTGTATACAATAGTAATGCACTTTTCTTCTACTTCTGTGATTTGACCAGTTACATCTAGTGATGATTTTTGAAATCTACCTTCCTTTACTTCATATTTTGAGTCTACAAACAGACAGAACAAACACAAAACAAAAACATGATTTGTTAAATGATAATAATTTATATCTGTTCTCTACAGATGAAAGGAGCCAATTCATACCAATGTAAAGTACAAAGGCAAATTTATTAAGGGAAGCTCTTTGGCTCCCTTTTATATCACAAAAGGTGGTCAGTGAAGTAACCCTGTAGACTGAGACAGAGGGAGATGGAGAGAGAGAGAAAGAGAGAGAGAGAGAGAGAGAGAGAGAGAGAGAGAGAGAGAGAGAGAACCTAGAAGGTTGCAGGCCCAAAGCCTAATTATCTTTGCCAAACATTTTCCTATTCAATAGCACTTATTGCCAACTTTTGCATGTGACCTAACATCCTGTAACTGATAAGTATGTCATTTGGAATATGTAACAGTCTCCTACTTGTCACTAAAACAGAGCTAAGAATGTCCTCAGATGGAGTCTGCTGCCTACATCAGAGACTTATTAGCTCTCCTGTCATGCACATACCTGATGCTTCCACTACCATACAGTTGAAAATCATGTTGATCTACGGCTTTATTTTGTTCTGGTACTATAAAAGCTTCATGAAAAAGCTGCATGGTAGAACCTGGAATTTGGAACAAACTATGTTTCCAGTCCCTGGACACTCATATCTGGTCCCAGAATACTTTATATTTCTTTTGAGATGACAATCCTGTTTTTTGCATTAGCACATTTTAATTTTCTTCTTCCACTGGCTATATTCAAGGCTTTTTATCCTGTAAATTCACTTGCAATTATAGAAAGTTTTCATTTTAATTGGCACTAAATACATGAAACTATGTAATGAAAGGTAGTATACTGTAAGAAATAAAGTCATTCCTGAATATTATACCTATAATTTTGCCATGGAAATGAGATGATTTTTTTTATTATGGGTCATTAATCCCTTGTTTTCATTTGATGAGAATTCAAATGTTCTTCTAGTAGGAAATTTTTATTCACACAAATAGACATGTGATGTTATTAATCCACTGAATGCCTCTGGAACTGAGGATTTTCGGGCCTGTATTGAATGAAAATAATTATTCAGCACACAATTTTAATTTGTTAACTGAAAGAAGACAGCCCTTATAAATATGTATATTTATTGTATTTATTTTACCAAATGGAAAAATGTGAAAACTTGTGTTTTATAGAGATCTTATTGAAATTTCTTTCAGCTATTCAGTTAAAGCAAAGCCAAAGTAAATAAAGAGAAGAAAACCATAGAAAATGCTTGACATATCCTCAGCATGCTGATGCTCTTGTCTTTGGGTCAACAATAGAACTAATTGCATTACAATTCTGCTGAAAGGAAGATATAACAGGCTGAAACCTCAGCTATGGATAGAGTGGGCTCCAGAGGTGGCTCAAGAGCACTTACTGCACGTCAAAGTGACTCAAGTTCTCCTCCCATACCTTACTTCATGTCACTCAAACACTGTCTAATTCCAGCTTTAGATTTTACACTGTTTCTGGCCTCTGCTAGTACTTGCTCATATGATGCTTACAAACACTCAGATACACATATACACATATAATACATATTTTTAGCAGAGAATTCAGATGTGGGGTTAATGAGATGGCTCATCATAGAGAGTGTATAACATGCATGTCTGAGTATCAGAGTTTGAATCCTAGCTTCCACATAACAGTTGAATATGGCAATGCAAGCCTGTAATCCCATCACTAAACAGGAGGAACTAGGATACAGAGGTAAGTGTACCTACACACACACACACACACACACACACACACACACACACACACACATTCATATAAGAAACCTAGGAAAGATGAAGCCATTGAACATTATTCACTTATACTGACAACCCCGGTATCTAACTGTGAGTACGTGGTTATATCAATGACAAGACCACTCACCATGTGAAAATAATAAAATAATTTGAACTGAGACTTGAAACTGATAATGTGTGAGTTTCAGCTCCAATGCCATGTCTACTAATTAAGAGTGCCTTTAATGAACATATATTAAGTGGAATGAAAACTTGATTTCTCCAATGTAATTCTCATTCTGGAATCTGTACTAATGGTACCTACCAGGAACTTTACTATGTAATTAATAAAAATAAACAAGACTGTGAATATTTATGGTGGATAATATACACTCCTATAAAGAAACTACTACAGTTTTTTAATTTAAATATTATTTTATTAGATATTTTCATCATTTACCATTCAAATGCTATCCCAAAAGTCCCTTATACCCTCCCCTTGACTTGTTTCCCAACCCACCCACTCCAGCTTCCTGGTACTGGCATTCTTCTTTATTGGGGCATATAATCGTTGCAAGACCAAGGGCCTCTCCTCCCAATGATGGCTGATTAGGCCATCTTCTGCTACATATGCAGCTAGAGACATGACCTTAGGGGGTTCTGATTTGTTCATATTGCTGTTCCTCCTATAGGGTTACAGACCCCTTCAGCTCCTTGGGTACTTTCTCTAGCTCCTCCATTGGGGGCTCTGTCTTCCATCCAATAGAGTTTATAAAGCTGAAATACTAAAATGTGATTGCCCAGTTTCTTGAGTCAAGCAAAATGTTTAGAGAACAAAGTTTAAATCCTTTATCTAGATTTTTCACATAAAGATTAGAGTATCTTTGGCCTCGTCCTCAGTCATACAACCTAACTTCTCAAGAAAAGGTTATTATCACTTATTACCCACATCTACACATACCTTTTTCAAGAGTGTCATGGTCTAGAATGCTCTCTTATGTGAGTTTCAATTTGAAGCAAATAGAAAATTGTAGCTTTAGTGTGAAGCATATCATAACCTTTCAACAGTCCATTTGGTTACTAAAATCTTTTAACTCCTGTCGATATCATATCATTCATTAATATTTGTCTTCATGGTTGAACAGCACATTTCAAAAACCTGAAGACTTGTTCTGATTATGTGATAAGTAAACATGAAGCAGCATATGATTATCTACCAAGGGAAGATATCTGCTCCCTCTCGGCCATTTATTTAGAATCACTTAGGTGGGATAAATGCTTTCTGGTCTTTCTGCTTTATACCAGTAATCACTGACCTTGTTCCTTCAGAATTAAGTATTAAAGACAACTCAGTTATTGTAGATGTGTGATGGCTCAGGGGGATGAGTGCTGCTCCAGTGTTTGTTCCAGTTCCTGGATAATCCCAAACAAACTGAGCAAAGAAAGATTAAGTCAAAACAAATTGGGTTTGCTATTAAATTGGATTACCAAGAAGTGGTAAATTTTCTCACTTCTATGACAAACTGTGACAAATTTCAAATCCACATTCTTGGCTGAATTTTATTTTTCTAAGTAAGCTATAAGGTTGTCACAAAACTATTGCTGGGCCAAATATAAGCTTACTTTTAAATGCTAATAGATTATATCAGATAAAATTATGGACAGAGAAGATAATCTTGAAAATTATAGTTCCTGTTCATTTGTAATCAGTTTATGCATAAAGTCAGAAAAGCTGGGCCTTGGCAGGCCTGTGGATGTGGAGTGAAACCATCTTCATTGCAAGGTTAAATTGCTGCTTGTGTTTTCCATTGTTGAGAATAAACAAAAAACCAGAATCACAACAAGATATAAGTGGAAAATTCTATACCTTTTATCACTGATTTTACACTTGTCTTCCTAAATCGTTACCTGATGGTTTATAAAGCTCAAACTCAGTAACAAGTTGAGGGATAGCAAACAATATATCATTATTGATAATTTCTTAAAAAAAAAACAAAAAAACAAAAAACACACACACACACACAAACAACAACAACAACAAACATATGATACTCTTTTCCCTCCCTAAACGCCTCTCAGCTGCCATACATTACAATAGTGACAGGGTGCCCTACAACTGAAACTTAGTGCTTCTTGATCAGAAGTCTCCACCTGGCTCTTCCCCCTAAAAGTCTCTCTGAAACTAACCATGCTTTGTTATACACATATGGCACATGCTCTTGTGCTGAATCTACTTTGAATGCCTCTTCTTTTCATTAATTTTCTAAATGAGATACAAAGTAACATCTTCATTATGGTGACTTCTTTCTTATCTATCAGTACACTTATTCTTTTGTTTGGTTGGTTTTGTTTGGTTGGTTTTTTTGTTTGTTTTAGTCTTTAGAGACAGGGTTTCTCTGTATAGCCCTGGCTGTCCTGCAATTCACTTTGTAGACCAGGTTGGCCTCGAACTCAGAAATCTGCCTGCCTCTGTCTCCCAAGTGCTGGGATTAAAGGCTTGTGCCACTATCACCCGGCCCAGTACACTTATTCTTTTTTTTTCAACTTTTATTAGATATTTTCTTCATTTACATTTCAAGTGTTATCCAGAAAGTTCCCTATACCCTTATCTCTCTCTCCCTCAGTATCTACCAATACCGAAAACCTGTTTGCTTCTCTGGTTTCTCTCCATAAACCGTCCCCTGCTTCTTCTGCATCAAATACATTGGGTCACCCTCAACTATTTCCCTGCCCTCTCCTTCCTCTTTGAGATATCTTTCTGCACAGGTGCGTATACGTGTACACACACAAACACACACACACACACACACACAGAATTTCATATGAGAACATTTGCACAGTATTTTCCCTAGAAGTCTAGCTTACCTGACTTAGCATAATGATTTAATGATTTTTAGTTTCATCCATTTTTCCAAAAATGTCAAGGTATTTTTTTTCCTTCCTTCCTTCCTTCCTTCCTTCCTTCCTTCCTTCCTTCCTTCCTTCCTTCCTTCTTTCCTTCCTTCCTTCCTTCCTCCCCCTCCCCTCTCTCTCTGTCTCTCTCTGTGACTGAGTCCCTCTGTGTAGCCCTGGACTCTGGCACTCCTGGAACTGGCAATGTAGACCAGGATGGCTTCCAACTTAAGAGTCTCCTCTACCTTTGCCTCCCAAATGCTGGGATTAATGGTGGTTTTATTACTCACAGTATTCTAGTTTGCTTTCTGTGGCTAGAATAAAGTACTGAAACCAAAAGCAAGTTGGGAATGAGATAGTTTATTTAGACTTACAGGTAACATTCTACCATTGACAGAAAGGAGAGCAGAAGCTTAGAGTTCAACCTAATAAGCCAGGTTTTCTGGTTAGCTTCCAAGCTCATGATTAGTTACCTCTAATATAAAGCTCAGGACCTCCTTCCTAAGGAATTTTGCACAGTAGGCTGGGCCCTTTCACATCAATTGACAATTCCTGGAACACATGCCAAAAGGGCTTTCTGAGCTGAGCAATCTCAGACTTGATATATGCTTCTCAGATGACTCCAGGCTGTGTCAAGATAGCACTCAAGGCTAACTGAGACATTTTAATATGAGCACATTTTCTTTCTGTTCTTCAGTAATGAGCAACCAGGCTCAGCTATTTCCAGGCTCTTTGAAACAATGTAGCACTAAACACAGATGAGCAACTCCCTCTGTGGAAGGCTGTCAAAGGGTCCTTTGAGCACAAATGCAGAAGTGGGATAGCTGGGCCAGATTTCATCTTTATTATTAGTTCTTCAATTCCTGACATATTGATGTCCATGGATTGTTTTATATTCCCACTGATCAACAACACTCTCATTACTTTTTCACAAATCTTGGGGAAAAAAATCTACATTGTCTCTTGAATTCCAAAATACACAGAAAGCTAAAGCAATCCTAGACATGGAAGTAAGAGCAGATGAATCACAGAAACATAGTAACAAGAACTCTACAGCACTGAAAACAGAAAAGGGAAGAATTGTGAAGCCATCTAAAATTCAGACTCTTACAGTCTCAGACTACTTGTACTCTCAGTGTCTTAGCTAGGGTTTTACTGCTGTGAATAGACACCATGACCAAGGCAAGTCTTATAAAGAACAACATTTAACTGAGGATGGCTTACAGGTTCAGAGTTTCAATAAAGTAGCATTAAGGCAGGAACATGGCAACATCCAGGCAGGAATGGTACAGGAGGAGCTGAGAGATCTACATCTTCATATGAAGGTTGTTAGCAAAATACTGCCTTCCAGGCAGCTAGGATAAGGGATTTATATCACCAACACCATAGTAACACGCCTACTCCAACAGGGCCATACCTTAAAATAATGCCACTCCTTGTTCTGAGCATATGCAAACCATGACAATCAGTGAATTCTCTCATTTTTAAAATACAAAACAATGGAATTTTCACAGAATCAGATTAAGTTATATTCTCCACTGTTCCATATTTACAAATTGATGATAAGCCCTTGTCCATTGCTTTTTGCTCTTCTCCCCACCTTGTGGGTGGTGGTATGTAACTGTACCTTTCTATAAATTTATAAAATTCTTAGACAAATGTATGGATCTGGAGGATATCATCCTAAGTGGGATAACCTAATCACAAAAGAACACACATGGTATGCATTCACTGATAAATAGACATTAGCCCAGAATCTCAGAATACCCAAGATACAATTTGCAAAACACATGAAACTCAAGAAAAAGGAGGACCAAAGTGTAGATACTTGATCCTTCTTAAAAGGGGGAACAAAATACCCACTGAACGAGTTACAGATACAAAGTATGAAGCAGAGACTGAAGGAATGACCATTCAGAGACTGCTCTACCTGGAGATCCATCCCATAAACAATCAACAAACCCAGACACTATTGTAAATGCCAACAAGAGCTTGCTGATAGGAGCCTGATATAGCTGTCTCATGAGAGGCTCTGAGAGTGTCTGACAAATACAGGAAGAGATGCTCACAGTCATCAATTGGATGGAGCACAGGGTCCCCAATGAAGGAGCTAGAGAAAGTACCCAAGAAGCTAAAGGGGTTTGCAGCTCTATAGGAGGAACAACAATATGAACTAACCAGTATCCCCAGAGCTCCTTTGGACTAAATCACCAATCAAAGAAAATACATGGTGGGACTCATGTCTCTAGCTGCATATGTAGCAGAGGACGGCCTTGTTGGTTGTCACTGGGAGGAAAGGACCTTGGTCTTGTGAAGGTTCTATGCCCAGTATAGAGAGAGGAATGCCAGGGCCAGGAAGCAGGAGTGGGTGGGTTGGAGAGCGGGGTGACAGGGGAGGGTATAGGGGATTTTTGCAGGGTAAACTAGGAAAGGGGATAACATTTGAAATGTAAATAAAGAAAATATCTAATAAAATAATATAAAAGGATTCCATTTTAGGCATGTTAGCTGTTACTGTAAATTTTCATTTGCAATTATAAATTTGTGTGTCACACTTTTGAAACCCCTGAAGAATTGAGATATTAAAATTAAAAATGTTGTCAGAAAAAAAAAAAACATTGTTCTCATTTACATTGTTCCTTGAATTTATTTGATTTTCTTATTTTCTTTCAATTCCTATTGTCTCTTTTGAACACTTGATATTTTACATATATATAAACATATATTATAAGCATATAGATAGATAGATAGATAGATAGATAGATAGATAGATAGATAGATAGATTTCTAAAACCATACAGACTCTTCAAACCAAACATGTGATCCAGTATGACTTCTTTCTCAGTATGGATTTTGAGAAGTCAATTTCAGCCTGTGCTCTGATTCCAGTGTTGTCCCAGTTTATCCTAGTCAACATTAGAAGGTTTCTGTCTGCTTTCAAAGTTGACTTATCTAGTATACTTTTGTCTTCTTTAAGGGATTACTTATAAACTATATTTTGAACATTGAAATGCTGAGTTTTCTGTGAAGTGACAAATGCATAATCTGTAACTGCATGCACTATAACTACAAGACAGAGTCCCCAGGTGCTCTGTAAATAGAATGTTAAGTCAGAGATATATGAGTACAGCTCATACATTAACATTGGCTGCAGTACCTCACAGCAGTGAGAATGGCTAAAATTAAAAACTCAGGTGATAGCAGATGCTGGTGAGGATGTAGAGAAAGAGGAACACTCCTCCATTGTTGATGTGATTGCAAGCTGGTACAATCACTCTGGAAATCTGTCTGGCGGTTCCTCAGAAAACTGGACATAGTACTACCTGAAGACCCAGCTATCCCACGTCTGCGCGTATGCCTAAAAGGTGCTACAACATATAACAAGGACACATGTTCCACTGTGATCATAGCAGACTTTTTTATAGTAGCCAGAAGTTGGAAAGAACCCAGATGTCCTTCATCAGAGGAGTAGACAGAAAATATGGTACATTTATACAACAGAGTACTACTAAGCTATTAAAAACAATAATTTCATGAAATGCTTAAGCAAATGGATGGAACTTGAAAATATCATCCCGAGTAGGGTAACTCAGTCACAAAAGAACACACTTTGTCTGCACTCACTGATTAGTGGATATTAGCCCAAAAGTCCGGAATAACCAAGATACAATTCACAGACCACATGAAGATCAAGAAGGAAGACCAAGGTGTGAATACCTTAATTTTTCTTAGAAGGTAGAACAAAATACCCATGGGAGAAAATACAGAGACCAAGTGTGGAATACAGACTGAAGGAAAGGCCTTCCAGACACTACCCTACCTGGCGATCCATCCCATATATACTCACCAAAACCAGACAGTATTTTGTATTGTGAATGCCAACAAGTACTAGCTGACAGGAGCCTGATGTAGCTATCTCCTGAGAGGCTCTTCCAGAGCCTGACAAATAGAGTTGGATGCTCACAGCCAACCATCGGACTGAGCACATGGGGTTCCCAATAGAGGAGTTAGAGAAAGGACTGAAGGAGCTGAAGGGGTTTGCAAGCCCATAGGAAGAACAACAATATCAATCAATCAGAACCTCCAGAGCTCCCAGGGACTAAATCCCCAACCAAAGAGATGGAGGGACTCATGGCTCCAGGTGCATATGTAGCAGAGGATGGCCTTATCAGATATCAATGGAAGGAGAGGCCTTTGATTTTGTGAATGCTCCTAGGATGGGGAAGTGGGAGTGGATGGGTAGGTGGGGAAACACCCTCATAGTAGCAGGGTGGGGGATGGGAGAAAGGGTTTCCACATGTGAAACCAGGAAAGGTGTTAACATTTGAAATGTAAATAAAGTATCTAATAAAATATTTAAAACAAAACACTTTTTGCATGCCTTCCTTTCACTCAAATAATGTTTTTTTTTTCTTCTAGATATTTGGTTTTCCAATGAGAGCATATCTGACCATGCACAGATACTTATGCACATGATACAGTTATTTCTGTGACACTAAGTGAAAAGATGACAGTGACCTGAGCTTATTGTGCTATCACTTGTGTTCACTTGTGAACTGGAGTATCCACTTGCTACATTTCTGACAGTTTGCAGCAGAGAAAGCTTACAGAGTTGGGACAAAATACAAATCTGCCAAAGGATTCCTTCTGTGTTTTTCAGAAAGCACTTAAGTTTGAACAAGACACATCTCACAGATGACTCTAGACTGGAACCATCACATCTAGACAGGAAGGAAAGCTACTAAGGAATACATGGCCATCTGTAAACATAGAGGGAAGGCACACAATCTTTAATGTTCCTTTCAAAAGACGATGTCAAATTTACTCCTCCTCCACAGTCATAATTATATTCTTGTGTACCACATGTCTTCACCCTTTGCCCTACTTACTGACACTCAAATTCTCTTCACTTCTCTCCTTATTAAAGGACTGGCACACAAAGCCAGCAACAGTATAACTTCTCTGACCTCACATTTTTCATTGCAACCTGGTTAAGCAGGGGCAGATTCAGAGGATGCTTGCATTCCTTGCTGTGGAGGATGAAGACAACTGTTGTCTTTGTTGTTAAAGAGTAGCCCCAAGCCTCAGTACCACCATTTGGTAAATCAGGGGTCTGAATTTAGATTTACTCTCTGCATGCTCTCTTTATTAAGGCAAGCCTTCTAATTCGCTTTATGTAGGAAAGAAGTCTTTGTATAAAAATTATATTAGTGCTCTGTGCACCACCAGCCTGCACATCGTACATTCTATATGGAATTTGAATCTATGAGACTGATTTGTAAGAGCTCTCTGTGAAGTCTCTGATCACTATAGAATTTGATATTTAAATGTTTCAAATCTCCTTTCAATTTTTTGATTCATAAGCTTTTTTGTTCATTGCAACATATGATTTTAAATCAATTTTTGCACTGTTCTACATAAATGGTTTTAGCTATTTTCTGATACAGAAGCATTAGAAGCAAATGTGTATATATATATATATATATATATATATATATATATATATATATATAAAATCTTTGCTTTAGTTGATAAGTACACAATTTAAAATTAAGGATAAGAACTGGCTTAAGTCAAAGCTCATAGAGAGTTTTCTGTGAGTATGAAAGACAAGCCAGTATAATCCACTTATTATGCATGAGACAAACATAACCTCTCACTGTGCATTTAATATATGCTCTTATTCTATGAGTTTTATATTGGCAAATGGAAGAGTTGATAGCATTTTAGACATGGGAATAGATGAGTGGAATATATATCCTTTTTTCTGAGTCCTTTTAAATACCATGTTTCCTCCTAGCTGTTCATCTTTAAAAAAAAAAAAACCCACAGATCACTTCTAAAACCAAAGTGGAAGTCTTATTTCTCTTTCCATATTCTGTCCAAACTTGAAAGTACATTTTAAATAGGAGTTGAGATCTCTCTACTTGAAGTCTTTCCCCATTACCATAGTGCTCTCTAGGCATGGAGTTCACCAGGGGGCCTTTGTTATTATATTGACTTAAGGTTAGTCCTGGACTATTACTTAATAAATGATAAAATCTTCATAACATAAATTAATATTGCTTCTTACTCTTGTCACCTTGAAAAACATATAAAAAGCATAATGTTCCCAATTGGCACTCATGAGCAGAAAGCTTTTGACCATGTGGCATGTTAGAAGTGGGGGTTCTCTTTACCTGTGAGAAAGTCATGTATTCAGCAGCATAGATCTAGAAAAAAAGCATGGGGAAGGGGCACAGATGCATATACTCTTGAAAATCTGATGGTACTAGAATCCTTTGTTGTATCAACACTGTATTTCTAGAAATAAATATACAACTTGTCTCCACCCTTCTCACCTTTGATTCTGATGTGGTAACAAAGCTGAAGAATATCTCTAGGCAGCTTGGCTCATGTATCTATTATTAATATGAGGCCTATATACTGGTTGAAATAAACAATTGTTTTCTGTATGCTCTAAGAGTAAACAGCAATGTAAAAATTCTACCTTGTTTTTATACTGATATGTTAACATTAGTTCATAAACAAAGTGTCTAATTCAGGATTGAACTTTGGAAGACCTGCCACAGAAACATTACTGGGACACCTGGAAAAGTTTAAATATTGCTAGTATATTATATTACAGTGTTGTATCAATGTTAATTTCCTGGGTTAAAGAATAAATGTATTATGACTATAAAAAAAAAAGAAGAAAATACTTTTCAGTTCAGCCACAGTTGTTTTTTGTTTAAAAAGTGGGACAATTTGCATATCACTAAGGAAACATAATGAGTGTATTGAAAATTATCAAAATGAATGCAAATTAACTTTGACTTTCTTGAAAAGAAAACTGAAAAGAAACTATTTGCTTAGATTGATTACACAATAACAGTGAGTTCCAGTTTGTTTCTCGGCTTATTAACACCATATCTACAACACACATTTTATTACCATTATTTGGCCTTCTATGTGTATTGAAAAAATTATTATCAAAAAGAAAAACATGGAATTAGTAGGTAAGAACACAGCATTTTCTTGAAATGGTGTTAGGATGCTGGGCCAAGCATCTATAAATTAGGAAATAAATGACCTGCTCTCTATACCAGACAACAGCCTAAACCACAGAGAAAATATAGCTCAAGCACAGCGATTGACAAAAATGAGCCTGTTTAAAGCACGTTTGGGGGGGGCTAACCATTGGATAACCAATTGGCATGCTCCTCTCAAGAGAGGAATGTTTCACCCACTCTCAGCATTGCTTATTTGCTTGTAGTTTACATTCTAGGTATAGAATTGGGACTTCCTGGGCTCTCCTCTGACTATTTTGGCATGTTTTTTGTTGTTGATCTTGTTTATCTTATGTTTAGGCAGTCATATTGGTGAGACTTTATGGGTAAAGCTTCTGTCATTACTAGGAGACACAGTTTCACATCAAATTACTTAAATTTTTCTACAACTTCTGAAATGTTTCCCGAGTCGTAGATGCAGGAGTTTCTCTCTCTCTCTCTCTCTCTCTCTCTCTCTCTCTCTCTCTCTCTCTCTCTCTCTCGCTCTCTGTGTGTGTATTATTTAAAACAAGAGGCCATGAGTTTCAAACAGAGCAAAAGGTAGCATGTGAGTGTTTAGAAAGAGAAGTGGAGAAATGAAGTAATGATAGTGAAAGGTCAAGATATATTAAAAACAGCGAGTCTATCATATATAATGCAAAGAAGAAATAATGGTAAATTTTTTACATTTAATTTTTATGGCAACTTGGAACTAATATTGACTATTAAAAATTCTCCAAACATTATGTATAAAAACAGTTATCTGTTTTATAGAAATAATTTTAAGCTTAAGAATATAGAAGGATGAACAAAATATCCATGGGAGGGAATACAGAGACAAATATGGAGCAGAAACTGAAGGAAAGATCATCCAGAGAATGCCCCATGTGGGAGTCCATCTCATATGCAGTTACTGAACCCAGAAACTATTATGGATCCCAACAAGTGTTTGCTGACAGTAGCCTGATATAGCTGTCTCCTGAGATGCTCTGCCAGTGCCTGAAAAATACAGAGGTGGATGCTCTCAGCCAACCAGTGGATTGAGCACAAGGTCCCCAATGGAGGAACTAGAGAAATGACCAAAGGAGCTGAAGGAAGTTGCAGCCCCATAGGATGAATAACAATATGAGGAAACCATTATCCCTAGAGCTCCCAGGACTAACTCCCCAACATGTACACATGGAGGGACCCATAGCTACAGCTGCATATTAGTAGAGGATGGCCTAGTTGGTCATCAGTGGGAAGAGAGGACCTTGTTCCTAAGAAGGCTCAAAGCTCCAGGGTAGGGGAATGCCAGGACATGCAAGTGGGAGTAGATGTGTTGTTGAGAAGAAGAAGAGGGGCAGGATGTGCTGTTTTTGGAGGAGAAACCAGGAAAGTGGATAACATCTGAAATGTAAATAAAGAAAATATATAATAAAAAAGGAATATAGAAAATGGACTAAAATTTTGACATATTGTAAAAACATGCATATATTTCTAAAATAACAAAAATATTCAACATTTTCATTATTTCAAAAAACATATTGATTGTGTGAATATTTCTGCCTGAATGCATATTTGCATGCCACATTCAGTTTGGCCTTCCAGAGAGAAAAAAACAAAAATGACTAGCAGAATCCTTGAGACAGGAGTTAAGAAGAATTATGAACTGTGGGGCTAGGATTTGAATCCTAATACTCTGGAAGAGCAGGTGCTGTGATGCTCTTGGCTGCTGAGATATCTCTGTTACCCATCTAGAAATATCACAGCACAAATGAAAGGATCTTTATCATCTTTATGAATGGTGATATTTGAACTTCACCAGATAAAATGGTCACAGCCTAGGTATTTAAGGTATTATGTATTTATTAAAAGAAGACTTGGAATTATTGTGGCTGTGTTTTGCCACTAATTATTTTATATTTAAGATTTTATATTGAAAGGTGGTACTAGGAATAATGAACAATAATTTAAGGAAACAGTTTCATATAATATTGAGTACCATATAAGACAACAAAATAAAAAATCTCTTTCTTAGAGGTTGTAGAGATTTCTCCTCAGGTACTCTCAGAATCTAGGCAGGTCTCTCACCCCTCTGAAAGGAGCTGACACCTTCAAAAAGAAAAGTTCAAACTCTGTTTTTAAGATGGGTTTGCAAGTGAGTTCAAGCAAACCATACCAGAATTTTTCATAAATGTCAATTTTACATTGATAAAAATTTTATTTCTTTCTACACAAATGTCTAAAAATATCAAGTAGTTTTGAAACTATGAGACACAAAAATTTCTGAAGACAGGATGAATATATTATTAGGCATAGCCACTCTAAACTAAAGCTGATATTTTTAAAATAATATTGTCTATAGACCATAATTTCAAATTAAAAAAGACATTATTTAGTACATCATAAGGAGTCTTTTAATTATATTTTAGATAGAGGCTTTGCTCTTTATTTTTCATCATTTTAATACCGTCTTTAAAGACAGATATTAAGTTGAGTTTTATTGACTACCGTTGTAGAATTTGAAAGTCCAGTTCTAATATGTGGCCTGTGTTCTGTAGTCTTTCTAAAAGCATGTTCCCTAGAACAGGAGGTATGGAGTTAGGTATTCAAATTCTTGGATTCCATTCAGATATGTATTAGGAAATGTGGCAGAGAAAACCATTCACCTATATTTTGCCAATACTCCAGAGGGTTCCAAAGAAAACTCATCTTAATAGGCACTAGTAATACAATTCTTGCAGAAGTCTGAGAAGGTTATTTTGATTCTAAACTTGATCTAACTGAGAACTGACTAAACTTCAGGAAAGCACTCCTCTCTGTGTGTTTACTAAGGTATTACTGGGGTATTTAGATGAAGTGCAAACCATGACAAGCAGAATCATTCTGGGCAGGGAGCTTCAGAATGGACTGTAATCTAGAAAATGAGGCAAAGACAACAGTAGATGGTGGTTGTAAAGGCTACTTAGAGGAAACATTAACCAAGCATTAAATATCTAAATGAAAGCATGTGTATATCAAATACCCATAAGGGTTTTGGTATGATCACACTCATGTGTGCATGTGTAGTTTGTATCTCTTCAAAGAAAGCTATAATTTTCCCACAGCCACTAATTATACACAATATTTAAGAGCATACAATCAGGTTCTCACGAATGCAATTGATATGATGCTGATTTTAACACAAATCGCTTTGAGTATAAACAGACCAAGACCTAGTCTTTTTTTTTTTTTTCCATTACAATCATATGTTTATTGATAAATCACAGAAAGGATAGGTAACATATTTGAATTTACTATGTGGAGGAGCTATAATCCAAATCCTGAACTTCACGACTCCAGACTTAGAACTTTTCTAACCTATATTCATTATTATAGAAAACTACGTAATTCTTGTAGACGGAGATAGCCCACAGTCATTCTTCATCTAGATAGTTAAATTCTTGTGCAAACAGGCTGTCATTGTGCCCTCAGTGCCAAAACCTTACTGGTGCTTTTATGCATAGGACTGGTAGATTGTCAGATCAGAAAGATAGATGGAATTTAGTCTGAATACACTTTAACTCCTCACAGTCTGTTGTATTCTTTATGATGTGAGTATTATAACGCATTTGAAAGATATGCCTCTACTCTATTCTGCTTAAACTAGTAATGTCCATTTTCTCTAGTTTTCTGATGATGCTAGTGTTAGCCTATCATACATATTAATAGAGTTTGCAGTCTTCAACTTGAAGGAAAATACACTTAAAAATATGAGAATATCAGAATCCTTAATTATATATAATTATTTTCATTAAATTGGTTTCAATTGCTTTGTAAGAAGCTATAGTGAAATAGAGGCAAGTGTTTCCCCTAAATAACTCAGTATAATATATTATCTGCTTTTTGCCTCCTACCCTATTCTCCATACATAGAGAGGTAATCATGTCTTATGTAGTGCCTTTTATAGATTATCATGTTTTTCAATGGATGATTCATTGTTTAGATGCTTTCTTGTGATTACCAACTTGGCATTATCTCCAAAAGCAAATCATCAGCTAGCATGTATGCATTTTCCTAGCATAAACTGTATACCTACTTTGTCCCAAAGTAAGTACTCACTAATTTTAAAACTATGCTAAATTTGAAGAAATAGAAGTTGAGAGAAAGAGAATATGTGTGTGTGTGTGTGTGTGTGTGTGTG
>LR749626.1:729959-790663 GCA_902729485.2 Mus minutoides | reverse complement strand
GAGAGAGAGAGAGAGAGAGAGAGAGAGAGAGAGAGAGAGAAAGAGAGAGAGAGAGAGAGAATTGAAGGTATTCTGCCTTACTGGAAATAATTTATGTCTTCAAATCAAATATAATATCATGCTAAATATTGGCTTTCTTAGGTATGTGCATAATTTACTACTGAGGAGAAAAATTATATTTCTTAAAATGTTAAAATATATTAAAATATATATGCAATATACATATATGTATCACAATTCATTACAGGAAGAAAATGCTAGGACTGATATTTAGGATAAGTTAAGATCTATAGTTAAAATTTTACATTCAAATGTGGTTTCAAGAAGATAAGTTAAAGAAAGAAGATACTTGGTTTATTTACTTCTATTGGTTATAAGAAGAGGTCATATCTTCTTGAACACTGTACAAGGAAGAATTTTCCCTTGACTAAAGCCAAAAATTAAATGGAGAAGCCTCAACCTAGAATTACCAGTCCTGGATGGGACCCTTCATGAATAAACTGTTATAGAGTATTTCACCTTCCAGGTGGGCTTCACTGGAAATAGCTTCTGTTTAAGAGATATTAACAGAACAAAAAACATATAACAGATTCAAAACAGAAATAATTACATATATACATAGCTCAACTGTGGCTGAGATTGCTGGAGACTGGGTATCTTTTAGGTCCATCCCCTCTCTTCCATTCTTCATCAAGCTCATGAATTCTTACAGTAGCTCCTTCCTGACAATACTACTTAGTTTTCCCTGTATCTAGATACCCTTGAACAAGATCATATTTATTGAGTCATAAGTTTCCATACATATAATCATAGAGAAGACATTTTTCTACAAATTGCTTTTTTTATGAATCAGATTCCTGTAGAGGCACTTATCTGAATGTCAGTGATTTTCCATATTTTTTGTTGTTTTTTTTTCAACTTTTATTAGATATTTTCTTCATTTACATTTCCAGTGTTATCCAGAAAGTTCCCTATACCCTCCCCCCTCCTGGCCCTGCTCCCCTACCCACCCGCTCCCACATCTTGGCCCTGGCGTTCCCCTGTACTGGGGCATATAAAGTCTGCATGACCAAGGGGCCTCTCTTCCCACTGATGGCCAACTAGGCAATCCTCTTCTATATATGCAGCTAGAGACATGAGCTCAGGGGGTAGACCTAGTCTTTAGAATTTACTTCTAGGAAAAAGATTCTGATTTGACTTAGGAGTCACTTTGTCACACTGAGGTGATTTGTCACATCTTATTAACCAGGTCATATCAAAATCTTAAGAGCAAAGGAGGCGACAGAGAAAGAAGAATAAGAACGTACTTCTGACTTATGAAATGAACTCTTGAGATTAAATATACAAGTATATAACTTAGCCCCAGAATATTCCTGCTTTGAATGTGTACTTGTGGAACTCAACCAAACTTATATACCAACCCAGTCAAATCAAATAGCATGAATGAAAGAATTTCAGGATCTTATACTTTCAATCATAAATTACTTAATGATGAACTTGTTGACAATAAAACATTTTGAAACCAGATGTTGATTAATTTCTTTTCTTTTTTATCCTCAAACGTTAAAATTAATTTTGAAAACTACAAAATTTCACTGTATTTTCTAATTGATAAATTTAATATGAATATATGATACTTCACAGTATATCTATGTATATCTATGTATGTAAATTATATATATATATATATATATATATTGTATATCATATATCATAGGAGAAGATAGAAGGCATAGCTCAGAGAAACCATTAGAAAATTGAGATTTGTTAAATACATAGGATTTTCCTTCAAAGGAAGGAAATGACTGACCACTGTTCAACAGGAAGGCTTGAATAGATTTTGTATAATAACCAGGTGATTTTTTTGCTTTTCTATGGGGCCAGTCTTCACCCGAAACCCCAAATCCTAAGCTTTGTTTATGCCTTAATTCTGAGTGTTTTTATCTCAGTGAATAGAATCCAACTTTATGAAAAAAGTCCCATGTACTTTGCCTTATCAACTTATGGAACCCATCCTTATATTATATTTTAGAACCCATCCTCACTATAGATCTTTCCTCCTCAGGCCCTTACACTGAACAGTTTCTCTGTGTATAACAACCCAGCCCTACGGTAAAGGTCACAAGTGCTTTGCCAAAGAGATGTAGCTTGCAAAGGAGTTTCTATGTAGCCATGTATAAGGGTTTGTTATAGTAATGGTCACATGGAAACCTTTTTCTAAGGTTTTACTGTGTCTTGATGTATAAGAAAACTAAACTACTCCTGTTGCCTGTGTCCAGTGATACTCACCTTCTGATCTTACCTGCCTTTGGGAGTTGGAGATGAGGTGGCACAGAGTCAACAACACAGACTCCAGGAGCAGGTAAGAAACACAGGAGCAATTTCTCTGAACACTGCTGCAAGCTCCTTTAAAACCATCCAGCCGTACCCCCATTGGTCCCAAGAACGCATCTCTTCTAAATAGCAGTTCCTGGTTGTCTGGCATTATTTGCAACAGCAATACTTGGTCTCTCAGGCAAGTCCTGAATTAGGTCCTCCTGCAGGAGATGCTTTTGGGTCTGCTTAACAGCCAGAGTTTACATAGAGGAAGCCAGTCAGATTCTTGAAGGATTTTTTTTTTTTTTTGATCCTGATGCTTGAAGGAACCCTAACACATGATCACACACACACACACACACACACACACACACACACACACACATTCACATGCACACTCATGAGAACACACACAGACACATGTTAGGGTCCCAGAACCATGAAAGGAAAACCCCAAACCCAAATATAATGCTAAACTAAATAGTGTTTATTCTGTAAAAATTATCCATATGCAGGGGTTAACTATTCATCAAAATTCCAACAATGAGGGGCTTGCAAGCCCTTTTATGCAGGGCTAGAGAAATTTTTAAGGGGTAGGTAACTTTTAATATGATTGGAAGAAACAATAATGAAATCAGTACAGTTTTAATTGTCTGCTATGTTATTTCTGCTATATCTGGAGATACCTTGAAGAATTTTGGAAACCAGCTCAGCTATGGCATTTTTATGTCCTCCAGCCAGGTGTCCCAGGAGCTGACTCAGTCCCAGACATATCCACACTAAGTCAGGGCCATCATTGACTAAAGGCCCCTTGTCCGTGGCTCCCTCTGAGGAGTTTAGTATGTTTCCTGGGCAACTGAATATGTTTTTCCCAAAGTTTTTGGACAAGACACACACACACACACACACACACACACACACACACACACACACACACACACACATATATATATATATATATATATATATATATATATATATACATATACATATTTAACACACACATACATACACATTTATACATATACTTTTACTCATAATCTGTACACATATAAAAGCACACAAACACAAACACACAAAACAAACAAAAACATAAAAGGAAAAGAATAAAGCTTAATTAGAAATCAGAGAGAAAGACAAAGGAAAAATGAGATAAAGCAATTCAGAAGAAGAAAATAAAGAAAATAAAATCCATAAGTTTCTGTTACCTTATAGGATTTTAGGTTAATATTCTTTACAGGTGTGACAGGTGTGGAGGTTAAGCTATAAGGACTTCCAGTTTTGGCAGGGATAATGGAAAGTCTAGCCAACACAGACTAAATGCAGGAATTCCAGGGGTCAGTTCCCAGCTTCTGAATTCACACAGAGAGAAATGATCTCTGTCTTTGACTGGCTTTAATTTTCTAAACACTATATTCTGTACTCACATAGTTTTTAATTATTAATTATTTTAATTTATATAAATTCATCAATATTTACAAGAGTTTCAAACCAATTTCTTGTAAGAACCACATTCTGACTAAATTTGGGGAAATAATATATCACTGTAGTCGGTACAACACTTCCTCTGACATTTTCCACCATTAGTGTGGTTGCTCTTCAGTGTAGGGTATTGAAAGCTGTCACAGCAATGATGGAAATGATGGTGCTAACCATACAGATTGAATCATTGGATAGACATATCCATAAAGGTCATAAAATCCATAAGGTTCTATTACTCTGTGGGATTTTAAGTCAATATCCTTTACAGGTGTGGAGGTTAAGCTTCAAAGATTTTCAGCTTTGGCAGGGATAGTATTGTACTCCATAAGGGTATAAAATTATTACCTATCAGGTGAAAATTTAAGAAATCTAAGTGTGATTTCACAAGCCTGTCTTTCTGGAACTGACAGCTAAAATAAGACATTCATGAGTTCCACCCCAGCCTGAACTACCTGGTAAAACGCAGATCCAAAACAATGAAATAAAAACTTTAAGAAAGATTATAAATCATTTTAGCTACTTTAAATGTGTTCTATTTTACAATCCCACTCTAATTTCAGACATCTTTAACTTTTATGTAGTGATTCATGACAGCTTTTCATTATTATTTTGAAGATGTAATGGACAACCCCCAGAAAAGAACACATTGCACCGCACACAATAATAGTGGGAAGCATAAACACCCCACTTTCATCAATTGACAGATCCTAGAAATAGAAACTAAACAGAGACACAGAGTAGCTAACAGAAATTATTGAACACATAGATTTAACAGACATCTATAGAACATTTTATCCTAAAGCAAAAGGATATACCTTCTTCTGACAACTCATGGTACTGTCTCCAAACTGACCTTATAAGTGGTCACAAAACAGGCCTCAACAGATTCAAGAAGAATGAAATAATCCCATGCATCCTATCAGATCACCATGGACTAAGGCTAATCTTCAATAATAGCATAAATAATAGAAAACCCACATGCACACAGAAGTTGAGCAACGCTATACTCAATGATAAACTGGTCAAGGAAGAAATAAAGAAAGAAATTAAAGACTTTTTAAAGTTTAAAGAAAATGAAGCCACAACATCCCAAAACTTAAGGGGCACAATGAGATCTCTCCTAAGAGGATAACTCAAAGAAAGCTCTGAGTGCCTCCAAAGAGACTGGAGAGAGCATACATTACCTGCCTGACAGCACACCTGACAGCTTTAGAAGAAAAAGCAGCAAATTCACCCAAGAGGAGTAGATGACAAGAAATAATCATACTCAAGGCTGAAATCAATCAAGTGGAAACAAAAAAGAACTATATAAAGAATCAACCAAACCTGGAGCTGGTTCTTTGAGAAAAACAAGATAGATAAACCCTTAGCCAGCCTAACTAGAGTACACAGAGATAGAATCCTAATCAACAAAATCAGAAATGAAAAGGGAGACATAACAGAAACTGAGGGAATGAAAACAATCAAACAAACAAACAAACAACCCATCAGATCATACTACAAAAGCCTATATGCAACAAAACTGCAAAACCTGGATGAAATGGACACATTTCTAGAGAGACACCAAAGTTAAATCAGGATCAGATTAAAAATCTAAATCTAAAGTTTTCCATTTACCCTAAAGAAGTAGAAACAGTCATTAGTGGTCTCCCAACCACAAAAAAAGGCCCAGGACCTGATGTATTTTGTGCAGAGTTCTATCAGACCTTCAAAGAAGACCTAATAACCATACTCCTCAAACTATTCCACAAAATAGAAACAGAAGGTCCTCTATCCAATTCATTCCAGGAAGTCACAATCACCCAGATACCTCAACCACACAAAGACACAACAAAGAAAGAAAACTATAGAGAAATTTTGCTTATGAATATTGATGCAATGATACTCAACTGTCATTTAGCATGTAGAAGAATGCAAATGGATCCATTCTTGTCTCTTTGTCCATAGCTCTACTCCAAGTAGATCCAGGACCTCCACATAAAATGGGATATACTGAAACTCATAAAGGAGAAAGTAGGGAAGAGCCTCAAAGATATGGGCACAGAGGAAAATTTCCTGAACTTAACACCAATGTCTTGTGTAGTAAGGTCAAGAATCTACAAATGGGACCTAATAAATTTGCAAAGCTTCTGTAAGGCAATGACACTGTCAATATGACAAATAGGCAACCAACAGATTGGGAAAATATCTTTACCAATCTAAATCTGATAGAGGACTAATTTCCAATATATACAAAAAACTCAAGAATGACTCCAGAGAAACAAATAACCCTATTAAAAAATGACATACTGAGCTAAACAAAGAAGTCTCAACTGAGGAATACCGAATGGCTGAGAAATATGTAAAATATTCAACATCCTTAGTTGTCAGAGAAATGCAAATCAAAACAACCCTAAGATTTTACCTCACACCAGTAAGAATGACTAAGATCAAAACTTCAGGTGACAGCAAATGCTGGTGAGGATGTGGAGAAAGAGGAACACTCCTCAGTTGCTGGTTTGATTGCAAGTTGGTACAACCACTCTGGAAATCTGTTTGGCAGTTCCTCAGAAATTTGGACATATTACTACCTGAAGACCCAGCAATACCACTCCTGGGCCTATACCCAGAATATGCTCCAACATGTAATAAGGACACATCCTCCACTATGTTCATAGCAGCCTTATTTATAATATAAATAAGCTGGAAAGAGCCCAGGTGTTCCTCAACAGAGGGTTGGATATAAAAATATGGTACATTTATTATACAAAGGACTACAATTCAGTTATAAAAATCAATGAATTTATGAAATCCTTAGGCAAATGATCGATGTGGAGTGAGGTAACCCAATCACAAAAGAACACACATGATATGCACTCACTGATAAATGGATATTAACCTAGAATCTCAGAATAACCAAGATACAACTCACAAACCACATGAAACTGGAGAAGAAGGAAGACCAAAGTGTGGATACTTAGATCCTTCTTTAAAGAGGGAACAATATACCCATTGAAGTAGTTACAGAGACAAAGTGTGGAGCAGAGACTGAAGGAATGCTCAGCCAGAGATTGCCCCACCTGGGCATCCATCCCATATACAATCACCAAACCCAGACACTATTGTGTATGTAAGTAAACAAGTGCTTGCTGGCAGGAGCATGAAATAGCTGTATCCTGAGTGGCTCTGACAGTGCCTGAAAATTTGACTGAACACAGAGTCCCCAAATAAGGAGCTAGAGAAAGGACCCAAGGAGTGGAAGGGTTTTTCAGCTCCATAGCAGGAAAAACAAACTAACCAGTAACCCCAGAGCTCCCAGAGACTAAACCATCAAACAATGTGTACACATGGTGGGACTCATGGCTCCAGCCCCTAATGGATCATCAATGGGAGGAGAGGCCCTTCATCCAGTGAATGCTCTATGCCCCAATGTAGAGGAATGCCAGGATCAGGATTGGAGAGTGGATGGATTGATGAGCAGGGGGATGGGGAAGCGGATAAGGGGAGGGAGTTTTTGGAGGGAGACCAAGAAAGGGGATAGCATTTGAAATGTATATAAAAGAAATATCTAGTAAAAAAAAAAAACATAGTAGCTGAAGGTGACAGAAATTAAATCACTTAGAACACTCTAGTGCTTCATTGTAGTACTCAATTTTCACCCTCAATAAACTATACAAATAAAAGTCCAAGTAACTTTATCTATTTTTATATGTATTGTTAAAATAAAATATATTAAATCAATTTATAAACCATAAATATACTTTAAACCCACTTTCAGTGCAATGAAAACAGCTTGCTTAATATCATGGATGGGGTCTGTGGATCTGTTACCAAATTTCAGCTCCAGACATAAAGCACCATCTTGCGTTAAAGAGATGTATTTGGGATTCTGAAGATATCTTCTCAATGAGTGCATCCTGGCTGCAACATTTGTGAGAACTTTGGCTTTAAACAAGTGACAGCAGCAGATCCCACAGTAGGATTTCAGGAGCTTGAGTTTCTGCCTCTTCTTCAGCTCTTAAACGCTCACAGAATTTATTGAATCTCTTAGGTGTATTTTAAGGGAAGCACAGAAAATATACTGCTCTGTAGGTTGTAAGTAGATTTTTGTCCCATGATGCAGTTGAACTAATCTCCAGCATGTCTGTAAATTGATTCTTATTCTCTTCAAATGTTTAATATACTCATGATCTGGCTGTGAGTCTCAGGAAGAAATTGTCATTATTCATTCCATATCTTCTTAAATGGAAAAGAATTTATAATATATTGAATTAAGTTTTCAGCTTCAAGTCAATGAAATGATAACCTACTAGTTTTCATTATAAATTCTTTGTAGTAATGCTGCTAAGAGTTTAAACCTTTACTGACTCCAACTCATACTAAGGCATACAATACTGGGAGAACTTCTCTTTAAAGCAAAAGCTACATTTATCTTAAGTATTACTTCCTTTTAGAATATAAAGTAGAAAGTGGATAGTTGGAGAGATACCTCAGCAGTTAAGGGCACTTGCTGCACTTGCAGAGGGCAGGAGTTCTGATCCACGTGCTCAATTGAGTTGCTTACACCTATGATTTCAGCTCCAAGATAAGCAATTATCTCTCCTGATCTCACTGCACACTGCCCACCTAGAAAGGCATGGGTGAATCTTTACAGTATTAAATGTATTAGCATTCGTCATACCTACATATTGTCTATATTTTTATGTCAGTTCCAATAAACCTCTTTAAATTTAAATTGTGCTAGAATATATTCACAGATATTTTTCTTCCAATTAATTTAGAGAAAATGTTTCAAAAATAATATAGAAAGAAATAAAATCCTTGGATTATGGTAATATTTAGCCAGTATTTTAACTCTTACTTAGCATCTAATATTTTCTCATACTTCTGGTGCCTCATACACATAATATAGATACACTGTTGAATTATCTAGGACACATAAGTTGATAAGATGAAGTCTAAATATCACACAACAAAATATCCAACAACAAAACATGCTCAGTTAAAGCCATCCTTTCTGATGTAGCTTTAGGTTTCAGTAAAATACTGAATTTATTTACACTATTCTTCTTGGCCTTGAAAGGTTGTTCTGACTATCACCCATTCCCACCAGCTACTGAGACTGATTAATTGAAAACCACTAGTTTGTCTCATTCACATTGTCTGAAGGACTCTGAAAAGATTCAATCCCCAAAGCTAATCAGAGGAGACCCAGAGATCCCAAGTCATAAAGTTATGACTTTGATTGTACAGGAATTTAGGTACAGGGATCCTCATCAGAGTTGAGTGGGCCCCCCTTCTAACCAATTCACTTCATGCCATCTGGCAAGATTTTAAAGCAATTTTTTATTCTTCTAGTCCAAATCCCATATTTAGGTTTTCAAAACTAATGGTTCCATAATTTCCTGCAGGAATTATGGAAAAAGTAAGTGTAAAGAAACCCCTTTTCAATTAATCTGTAGTAGCTCCCTTTCACTCCAGCATGGTCTTTTAAAGGATATTTGGCAATGAGACTAGCAGGGAAAATTGCATCAGCTTTATCCCAGCTTATCTTGCAGGCAGGACAAATTGTAGATCTCAGGTTTTGTGTTTGTGTTTGGTATCCTAGTCCCACCACTGGAAGTCTGTCTTATAACAGAAGATGGTGGATTAGGCTCAGTAGCCCTCCCTGACCCCTGTGTGCCAATTCTAGGAGGCGTTGCTAGAGTCACATTAATAGATTTCAGGGAGTTTCCACTGCAGCAGAACTTGTGGAAGTGGCCATCTAATGATGACATGATGATGATGATGATGATGATGATGATGATGATGATGATGATGATATGATTCCTAATGATATTTTCCTATAGAAGGAGATTAGTCTCTAGTCTAATCATGATGAGAAAGGCTGCATGAAACAAATGATGTGATCAAATGCAGAGTCTACAGCCAAACTTTAGGTGGAAGCCAGTGAACTCCCTGGAAGATGGGGAGGAAGCCAGAGGGGTCAAGGAAAATGTGAGAACAAGGTCAACTAATATGGAAACAGAATCAACTAGACTTTTAGGATGTCAGAGAAGCAAAAGTGACAAGTATGGAACCTACATGATCTGATCTAGGTGCTTGTAGATATTTTGGTTGTATAGGTTGGTGTTATTGTGGGAGTGTGGCGTGTATCTGACTCTTTTTGCTAGTCTTAGGACCTTTTTCCCGTACTTGGTTGACTCATTCAACAAAAATGGAATTGATGCCTAGATTTGTATCTAGTTATGAACTGTTTGTATGATATTCCTGGGAGGTCTGCTTTTTTCTGATGGGCAATGAAGAAGTAAATCTTGGGGAAGGTGAAGTTTGGGGAAGAAGTGGGACTTAGAGGAGTGGAGGTAGGGAAGAGAAAGAAAGAAAGAAAGAAAGAAAGAAAGAAAGAAAGAAAGAAAGAAAGAAAGAAAGAAAGAAAGAAAGAAAGAAAGAAAGAAAGAAAGAGGAAAAAGAAGGGGAAGGAAAGAAAGAAAACTGTACAAAGAAATCAGCCAAAAGCAGGACTGTCTTTCTAGAGACTACAAAATTCATAATAAATAGAGAAATACTGACAGGCATAACACAGATAATTAAAGCAGCACACTATGTGGTAAAATGAAATTAATTACAAACATGTGCTGAGAGGTATGATGGACTTATCAATCCCACATTATAGTGCTTCTTAACCTTCCCAATGTTATAAAACTTTAATATTCCTTTGTAGTGAGGACCCACAAAAGTAAAATTATTGTAATTGCTACTTGATAATTCTATTTTTACTACTGATATGAATTGTAATGCATATAACTGTGTTTTCCAATGGTCTTTGATGACCCCTGTAAGGAGATCACAAACCACTGATTGAGAAACCACGCATTGATGGTTCATTGCTCATTTACTCCCGATATCAGTGTGCTGAACAAACTGAAACATCACTTGTTCACAACCCATGAGTTTATGAAAACTTTAAAGTTTGTGTTTATTTATTTGTTCTTGTTTTTCTTTTATTCTCTCTCTCTGTCTCTCTCTGTGTGTCTCTGTCTTTCTCTCTCAACAAATAATTACTCTACCAATAATATTTAAAGATAAATGCATAATGATTTTAAATATCAATTGTTTGTGCCTTACACTTCTTAGCATCATTCTTGTAACTTGAATATATACTTATGTTATGGTACATAGCAATATTCCCTAATATCCCCAGATCCATCAATAATTTTGTTAGTAAATTTATCATCTCATTTGACATATATTTTCCTGTTATGTGTCATAGCTTTCAACACACCATTGAGATAATTATTCACATATAGTTGTCATGGAGTTTTTATATTACCATTTAATGCTGCTGTGTATCTATGTCTCCTGTTACTGAAGCATTCCCTCCTGAAGTAAAGAAGTTACAAGTTACACAAACTCACAAGGAATTTATGTGAACTGGGAGCTTCTCCTGGAGATTATATAAGCAGAAAACAGTTGCTATGGAAGAGGAAAGTCTTCAGTGTAGTTGCCTGCAAATAGCACAGCAGGTTCCAAGAATATAGTTTATATGAATTGTCACAATGTGGCTACTCTGTTAGTTCTCAATTATGCTCATGTAAAGAACCACAATAGATTCTAGTTCACCAATCTGGGCTTTGCTGAAATTGTTTCTTCTATGTGTCACCATAATTAGGAAGAAAAGACACTTTTAAAGTCCTCCCCACTCCTGAGAAATATGACTTTTATCTTTTCTGCAGAAATATTCATAGCACAACAGAATTTACTCTGTGAACTTCAAGTGCATGTAAAGCCATTGACCTATATTAAGGATTCAAAATTCCACATGCTCTTATGACAGAAAACTTCATCTCAAGATAGAATTTCAAGATTTCTAAAAAACAACAAGAAACATAAAGTACAAAGCTCCAGTTCCTACATATTTTGTACCCCAAATGATAGATCATCTCTTACTTCATTGCGCCAGAGTATTACTGTTTATTCGACTGTAAAACAGTCAAATATAGTCATATGCTGCATCTTAGGAACTGGAAAAAATTAAGACTGCAGTGTAAGAGTGCAATGTAGCTGAGTTTGGCTCATCAACTGCATTAGCTATTGTCTCTGAAATAAGCAAGGTAAACAAGGAAACTTATTTTTTTCACGTTATTTTCATTGGAAAGTTCTAGTAAATTAAAAAAAATAGATATTGCAGTTCTAAAAAGAGAAGACTTATTTTTCCTGATGGCTGTAACCTGACTGACCAAGAGAACTAGTGAAAGAATTAGCTAATACCTAGAGTTGGGGAAAAATACATAAGTTCAAAATTATAATATATGAACATAAAGCAAAGCAAACAAACAAATGATTACATATAAGGTGAAAACCTCCTTTTCCTAATTTAGTTCATTGAAATGGCTCACATGAAATCAGACCAGATATGGAAGAATTGTGACAACAAAGGAGAGGCATGCACTTGTCACTGAGTAATATTGATGACTAGAGCAATAATACAAATGCACCCATCTTTTTTTTTATTAGAGAAATTTTTCATTTACATTTCAAATGTTATCCCAAAAGTCCCTGATACCCACCCCCCGCCCTGCTCCCCTACCCTCCCCCTCCCACTATTTTGGCCCTGTACTGGGGCATATAAACATTGCTAGACCAGGGGCCTTTCCTCCTGAATAATGGCCAAGTAGGCCATCTTCTAATACATATGCTGCTAGAGACAAGAGCTCTAGGGGTTCTGATTAGTTCATATTGTTGTTCCATCTATAGGGTCGCAGACACCTACAGCTCTTGGGTACTCTCTAGCTCCTACATTGGGGACCCTGTGTTCTGCCCTATAGATGATTGTGAGCATCCACTTCTGTATTTGTCAGGGACTGTCAAAGCCTTCCAGGAGACAGCTATATCAGGGTCCCTTCAGCAATATCCTGATGGTGTGTGCAGTAGTGTCTGAATTTGGTGGTTGATTATATGATGGACCGCCCGGGTGGGGCATTCTCTGGATGGTCTATCCTTTCGTTTAGCTCCAAACTTTATCTCTGCACCTCCTTCCATGCATATTTTAATCCCTATTATAGGGAGGAATTAAGTATCCACGCATTGGTCTTTCTTGATTTTCTTGTGTTTTGGAGATTGTATCTTGGGTATTCTAGGTTTTTGGGCTAATAACCGCTTATCAGTGAGTGCATATTAAGTGATTTCTTTTGTGATTGGGTTACCTCACTCAGGATGATATCCTCCAGATACATCCATTTATTCAAGAATTTCATAAATTCATTGTTTTTAATAGCTGAGTAGTACTCCATTGTGTAAATGTACCACATTTTCTGTATCCATTCCTCTGTTGAGGGTCATCTGGGTTCTTTCCAGCTTCTGGCTATTATAAATAAGGCTGCTATGAACATAGTGGAGCATGTGTCCTTGTTACCAGTTGGAATATCTTCTGGGTTTTTGCCCAGTAGAAGTATTGCTGGATCTTCTGGTAGTACTATGTCCAGTTTTTTGAGAAACCGCCAGACTGATTTCCGGAGTGGTTGTGCCAGCTTGCAATCCCACCAGCAATGAAGGAGTGTTCCTCTTTCTCCACATCCTCACCAGCATCTGCTGTCACCTGAATTTTTGATCTTAGCCATTCTGACTGGTGTGAGGTGGAATCTCAGGGTTGTTTTGATTTGCATTTCTCTGATGATTAAGAATGTTGAACATTTTTTAAGGAAATGCACCCATCTTAACACAGAGCAGCGTTCATAAGGAGAGCCCTGTCCATCACCACTACCACATGGTGATGAACAGGACACCTGCCTCAAGTCAGCACTCCCTATAACATCAGAGGCTGCAACATATTTATGGCACTCTGGTTGTGGTTTATAGATGCCAGCAAAATGTTCCATGAAGAATTTTTTCTAAAACAGTTAGCAGATAACCAAAAAAAAAAAAAAAAATCATCAACAAAGAAAGGTTATGCTTATCCAGAATTGCTAAAACATACGCTGAAATCACCCACTATGATGAAGTCCCAGGACAAAAGGAGGAGAAACAAATATTATGACAAGGATTAGAGGTGAAACATGCTTAGCAGGCAGGCAAGCAGCTTCCCATGTACAATACTGAGGGCACGGGCAGAGTCACTGGCCTTGGACTCCTTGCAAATTGGTGGTACTTCTGCTTTTCTGTGTTAATATAGCACTACAATAATTCTATCATCTACTATTTATCTATCTATCTATCTATCTATCTATCTATCTATCTATCTATCTATCTATCTCTATATCTATATAGTAATTACAGATATGTGATAGGAAGAGTAAAGAGTATTTTAGTAACATTATACAAGTAATGAAATCAATTATTACAACCATAAAGCCATTCAAAATATCTATTAAACCTTTATCTAGTAGGATAATTATATATATATATATATATATATATATATATATATATATATATATATATATATATATAATTGTATATAACACACACATATATGCATACATATATCTATCATGTGTATGATAGATATAAAGTCTACAATGTCATATTAACTATTATTAGATTTATAACTATACTCCCTACCTCATTAAATTTCTTTGTCTGAATGTCATTTTGAAAAGATACATAGGAAGCTTGCCAGCTCATAAGCTCATTTTTCATCCACAGTACCACCACAGTGCCCATTATGTTTTTCAAGGATTACTTCTAGACACTGTATTTTTAAATTTATGTTATCATCATCATAATTTAATGAAGTTCTTCACTCACTCTTGATTTTTTTTTCCCAGCAGTCCTGATTGATGGCACTGCCTGCCCAGGTCCTGAGAGTAAACCTGAAGTGCCATAGCACCCACCTTATTGAGTTGCTTCTTAGTGTTGCCATAATCTCACCCTATCCATTGCTGTTTGTAAGGGCAACTAGAAGTCAGGTCTGTCTTGCTGGAAATGGAAAGTAGTGTTCAGAAAGTTAAGAAAATTGCTGAAATTCAAATGCCAATAGGAACAAAAGTGAAACTGAAACTCATTTCTGAAGCTGATTTCATATCCACTTCCTGCTTAAAGAGAAAAAGCACAAGATGACAGAGGGTTCTCCCAGAGGAAAGACTGTCTTGCAGGAGGTCTGTGGTATGCAACTCCTGTTTATGGCACTGTGCTCCTCATGACTTAGCAGGAAATTTGTTTAAGCAAAAATACTCAAGTCAATAGCAAACACAATTTCAGAGTTTCCTTTTGTTACTAACAGGATTATGTAAAATAATTTATAAAATGAAGTTTCTTGTGAAGAAATATATTGCCAATAAAATTATTCTTAAAGAATAATAAACAAAAATAGCTAAATATCATTGCATAAAAAAAGCAACATATAGTCGCAATGCCAAATCCGGTTACTTCTACTTTTATGTCTATTATCTACCAAGCACCTGTCTGTTATCAAATTTTTTCAATTAGTCTCTTATCTATAATTAATTTAATCAGTATTGTTTATCATCTATCTATCTATCTATCTATCTATCTATCTATCTATCTATCTACCTATCATATACTCACACATACCACACTGGTTTATATTTAGAATCATCTGTGAAGGGGAAAAGACACAGAAAAGAGGGCTGCATTTGCTGCAAAATCAACTACAGTTATACATATCACATGTATATTTATGGCTAAACAAATGTATCAAGAATGCAGCAGAATGGAAATCTATTTTATAGATTTATTTATCACTCAGAGGACCAGATTCTAAGCTTATACATCAAATCCATAGTTCCACACCATGTCCTAAGTGTCTCATAGAAGGAGACCAAGATTTACATGGTTGTGGTGTTGAGGTAACAGAAGATATTTTCTTTTGCTGTAAGTCCATCATAGTCTTTTTATAAGATATACAATGAGGTTGACAACAGTCTCCTCCTTCTACAATTTACCAAATTAAAAAAGTGCAAAACATTATCCAATTAACAAGATTTCATCATACTCCCTCAAGACAATGTTTGAAATTATTAATGAAAATTCTGATAATTGGAAAAATTGTTTTATAGATGTCAATTAATACTGTCATTGTTAATTAAATCAAGTGTGAGAAATAAGTCTCTAAATATTTTATTTTAATTTAGTACAAAGACACATGAAAAATTCTGATCAAGAATTTATTACTTTTACTTCTGAATATTAAGTACAAATTAAAATACTTAAAGTATAAATAATCATAATGGATAATCAACTGATGACAAGCCAGATTTATCTAGTTGCACTTTTCAGATGAACCCAAATCAAATTAAAGTTGGTATTCTGCTTTTCTCTCACTGTTATAGAACAGAAACAGATTTAGAACTGATTCAGTCACCACCAGACACTGTGATTTTGACTGAACATATAGGTCATTTAGACAACAACTTATTGTCCTTTATGCAGTCAGCATCAGATTAAAAATAAAGTGATAAAAATGAATATCATGAATAGGAACAAAGGTATATAAAGTTTGCTTGCAATAGAGTAATTTAGAAGCAAGAAAGCCATTTTTTCTAATTTATTCCTATACTGTATTAACAATAGAAAAGAAATTGAATCAACCTAGTCCTAGTTTAGTTGGTTATCCATTAGGAATATTTACACTTGTAATTTGTACTTTATATTAAGAAATAGAAGTCATAAATTCTTGATAAGAATTTTTTCATGTGTCTTTGACTAGATACATGGAGTATATAGAATACATGTATACAGATAAACATGCAGAAAAGTGATTAGCAAAAGCTAACTGTTAGGGATGAGAAAGGACTGAATACAAATAATTGTCATGACTTCAGAAAGAAGGTATAAAGCTAATTGCTTCTCTAGTTTCAATTCTGTTATTTTTTTTTCTTATGGGTGTTGCATATGTGTATAAATGTCTTCAGTGGAAGAGAAATCCATTGTGAACCTTCGTGGCTTCCATTTAGATGATAATTACTACTCTTCATCAATTTATGTAGATTTTGGTTATGGTTAATTTTAGTGTGTGATATTTTGATTTATTTTTAAGGTTTTTAAAAAGTAAAGGTAAATTTTACAAGAGATGCAAGAACAGGTCAGAATTGCGGTGTGAAGTTCCATAGTGCTGACCACATAACTGACAATAGAGAAGATCATGCTCGCTCTTAGCAGCTGTGAGCAGCGGGGGACTCTGACATACGTGCCCTGAAAACTGTCAACTCTTATTTACAAAGGACATGTGAGGGGGTTTCCATGGAGGTTGCCATAGATATGATGAACAACTAGAAAAGAACATCTAAAATTTAAGAGGACTATGACACGAAGTCTACTTATTTCAAACATAAACAGATTCATAAATAATTTACCATAGCACTTGAGAAAGTGAAGCCATAGCACCACAAACCTCAGACATTAACTGTTAAAAATCAACAATATAAAGAAATGATTGAAGCGTGCTGATGGTTATGATTTGGAGATGGAATGCCTATAGTTCTGCTAGCAGTCCTAATGGCAGATGTACAGTGCAGAGAAGAAAGATAGTCAGTCCTGGGGTTAATAGAGGTGCAAAAAAACTATGGATTTAAGATATTTTGAATTTTAATTATTTAGGAGACAATTTTTACTGTTTAATGATGCATTTTATGTGAAGGAGTCAAACCTTAGAGGCACTTGGGTTTTGATACTGAATAAATAAGAGACTTCTAGAACATTGGAATTGATGCTGATTGTTTGATGACTGAAAGCATGAAGTGACTATTAAAATTTACTAAAGGTGACAGAGGTTTCTAGAAGAGGAACTGAGAACAAATCCCTAGAACCTCATTAGGAGAATTATAGTATCATGTTTGCAGGTAGGCATGATGGGGCCATGGGGAAGGTGAGACTCCCTCAGCTCTCTTCATTGCCAAGGAAATAGGGCAAGATGTTTGTTCTTATGGCTGCAGGAGCAGAAAGGTGGCTTCCTTGTGATGACCTAGTCTATATGCTACAAGCCAGGATGATATCTCTAAGGATTCTTTATAACCCAAGGCCACCTTATATCTGGATGTTAGTAAGACAGGAAAACCTACATCCACAGAAGGGTTCAACTATTTTTAAAAATGCTTCAAGTTTACAAAATGCACTGCTTATCAGGTCTCTGAGGAGAGCTGCAGGAAGTGATCCTCTGATTTCTGAGAAAAGAGCAGGCCACAAGAGGATGGTTGCCTAATGGAATAGACTCAGGTTATTCCAGCAGGAAAGACACAAGAACGGGAAGCTTCACAGAAAGAGAGTGGAGGAATAGTTTTGAAATCAGAATTAGATGTTTCAATCTGTAATGTCTCAGAAGGTGCAAAATTCATTCACTTTTCTGCCCTACGGTTTACATGTCTAGAGTGCCATTACAGAGATTTTTTGATCAAACAGTCACTTCGCTGAGTATTCAAGATATCTGTTTATAAATGTTAATATCTGATTAACCAATTATTTGAACAAGAACCTCTGTAGTACAGGGAGTCATAATGTGGAGTTCAGGATGCTACAGGATTTTTACTCCTCTTGCCTCCATATCAGCATGCTAAGATTGAGGGATCGAGGTCAGAACTTTGTGCATGCTAAGCAAGTAATCTGCCAACAGAGCTATAGCACAAATACTCCTTACTGCATTTAAAAGAGCAATATGCTTCAACTAAGATAAGTGGGACTACAGGGATACAAAGTTACGCTGAGTCTTCTAATAAGGCCTTGTGCTCCTGAATAAGAAAAAGAGGGAAGCAGAGCGATGAAGGCAGCAAGAATGACAGACTGGGTCGAGTTTTATCTCAGAGATTAAAATAAACCTGTACATCAAGTGGATCTGGTATTATGCATTGGTTAACGTGCCATATAATAGAGTCAAGCAGAGTATGACTTTACAGACAGTTTAATCTCTCATAACATCATGACCCCAAGCACATGTTCTTTAATCTTCCAGGTCCTAAAAATTCAGGATGGTGATACCCAATCTCTATGGGGAAGCAAGAAATTGTGCTTAATATAGGATAACGATTGTCCTAGCCTGGCGATTATTGTGAAAAACCTTCTCAGATACTGTAATATGGCCTTACAAATGGAAAGAATCATCTTTTTTAACCATGAAAAATAAATGAATTTCCAAGAAGCCTTTTGAGTTTCAGACTGAGCAACCTTTCAGTGACCCTTCTATTTATACTTTGAGCTACTTTCTTGAGCTCTGTAATATGGTAAAAGGCCAGGGACTGGAGGCTGTCGCCCAGACAGCTTTGCCTGCAGCAGAGAGAGAAGCTATGTCTGAGACAGGTCAGCTCCTGAGGTAGTCAGTAAACTTGTTTTTAAGGAAGGGTAAATATCAGTAACTTTGATGCCCTGCAAACCTGCCCACATATATTACAGATAGGTGTATGAAACTAACCTATACACAAAATAGAATTAAAGACTTTTCTGTAAATATACCTTTGTGCCAGAGAAAAGCAATAATAAAAAGTGTATTGATTTATTCATAATTATTTCTTTGTTATTGAAATTGTTCTAGTGGTTAGGTAGTCTCATTTCTAGTTTTAAGTATACTCACCACAACTTGAGTTAATTAATAGTATTTTGGATATACATGGGAATATAGTATGCATGTTCATATGTATGTCGCATGTGTTGGCACACTTGTGAAAATGTGTGCGGAAGCCCGAGATTAACATGGATTATTGTCCTTGATCGGGCTTTATCTTATAACTTCAGGTCACTGAATTGACCAGGGTAGCTAGCTGATTGCTTCTAAATTTCTATCTTTGCTTCCGGCAAAGGATTACAGGCCAGCTACCATGCCTAAGACACTGTTCTTTATTTACCAGAAAAGCTTAATTATTTCTGTGTTCTTTAACACTGCACTCTTCAGATTTATCTCTGCACATACTGTGTCAGGAAATGATTCTGACCAATAAGCACTTAGTTTCTTTTACAATAGCAGGCAGTAACTACATTGCTCATGTGGAATTCAGTCATTTTCTTGGAGTTGTGTTTTTGTGACTTGAGATTCCAAAGTTCAAAATGGAAGATAATAGATAACCTTCAAGTAATTTATTCAATTACGTCTTCTCATATGTCCTTATCTGTAGCAGATTGGCCTGATGCTCCTTGGATTTTAATGCTAAAACTGGTTACTCAAGAGCTGGTTGTACCAGAGATAATAGTAATCATATAGACCTAAGGGATACTATGTTACCTTTTCCCCAAATTATTTCTGATAGGTAAATAAGGACGCTGACAGCCAATAGCTGGGCAGAAGAGACATAAGTGAGTTTGAGGATTCCTAGGCTGGAGGTCAGCTGAGGACCATGAGTGGGGTAGAAGAAGGTGAATGGAGTAGAAAATGCCATAGGTTGGGTGAGTCATGAAAACGTGGCCCTCAGGGCTGGCCAACTGAGGTTAAGAGCAGCCTAGTTGAAATATATTAAGCAATAACTCCAGGTTTTCTATAGGAAAGTTTATTCTAGTAGTATAGAGGGTAGATATCTGCCCAGTTATTGTACTGTTTAACGCTTATTATAAATAATAAGAGTCATGTGTCATTTATCTGGGAATTAAATGATAAAGGCAGAGTAGACACCCCATGTTGGGATTAAACGTTTCTACAACTCTTGTCAGTTTTTGTTTTCTTAGCTTGGTATATTTTTCCCCATAGTTCATGTGACTGTGGAGTAGTTCCTAAACTAATAAACAAGTAAATGTGCATAAAATATACTTTACATTCTGAATTATTGGACAGCAAACTTGTGCATCTATGAAGAACTCTTCAGTTGATTTTGTATTCTGATATAGGGTCTCTTACAGGTCAGGAGAACTCTAAAAATTTCTATGTAGAATCTGTCCTTGAACTCCTAATCCTTCTGCCCTGAATTTCCAATTGCAGGGCTTTTAGGTGTATACCACCATTCCTACCACTATTAGGTAATTCAAAATGGGACATTTAAAGCTGAGAGAATCAATAATATTTGGCAATTAAAATTATCAGATTTATAGGCAAAGAAAACATGGATTATAGCTGGAAGCTAGAACATAGCTATATGCAGGTGTAGGGCTCACTTGAGGAAAAATAATATAACAGAAAAAGTTTCTGCTGGTGACAGTATATCAAGATCTCTAGCTTATCTGACAACTTTCACCCATATGTTTCCCTTGACATTTCCAGGGTTGTTCATGTGTGTCAGAAATCCTTGACATAAGAAGTCCAGATTTGCAAGCCGGGCATGGTGGTGCACGCCTTTGATCCCAGCACTTGGGAGGCAGAGGCAGGCAGATTTCTGAGTTCAAGAACAGCCTGGTCTACAAAGTGAGTTCCAGGACAACCAGGGCTATATAGAGAAATCTTGTCTTGAAAAACCAAAAACGAAAAACCAATAACCAAAAACCAAAAACCAAAAACCAAAACCAAAACCAAAACCAAAACAAAACAACAACAACAACAAAAAATGCATGTCTGCTCTCTGGAAGACCCAACAAGCAGCTGAAAGAGTCAGATGCAGTTATTTGCACCCAACCAATGGACAGAAGCAGCTGACCCCTGTTGTTGAATTAGGGAAGACTGAAAGAAGTTGAGAAGGGAGATACTTTAGGAGGAACAACATTCTTAATTTGGACCCCTAAGATCTTCCAAACACTGGACCACCAAATAGACAGCATACACCAGCTGATATGAGGCCCCTAACACACATACAGTAGAAGACTTCCAGGTCTGTGTTCATTCAGAGATGAAGCACCTAACCCCCAAGAGACTGGAGACCCCAGGGAGTTTAGAGGTCAGGTGGAGTGGGGGTTGGGAACATTCATGTGGAGATGGGGTAGGGTGGTAAAGATGTGTGTGATAAGGAGCAGTTGGAGGGTGGATGGGGAGGGGCGGGGAATTGAATATGGAGTGTAAAAAATGAATTACAAATAAAATTAAATTTAAAAAAATAGAATTCCAGATTTGAAAAGCAAACTTGCGGGGTCAAGGTCCTATAGAACGGGCCTCTATTTTCTACCCCAGTGCTTCTGATCCTGCAGTATTACACCTACTGGAAACTCCACTTTCTTTGGCAGTGTCTATTTGATGTGGCATGATGAGTTTAATTTGCTTTTATTTTTACTTTAATTTATATCTTTATAATGTATGAGAACACTAGAGACAAATATTACATGCCCCTGACTTACTTTCCCATCTTTCTGTAAACATTTATTATTTACCATAACACAGGAATGATTTCAAGATCATCATGCAGATACATAAAGCTTCCTACACATACTGGTTATTTAAATATAGGCTGTTATAATGCAGTGCAATAAAAATTTCCTTTTAGATGAAAAGGATTATCTTCCCCATATTGGTTTTGGGTTTTTTGAGCAATGTTTTTTAAATTCATCTTGAATTCCAGATCTTCTTGTTCTAGCTGCCTAAGTATTGGCATTACAAGTGGGTACCATCATGCCTACCTAGTAATTCCTGTTAAACATGCAGTATTTGAAATTAGTGAGAGCTTTAGCACCCAAAAACTGTAACTCAAAATTCTCTCAAGGGCTAGAATCCAGGATCAGGTCTTTAGCCTAGAGGCACAAAGACAATGAGATGATGGCAGTGATAGAAGTCTATTTGCATGTCTGTCATTTTCCTAAGCTTTGATATAGCTGTAGAATCCAAGATTACTACTTGTTGACATTTTTGTGATATGAAGTGTTTGCTGCAACTTACAGCATTAGTCCACGAGTTGAAAATCAGCCAGCTGCTATAAGCTCTTTATAAGAGTTCTGTTCTGCACTGCTGTTCTGAAAATTAATCTATATATTACAAACCTGTCTTACTCGGGCCAATGTCATATACTTTTGTTTTTTTTCCTTTCCTAAGTTGAATAAATGGACAGGAGTTTCAGTGACAGATTCATCAAAGTAGTTATACACATTCGTTAAGAGCCAAGTGCATTAGATTTTTTCCTTTTTCCTATTTTTTAAAGGAAGAGTAAAATCATTTTCTCTTATATTGCCTGTGGATGCTCATTGTTGGTTCAGGATGAAAGAGAATAACTTCCTCATTGCTATGAAAATGTGCACAAAAACACACCTTCATAAAGGAACGTTGTTTGCTTTCTCACAGGATGAAGGTATAATTCAGCATGGAGGAAAGAAGTGACTGTGGCTAGCAGGAGAGAGAAGCAGCTAGTCACTTGGCACCTGCAATCAGGAAGCAGAAATAGAAGAATTTTGATGCTCAACTTTAAATGACCTCATGCACATTTCAGGTTGATTGTCTCTCTTCAACTAAGCAAACCTAGAATTTTGCTTATATACTTGCCCAGTGGCTTGTCTTCTCTTTTACTCTAGATTCTTTCAAGTTGATAGTCAATATTAATCATCAAAAATAGTGACCAGACTAATAATTTCAGATACTGCATTAGAAACACGCCATCATTTTATGGGATATTTCAGAGTAACCCAAAGAATAATTTTAAAAAATTAAAGTTTAGATGTCTTTGAACAGACAAAGCCTTAAGCTTGGCTTTTCAGGAAAAAAAAAATGTCTCTATTAAAGTAGGTAATCTGTCCTTCATGCAGATACTCTGATGATGATATTTTTAATTCTCTGAGCAAGAGCCAAAGGTGTTTAACAATGTACAGAGCATTTCTGCTGCATTGACTTAAATGACAAATATTCTCTTCAGGAATCATTACATGTTCTTTTGCTTTTGCATAGAACATATTCACTATCTAATCGGCAACCCCTCATTCTCTACTGGCTCTTTCCATTTGGGCAATGAATTTTAATGGATTCTTATGGTGTGTTAAGTCATAACATGAACTCTGACATAATAAAGGCATTTTTCTCTGCACTTTAATTCACGTCGTTGATTCACGCATCAAATTCTGTTAAGCACATGGGAGTTAGAAGTCTCTCAAAAGGCAAAGAGAGATGATTGTGAGGGTATAAGCTCCATCTGCCTACACTGGAGGGAAGAAGCAGCTAGAGGGAGTACCTCAGTACTGTAAGCAGAGGACAGAACCTTCTGACCATGTTGTTTATAGTAGAGTAGAAATGGTCCCTTGACAGAAAACTTAGCATTTGCTTGGAAAGCATAATGACATTTCTAAAACACAGGAAAGTCATTTCCTGACTCAAAGGTAAATCAATGTAAAAGTTGTATCTTATTTAATAGTTATGTATTTTAATGTTGACAAGGGAATTCTGTCAACATAAAGGTCTCAGTTTGTGCCTTGTTGGAGTCAGTGCCCCACCCCGCTGTAAAAATCTTTATTAAGTGTGGAAAGCCTTTTGGGGTACAGCTTGGCAGCAGTCTGACATTGGCTAAGGACAAAGAAGTAGGCTTAAGACAGAAATCTGACATTGGAAGTAAGCTCAGGCAGGAATCTGACATCAGGGCGTAATAAGGAAGTAAATTTCAGCAAGAATCTAACTTTAGGCTGTAATAGAGAAGTACGGTAAGGCAAGAATTTTAGTCTTAGGGTGGAGCAGAAGAACTAAGCTTCAGGCAAGATTTTAGGCTTGGACTAGGAAGCAGGCTCAAGTATTTTGGCCATTATGGCAAGCACCTTTTAACAACTGACATGGGAGTAATTTTCAGGACCCCGCTTGCTGCTTTGTTAGTTCCTTATTGTACTGCTTGCCCAAAATACTTGCATGTAATTAAACTGGTTTAAAAGTGAGTTGGAAAATAAAAACTTGCCTTCAGTCTCAGAATTGACTGGGGTCACGCTACAATGTTGTCTAACTGTCTTTTTTCTTTTTAATCCTCTCTCCTGAGCTGGAGAACCTGTTGACTGACTGAGCGGGCTTGGTCAATTTTACTTATCTGAATTCCAAATATTGCCCCTCTTTCTGGTCCCTCCTCCCCAATTTCTTCAACCCCCACCTCTAAGAGGGTGTTCACCCACCAGACCACCTTACCCAGCTCACTCCCACCAGCATTCCTCTTCCCTGGGGCATCAAGTGTCCAAAGGATTAAAAATATCCCCTCCAACTGAGCCCCTACAAGGCAGTCTTCTGCTACACATGTGCTTGGGGCCATAAGATCACAGCCCAAACTTTGTATGATCCTTTGTTTTTGGCTTTGTCTCTGGGAGCTCTGATGGGTCCGGATTATTTCACACTGTTGTTCTTCCTGTGGGGTAACAATCCCCTTTAACTCCTTCAGTCCATTCTTTAACTCTGTCATATTGGTCCTTGACCTCAATCCAGTGGAAGTACCTGCATTTGTATCAGTCAATTGCTGGTAGAGCCTCTCCTAGGATAGTCATGCTAAGCTCCTTTCTGCACCCACAATGTGGTCTCAGAAAGAGTGTTAGGATTTGGTTTGTGCACTTGGGATGGATCCCAAGTTGGGCAAGTTACTGGGGCCTTTCTTTTCTTTCTTGCTCTGTTTTTGTTCCTGAATTTTCTTTAGACAGGAACAAGTTTCGGTTAAAAATTTTGAAGATGGGTGGGTGGCTCCCTCCTTCCACTGGGGGCAGTGTCTATCTACTAGAATCTCACATTTCCTGCTTCTTTCAATATGCCTGGATTCACTGGTACTGAATGCATCTGATCTCATAATCGAAGTAATGCGCCAAACTTGTGTGTTTTTTGACTCTGGCCTCTGAAAAGTCTCCCTTTCACCATTTATAAGTTCTCCATGAATATGAGGGATTTACATCAATTGAGGAAAACCTCGTAATTGTGTCTATCATTGTTATCTCTGCACAAGACTTTCATTAGAACAAACACACCAGAGGAAGAAATAGCACCAGATAAATTATGACTTTAATGGAGTGAGGAGAGAACAGTACAAAGGAGATGATTTTATGACTTACAGAGAAGTCAGTACAAAGGAGATGATTTTTCTTATTGCTTAAATCATTTCAAAATATTTTAGGAGGTTATGACCCAAGAGATAATAGCTCTTACTGCCTTCAAATGGCCCAAGTTCAGTTTGCAGTACCAATGTTGAGAAGCACATAACCATGCATACCTCCAGCTACATGAGGTCTGACAGGCTCTTCTTCCTTCTGTGGGTACCTGCACATATGTGCTTGGTTATGCATACACAGAGAGATATAGATGCATACATAGAAGAAAAAATTAAACTCTAATAATGATATATTATGAATTGTATTAAAATGTGTAACTAAAGATGAATTAATCATGTGACAGAAGAAATAGAAGTTACCTGTTTCCACGACCCTGTGTCTGTCTCCTGGGGCAGTATTGTAACATTCAACAGTGGGTTCCTTTCCCAAAGATGCAATCAGCGTCCTCAAAATCTTTCAACACAGCTGTATTTGAAAAAGTTTGTTTCCTTGCAGCCCCTTGTAGTCTAGGATGCAAACTCCCACTGTCACTCAAGCCTTCCCTGATGCCATTGAACCTATTGCTAGTCACAGCTGTGGTGCTGCTGTGCCTGAATTCTTCATTCCAGTCTCTTGAAATATTTTTCTTTTTTTCCCCAAAAGAATCCTTAATACTTATATAAAGTTAATGAAACTTCAGCATCATGTTTTTGCATTTTTAAATATTTCTATTCAGGACAATGATTTAGGCATTATACTTTGTATATACTAATTACACATGTAACACACATAGAAACACACACACACACACACGCACACACACACACACACACACACACACACACACACACACACACACATATATATATATATATATATATATATATATATATATATATATATTCAAATGAGTATAATAGTATAATATAGCACTTGGCACATTGTCTATTTCCGTAAAATGTTTCATATAATACTGGATGAGTCATTGTTTTAATACTAGAATAGAAGTAAAGGCATGTAGATAGTGCAATTTTAAACATAATACCATACTAACTGTTAGCTCCTTTCATAGATGGAATAACATAATGAGCAGGGAAGGTAGAAAAAATTGCAAAGTCACCAATTTAATAAATGGTGAGATAAGACACCATTTAAATTCCTATCAATTTAAATCCAGAATTCATGTTCCTAACAGGAATTAACGGGAAACATGCTCTAGTTTTACTTTATTTCTCAATTACACTATTTATTTTTTAGAACACTTTCAAATGAGAGTTCTAAAGAATCTTCCTTAAAGCAGATAGATGTTCATTGTGCTAAGCTAGACAGAACAGCCAGAATCATCTTTTAATGTCTTATAAGGAGTTGAAATCAATTCCTAGAAGCCACACTAAATGGCTCAGTACTGAGAAAACTCACAAGCCTATGTCAAGATAGAGTCTAAGAGCAGAGTTAGCATTATAGTAGTGTGGAAGGAAGGGAGGGAGGGAGGGAGGAAGAAAAGAAAGGAGAGTGGAAGGAAGAGAGAGAGCAAAGAGAGAGGGAGAGGGAGAGGGAGAGGGAGAGGGAGAGGGAGAGAGAGAGAGAGAGAGAGAGAGAGAGAGAGAGAGAGAGAGAGAGAGAGAGAGAGAGAGAGAGAGAATTGAGACCAATTCTAAGGGCTGGAATGAAAAGCCAATAGCACAGCACTGGTCAGAAATGAAATCCATGGAACCTCACAATGATCCTACACTTTCACTATATTTTCCTTCACTTACAGGCCACCATAAGTGAAAAATCCACGATAAAGTTAGAACTAGTAAAACAATTATTACATATTCTTTGATAACCTAAGTTCATTATCTGGTTTCTACACTTCATTGTGATTTAAAATTTCTACTTTCTTGTTCTTTGTCTACAAGTGATACTTTTCTACATGCACATTTGTTTACATATATACATATGCTATTTTAGCTGGGTTCTGCACATGGGATAGATTATATGTTTTATTTTCTTTCTTCCTGAGATTGTATGATGTCACTTAGTATTATGTATTCTAATTTCATCCATTTCATGCAAATTTTGTGGTTAAATTTTTCTTTATAGTTCCACAATGTTCCATTTACAGCCCTACCAAATTTTCTTTTAGTTTTGATTTTATTCGCATCCATGCCAACAGCTGTGAAGTGATATATCAGGTTGTATTTGCATCGTCTTTATGATTAGAAATGTTGAACTGTTTTATAATACTCATTGAGTGGCACCTTTGGGAAGATAGTACTCAGCCCATTTTCCCGTTTTTCTTCTTAAAATTTGGCCAATTGCTGTTTGGCTAAGGATCCTAAAGAGCCCCTCACGTTTTTTATATTAACCCTTATCTTACACATGGTTGGTAAATGGTTTCTCTTACTCGATTTCTCAAAGTACTTCAGATGTTGTGATTTATAAGAAAATACAGGTCTGCATTTAAGCACCATATTAAAAATGGTAGCTTCTTGGGAAATGGGCTTACTTTCAAGCATTGTGTTTGTAAAGTGAAATTGCTATATTTTAAAATCTAAAATCAATGTGAAACAAGCCCTTTAAATCGCATAAGAAATAGAAAGGGTTACTTTTGCATTATGACATTTTTCCTTTACATTCATTACATTGTACAGTATCTGGATGATTAATAGTTATATGGCAGATACATAGATGATAAATAGATAGATAGATAGATAGATAGATAGATAGATAGATAATAGATAGATGATAGATATGATAGATATATAGGTGACAGATAACAGATAGATGATACTCAATACTAAAAGTTACTAAAGGTTAAGAATTTCAAACACAAATGAACAAATGAAGCATCTCGGGAAAGAAGTATATTTATAAAACTGTCTCAAATTGTTATTCATCTGTGCTTAGAAAATCAAGATGACAAGACTTCCTGCCTGCTAACCCTCTGTCCTTCACCCTATATACCTTCCTTTTTTTTTTAAGATCTCTGCTTTTCCTGGAAATTACATTGATGAAGTAGATTTCCACCAATATTTGGACACAATCATTCTATCAGGGACAAGTATTACTGGACCATCTTGGGGATTAAAGCTTCAAATAACAGATTAGGTGAAGACAACACTATGGTAATTACCACCATTATCTCAGCTTTTTCCATTTTTAATCATTTATTTTTTGAGGGACAATTGAATTCTGTCAAAATGACAATCTCCTAGTGATTTCATTTCTGCTTTCCAGAAACTGATCAAATTACATTCATAGCTAAGTGTCTTAAGTTTCAAGGCAAATTAATGATTTAGGATGAGAGTATTATTCTAGGTTGTTAAAACAACATAAATATAACCATTTTCCCCCTTCTAAACAGATCATCTGTCAGTCCATAAAATGTACTGGTCAGAGGGACATGTGGTTCCATCTACGGAAGGAAGATTGTCTTACAACGGAGGATGGGCAAGTTCTAAAATGAACTTTCCTGACACATAGTATCCAGGAAAGCTTATCCAGAGGAGCAATATTGCTGTTGCAAACTATACAGGATAACGCCTATCCTGAAATGCTCACACTGACTTTCCCATGATGCCTCTGCATACTTTAACATTAAATAAGACAATAGAGTTTGATGTCCTTCCTTCCTGCAACCAAAGAGGAGGAATTTCAATGATTTAAAATATATTTCTTAACTCTGAAAAATGACTATTTTTCAGCAATGAATACAACAAAAGGAAAATATGTATATCATTTAAAATATGATGTTTAACAAACAGGAAATGCAGAAAAATTTTAGTGTAGAACACCTTAATTGCAGCTCACTCAGACAAAAGGAAAGGGAGAATCTATAAAAGACTTTAAGTCTAACACACACACACACACACACACACACACACACACACAAGCACACATGAGCACATACATGTACACAAACTGGCTGTCAATAACAAGGAGACAACACAGAATAAGCACAATGCTTTGTGTTTTGGCTTCAGTTAAAAAACTCTACATCCTCAGTTATAGTAAACTGATGGAGAGAGCTTTTTGTGTCATAAAAAAGGTTAGTCTATAAAAATGAAGAAAGATAATTGCAGGAAACTAAAGAAGCATGACTACTCAATTCTAAGAAGAAAACTTGGGACAATGTGATATAATCGGCTACTTGAAAGCTACTAAAAGTTTGATAATATATGAAATGTGTTTTCGCTGTTGACTTTTTCTCCTGAACTCTAATATTCAGACAATATGACACATGAATTTCAAGCAACTATTAATTCAAAGGTTATCCCACCTGCAGGAGCATACACCAGGATTCCTTATTCCAACTTGGGAAGATTACATAGAAATACACAGCTGAGAAGATACACGCATATATTCACTTTCTAAAGTTTGAAATGACCCATTAGAAAAGTTTCTTTTCTGAGAGTCTCTGTGTTTGGGGAGAGTAAAGAGATTTCTAGAGGAACAGATACAATAAAACACACTAGCTGACAGTAATTATCATTATGTCAAAAGATAATACTTCTCCTCACCTTAGTTGACAGTAATTCCATCCACTATTTCATAGAATAATGAAAGTGATATTGTACATTAAATTGTCTTATATGAAATTATATAGCAAGAAAACATTTTGCTAGACAAATTTGCAAGTTCTGACTTGAGACTTTAACAACTGAGCTATTTCTATCATTCTACCAGAAAAACTTAATACACGTGTATTTTAAATTATTGTAAGTCATTATTCGAGAGGAAGGCAAATATATCTTAGATGTATATTCAATGGGGGATTGATAGAAATTCATGTGCAGTACATTTTATAACTAAAGCTTTATTATTATAAAATTGAAAATATAAAATAAAATGAACCAAAATTAACCAGACAAAGTTTTTCCATATCAGTCAACATCTATAGATTTATAGTAGCCAATTTGGAGCTGTGAAATCTCATAATGGATTTTCCCTATTCATTATCAAATATACTTTTGTACACCTATCCTCCAATACAAATGATAAATCCACAAGGATTTGAAGCTAGAAAAATAATTAACTTTTTATATTCTTGCATGTCTCATTTTCATTACTGACATTCTTTATTGACATATATAACTTTCTTAGCTCCTAATACTTTCCATTACTTTTGTTTTGTTTTGTTTTGTTTTGTTTCAAGACAGGGTTTCTCCGTATAGCCCTGGCTGTCCTAGAACTCACTTTGTAGACCAGGCTGGCATTGAATTCAGAAATCTGCTTGCCTCTGCCTCCCAAATGCTGGGATTAAAGGCATATACCACCACTGCCCGGCATATACTTACCACATCTTTCTTTTTTTTCCCAATTTTTTATTAGATATTTTCTTCATTTACATTTCAAATGCTATCCCGAAAGTTCCCTCTACCCTGCTCCCGCCCTGCTCCCTACCCACCCACTCTCACTTCTTGGCCTGGGCACTTGGCATGTAAGAGGCGACTTGGTGCCAGGGTAATTGTGCAAATGGGGCGGGTGGTAGAAGACAATTTTCCCCATGAGCAATACATTTCCGCATGCTGTTCTGGGTTATTGTGGCTGAACACTGTGATTATACTGGTTGGAAAATAAGCAATAAGCTTCTGTCTGTCTCCAATTGTTTTTAATATTCTTGCTTAATGAGAGAACATAGCTTTTATTTAAACTTTTATTTATTTAAAGTTTGCAAGACCTAGGGCCCTCTCTTGCCAATGATGGGTGACTAGGCCATCTTCTGCTACATATGCAACTAGAGACACAAGCTCTGGGGATACTGGTTAGTTCATATTGTTCCTCCTCCTAGAGGGTTGTAGACCCCTTCAGCTCCTTGGGTACTTTCTCTAGTTCCTCCACTGGGGGACCTGTGTTCCATCGAATAGCTGACTGTGAGCATTCATTTCTGTATTTGCCAGGCACTGGCATAACCTCACCAGAGAGAGCTATATCTGGGTCCTTTTAGCAAAATCTTTCTGGTATATGCAATAATGTCTGTGTTTGGTGGCTGATTATGGGATTGATCCCCGGGTGGGGTAGTCTCTGGATGGTCCATGCGTTCGTCTTAGCTCAAAACTTTGTCCCTGTAACTCCTTCCATGGGTATTTTGTTCTCTTTTCTAAGGAGGAATGAAGTATCTACACGTTAGTCTTCCTTCTTCTAAATATTATACATATATATATATATATATATATATATATATACATATATACATATATACATACATATATATATATAATGTGTATTTATATTAGGCTAGGATCCACATGTGAGGAAGAATGTATGTCTTCTTTCTTTCCTTTCCTCCATTCTTTATCTTTCTTTCTTTCTCTCCTTATTTCCTTCTGGGATTGTGACCTCACTAAATATTATACATTGTAAGTCCACATATCTGAAAACAATTTTAATAAGTTAGAAAAGTTCAGTAATCGAGGAAACACAGAATAAAAGGACAACAGGTAAGACGGAGAAGGAGGGAACATTGTGAGTAGACCAGGAACCAAATATAAGTCATTTCATCACTTTGATACTCAACCGAACAGACTAAAATCCTTATGCCAAGATTATCCTCTCAGCATTGCACGTATCTGTAAGCTTTCTACATTGTACTAGGAGATCCTGGTGTCTCTGCATGTTCTTGTGCATGTAGGAGATGCTCACAACCCCAGTAAATTCCTCCTTCACCTGTTCTACAACATTATCTAGTTTGGAGTTAGTGAAGACCAACATAAAGTTTAGGAGAAAATGCAATATTAGTTAACTTTACTCCTCTTTAATGATGCTGAAACAATTTTTCTCTTACAAACAAAATGGTATACCATGATTTAAAATATGAGATTATAAGAGAAGTACCATATTAACTCACAATATATAAAACCCAGAAGACCAGTTATTTTGAAAACTGATTTAAGGGATGGAGAGATGGCTCAGCAATTAAGAAAGTTGCTGCTCATGCAGAGGACTGAGGTTCATTTTCCAGTACCTGTAATTCCAGGTAACATGATCTCACACATCTAGACTCTATGGATTGCAGGCACACTGATGGTATACATAATTACATTTAGGGAACACACTCATGCACACAAAAACTTAATAGTAAAGCAATTCTTAAAACATCTATTGAAACCTTGTATACTAAGCAAATTAAAAACAAAGCAGCAGAATCTGATTAGTATGTTAGTTATTTAATCAAACATACAATAAAAATGAAGGTTAGATGGAAGCTCTGTGAGCATCTGCTTCAGAACTATTCATACATGAAGAAATGGTGTCTAACAATGATCTTTAAATAATTGGTAAATATTAGCCAAAACTTAATTAATATCATGTTGTCTCTCAAGTTAAAAGGGTAGTAATATATGTTTGATGAATATACTCATTTTGAAGAGGATAAAAATGAAGAAAAATTACTACTATGAGCTGTCTATAGCGAAATACTAGTCAGAATTATAATCCAGACATTTTAAATTTAGTTAATTATGGGTTCTCTAAATTATCATTGGCAATTTAAATAAAAACTTAGTGACACATATAAAAATAATTTATAACCAAAATCCACAAAATAATGTTTTTAATTTTGAAGAATATAACACATTCTGGTAAAAGCCAATAACTCTGTCACCTTTAAGTTCTGTTTCTTAATATTTTTTGAGTGTCAAGTACTTATGACATTTCCCAATCATTTCCATTGATGAATGGTTTATTATTTCATTTAGTTATTTTAATTTAATAGAAATGTGTCCTCTAAAGAAGGAAATTAGTATGACACAGTGCTAGGTTTTCTGAGAATAGACATAAAGCCTCATGAAAGTAAATTTAATTTGTATAAGGTCATAGCCAAGTTGCTTTTGTTAAATATATGCTTAAAAAGAAAATATACCATCTAGTATGCTGAAATTCAAGACTGGACTTATTAATAAATACTTTTCATCAGAGAAAGACATTTAGTTTATGAAAGTATTTTATTTCATTTATGATGTTTCTATTAATATTAAATTCAGATCAGGGCAATTGAATTGGATCTCTTGTGTCAGAGGTTTTAAATATAATATTTTTCTCCTGTAAAGGTTCTTGAGTTGAGACAATAATATAAATTTAAGTATTATCTATTTATTGTGGTGGGTTTTTTTTCTTGGTTTTGAAATGAAATGTCCTTCAATCTAAAATGCACATTGTTTAGAATACACAATTTGTACAACTTAAATTTCTAATAGCATTAGGATATTAAATGATGCTTGAAATGTCAATGCTAATTATTTTTTCACCAGCTTCAAACTTCTTGATTCAAAATTGGTGAATAGAGTATTTATCTATGCTGACTAAAATGCTTTTAAGGTTTGTTTTCTGTTATGTGACTTCTAACTCATAAGTTTTTGTTCACTTCAATATTTTGAAAAGTCAGACGCTTGACACGTCTAGGTCAGGCCTTGATGGGAGCTGGCAGCATATTTTAAACCTTCTTCTTCATTTATCTCCTGTATCAGATGCTTCAATGGTGCTCTTCCTTCTAGTTAATGCATTGCAACCAGGTATGCAAACAGACAAAATCACATTGAAAATGTTAGCTTCAATGTCTCTAAACTGTCCAGCTGTATCATATTTACTATGAATAATTAGTTAAACATGACCTCTTACTTTGGAGACTGAAAAAGAAAACAGAAAGTTTCCTGTTCTAATAAGTCTGTCTTCAAGGTTCAATAGTTATGTCTATAGTTGTCAAGGTAACCAAGTTGCCCATCTCCTAAGTAGGACACTGTCAAAGTGTGGGGCAAGTGAAATTTCAGTTGTGTAATACTTATCAAGGGAGTGGAGATATGTAATGACTGTGATCATTGTAGAACATTTTCTACAGTGATAAATAAGATTGCTTCCATATAATCAGGCCTCACTAATATGTTCATCTCTCCATACTCTTAAATATGTGGAAATAGATGAAACCCCTTTACCTCTAATAGGACATTAAGCCAGCAAAATTTGTGGGTGCTCAAGAAAGCCAGCTGCCACATATATCTTGAGTGATGCTGTGATTTCTAGTAATTTAATATAATTTTCTACCATTGTTACTGTCATTCTTGGGCATAATTTAATCTTTAAATGGAGATTAAGAGATAAGTGTCATCTCAAAGAGGTCACGTGTTCTTTTAAACTGTTCACTTGGGTTGTCTACTGCAATTCTGTTTGCCACAGAGCTGGTGTACCAGGATTATGTTTATACATCTTTTCAGTTCTGTGTATTGAACACAAGGCTTTGTGAACGCTAAGCAATACCTTCAGCATCCATCTATCCAACTACATAGCCAGTGCATTCAATTGGCAGAACACACACACACACACACACACACACACACACACACACACCACAAAATTAAAAAAAATAATAATATTTTAGATAACCTTAAAAACAACATAGTAGTAGTAGTAGTAGTAGTCCTTAGAAGTATAAATAATTCCCTGGGGTGTGGTAATGAGATGTGTCCTTTCTTTGATAGCATGTCTATTTATGCTGTACTTCACAATATCATAAATGGTAATCTATAATTCTTCAGAGGAATAATGGAAAATATACTACCTGCTTTATTTAGAATAATACATTATTCATTTAATAAAACTTTATGGACACAGTAAGAATATAGGTTAAATATCCTGATACTTCATATATGTTCTTAGTTAATACATTTGGAAACTGAGGGCATTAGTTTAAGGGCCAATGTGTATCACAATAACCAGGAATAGTTCTTGGGATTATCCACATGAAAGTTCTTTACTGTTTTCAGCCTCTTCCACTGACTGGCTGATATAATCAGAGCATAAGGAGATTGTTACTGTTAATTAGGTCAACATGGCAGGAGATAGAAACACTGAAACATGACTTGGAAGGACGATTTCGATTAGTATGCTGAGGTGAGAAACAATCACACCCAAAGTGTGCACTTTCATCACGTGGGGCCAAGGGTCCTGAACTGATTGAAAATAGAAAATGTGATGACTACAGCTGTCCTCTCTCTTTTCTCACTGACTTTCGCTGCAATGTCACACAGCTGCCACCAGCACCTGCTGCCAGGAATTCCATGCCATGAAGGATCACAGTACCCTGCAACAATGAGCCAAAATTCACTCTTCTCTATTAACTTGTTTGTGTCAGTGTTTTATTACTGCTACTGGAAAATAACTACTTTAGAGTCTGAAGAGATAACATATCAGAAATTCTGGCTGTGCTGCTGTTAGCTAGTGTCATACTTAAGGTCTTTAGCATCTTAGCCAGTCTGTTCTAGTGAGCCACAAGAAATCTTATCTCCTTCCTAATAGATGTCTATATATATTTAACATCATGAAATTAAAGAACCTCTTGTTTGTTTATTCCAGTTGTTCTATAAAAGTATTAATAACTTCTACTGTCTAATATTCTCTTTGAAACACTAAGAGACAATGCCTGATTTCTTTAATGAAAATCATTTCACACACTGAGCAAGAGGTCATTTTTTTCAACAGTTTGGTGATATAACAAGCAGAAACACACCAATGTGGTTAAATATATATTTTTTTCATTAAACTCTTAACACATCATATCCTGTCAGATCATTGGCTCTAGAGACTGTATACTTCAGTTGAAGGTCTAGTTTTTTAACTCATTGCCTATTGCTATTTGGTAAACACATATAAAAATTACAAAAATCCATCATAGATTCCAGATTTTAAAAATATATGGAAGAAGATGGCCTTGTCGGCCATCATTGGGAAGAGAGGTCCCTTGGTCATGCAGACTTTATATGCCCCAGTACAGGGGAACGCCAGGGCCATTATGTGGGAGGGGGCGGGTAGGGGAGCAGGGCGGGGATGGGGGAGGGTATGGGGAACTTTCTGGATAACACTTGAAATGTAAATGAAGAAAATATCTAATAAAGAAAAAATAATTTAAAAAAAGAAGTAAATAACTGCCATCATATGTGGTAAAGCAACATTGATTAGGCAAGTAATTTTGTGTAACACCGAATTTATACAATATGAAATGTGTTTATTTTAGTTTTTGACCTGTGTGAATATATACATTTGACTTTGTCCATTAAAAAAAGTAAATAAATCCAAGTAGTATATATATATATATATATATATATATATATATATATATATATCAGCATCTTGCGAACAAATATAATTTCTTCAATTAGACATTTTGAACTTTTCTAATGAACACATATTAGAGAAAAAGATTATAATGACCTATAAATCAAATCTAAGAAATGCAGTCTACTCTAACTACCTACACTTAATATTGTAATGTAGGCTTGCATATAGGAGCAAACTTTGTGTACCACCCAGAGGACCTTGGTATTACGATAAAAACTAATTTCTTTGGGAAACTTAGGGGATTTGTTCCTTCTCTTTATCTAGTGTGTGCCCTCCACTCTGCCCTTTCTGAAATTTATCTAGTGTGTGTCCACCATTCTGCCCTCTCTGCTATTTAGCTATATAGCACTATAGAGACTCAACCATTTCTGCCTTTTATCCAACAAAGTTTTAGTAAAAAAGATGATTCATAATTCCTTATCTCAATGTGTGAATGAACTAAGACAGTCATAATATACAGTGATTCAACCTGAGTCAGCAGAGACTGAATGAGCTGAGGTAAATTCAGAAGGTATCCCTGAATGAAGCACACAACAGAGACACCCAGAAATGATTGAATCTGTCATGCTGAGATTCAGAAGTGTTCCTGCACTGTCTCTTTGAGTTGGGTATACATGATGTCAGCTTTCACAAAACTCACTGGAAACACACTTGCCTCTATATAATCACATATATCTTATTGAAATTACCATCCCCTTTGCAAAAGGGGAAGAGATGGCGAAGAAAATGGAGAGATACAAAAGAAATTGCAAACACATTGCTAAGAATTTGCAATCAGGGCCAAAATGAAATCTGTTCTGAGATTGGAGACAAAAATATTTACTAAGTACATTTTATTTCTGTTTCTACTTCAGATCTCAGATGTCAGTTCTAGATCCTGCACTATATTTATCTGATGAATGTTTGAAATAAGAAATCTCTGTAGATTCACTACTGAGGGATATTGGGAAAATGTAAAAAAAAAATGTGTCATTGAAACTGACAGGGGTTTTTAGAAAGGAATATTAAAGAGCTAGGAGAGACATTTCTAAATTCAGAAAATAGAACCTCAGAAAACAGAAAACTCAAATGGAAATGTGTGTAATAAAGAGGAATATTGCCAGGAATATCCATTGCGTTTCTATGTAACTTATGATTTTACTTATTCTTAAAAATGTTCTAACTACAGCTGAGCTGATATTCACTCTCTGCCTAGCCAAGGAGATGAGGGAATCAAGAATCTCATAGCCACTCCACAGGAGCAAGCAAAGCCTCAGATATCAATTGTACATATGAGAAAGCCAATGATCTGCACTTCCTGGCAGTACCAGGACAGTGTTCCCCCAACTCTGCTGGGATGGTGTCTTAGAAGGAAGAGTCATGAATAATGCAAGGAATCTTGTGTAATCATGGCCCCAAATCCCCTGGTTTCAGCTGAAATGTATTGTTAAAGGGGAAAATTGAAAATGAACAGAAAAAGTATCAGATGTCATCACTGAGATGGAGGAGTGAATTGACAATTGTTTACTTTTAACACACACCCTTTACTTGGCATTGTAATTAAGCAGGTAGTTCCCTGGAAACACTCCTAGACAATGTTAGAGTACCAGGCTAACATAAAAACAAAGTTATCTGGCTTGTGGAATAGAGAAGAAGAATATTGAGTCATAGGGATGAACAGGTAATAACATTTGTGACAATGAATAGATTACTCCAAATGCTTTGGAACCCTAGATTTAGGATGACAGAACTTGTACTACAGGAACAAATAGGTTTTTCAAAAAAGCACACAAATATTCTGTGTCACAAAGTAACAGAGAACAAGTCATGCAGGTGACAGGATCAGGCAGCAGGAGGCATTTGAAACACAGAATTTCAGTGTGCCTGACACCAGATGTCCAAAGCTGTTTGAAAAGACAGAGATGACAGTCATGGCTGTCATTTACTTAATTTTTTCGCCCATTTATCCTTTGAGAAGATGCAGGATACTGATTTGTTTGAAGAAATTCTATATCCTGCTACTTTCCTGAAGTTTAAGTATATCATCATACCATCTACAAATAGTGATATCTTGACTTACTCCTTTCCAATTGGAATAACTTTGACTTCATTTTTGTCATCTAATTGCTCTGGTTAGAACTTAAAGTACTATATTGAATTGGTAGGGAGTGAGTCCGCAGCCTTGTATAATCCCTGAGTTAAGTGGGATTGCTTCAAGGTTCTCTCCATTCAGTTTGATATTGGCTATTGGTTTACTTTATATTGTTTTTATTATGGTTAGGTATGGGCCTTGAATTGCTGATATTTCTAAGATGTTTAACATGAAGGGTTGTCATGTTTTGTCAAATATTTTTTCCCCATTTAATGTGATGATCATGTGTTTTTTTTTTTTCTTTTAGTTTGTTTATATATTAGATTACTTTGATGGATTTCTGTATATTGAAACATCTCTGCAACCCTAAGATGACACCTACTTGATGAGGGTGAGTGATTGTTTTGATGTGTTCTTGGGTTCTGTTTGTGAAAAAAAAAAAATTTGTATCAATATTCATAGAGGAAATTGGGCTGAAATTCTCTTTCTTTATTGTGGGTTTGGTGGTTTAGGTATAACCATAATTGTAGCTTCTTGGGACAATTTGGTGGTGTTTATTCTGTTTCTATTTTGTGAAATAGTTTGAAGAGTATTGGTATTAGGTTGTCTTTGAAAGTCTGATAGAATTCTGCACTAAACACATCTGGTCCTGGACTTTTTTTGGTTGGGAAGACTTTTAATGACTGCATCTCTTTCTTTAGAGGTTATCTGAGTGTTTAGATCAATTATGTGACTAATTTAACTTTGATATCTGTTATCTGTCTAAAAAATTGTCCATTTCATCCAGATTTTCCAGTTTTGTTGAGTATAAGCTTTTGTAGGAGGATCTGATGATTTTTTTGTCAATTTCTGTTGTTATGTCTCCCTTTTCATTTCTGATTTTGTTAATTTAAATACTGTCTCTGTGCTCTCTGGTTAGTTTGGTTAATGGTTATCTCTCTTGTTGGTTTTCTCCATGAACCTGCTTCTGCTTTAATTATTCTTTATATAGTTCTTTTTTTTTTCTACCTTGTTGATTTCAGCCCTGAGTTTGATTATTTCCTGCTGTCTACTCTTTTTGAGTGTATTTGCTTCATTTTGATCTAGAACTTTCAGATGTGCTGTTAAGCTGCTAGTGTATGCTCTCTCCAGTTTCATTAAAGGAGCCATTCAGAACAATGTGCTTTCCTCCTGCATTTATTGTGTTTTGTGAGTTTGGCTATGCAGTGTCTTCATTTTTGTTAAATTCTAAATAGTCTTTAACTTCTTTCTTTATTTCTTTCATGACCAAGTTATCATTGAGTAGAAAGTTGTTCAGCTTTCATCTGTTATGAGTTTTCTGTTATTTTTGTTGTTATTGAAAACTGGCCTTAGTCCATTGTGATCTGATAGGATGCAGGAGATTATTTCAGTTTTCTTATATATGATGAAGCCTGTTTTGTGACCAATATGGTCAGTTTTGGGGAAGGTACCATTAGGTGCTGAGAAGAATGTATATTTTTCTGTTGTAGAATGAAATGTTCTATAGTTATATGTTAAATACATTTGGTTCATAATTTCTGTGAGTTTCAACATGTCTCTGTTTGGGTTTTCTTCCCATGTTCTGTCCACTGGTGAGAGTGGGGAGTTGAAGTTGCCCACTATTATTGTGTGAGGTGCAATGTGTGCTTTGGCCTTTAGCAAAGTTGCTTTTATGAATGTAGTGACCTTACATTTGAAGCATAGATGGTCAGAATTGAGAGTTCTTCTTGGTAGATTTTTTTCTTTGATATATATGATGTGTCCTTCCTGATTTTTTTTTTTATAAACTTCTTTGAAAGTCCATATTAGAAAGGCTGCTCCAGCTCATTTCTTGGGACAATTTGCTTGGAAAAAAAATTCCAGTCTTTTAATCTGAGATAGTGTTTGTCTTTGTTACTGAGGTGGGTTTCCTGTATGCAGTGAGATGCTGGGTCCTATTTAGTTATTGAGACTGTTAGTCTATATCTTTCTATTGGGAAATTGAGTCTATTGATATAAAGAGATATTAAAGAATAGTGATTGTTGCTTTCTGTTGATTTTATTAGTAGAGGTAGAGTTATGTTTGTGTGGCTATCTTCTTTTAGGTTTGTTGAAAGATTACATTCATGCTTTTTCTAGGGTGTAGTTTCCTTCCTTGTGTTGGAGTTTTTCATCTATTATCTTTTGTTAGGCTGGATTTGTGGGAAGATATTGTGTAAATTTGGTTTTGTCATGGAATATTTTGGTTTGTCCATCTTTTTTTTTTCTCTCTTAGGCTCTGTATGACATCTGTCCAGGGTCTTCTGGCTATTATAGTCTCTCGTGAGAAGTCTGGTGTAATTCTGATAGGTCTGCCTTTATATGTTTCTAGACCTCTTTCTCTTACTGATTTTAATATTCTTTGTTTTGTGCATTTGGTGTTTTGATTATTATGTGACAGGAGGACTTTCTTTTCTGGTCCAGTCTATTTGGAATTCTGTAGGTTCTTGTATGTTTATGGAAATCTCTTTCTTTAGGTTATGGAAGTTTTCTTCTATAATTTTGTTGAAGATATTCACTGGCCCTTTAAGTTGGTAATTTTTGACTCTTCTATACTTAGTATGCTTCAGTTTGCATCTTTGTATCCTGATCTCTTTCCTACGTTTTCTATATCGAGGGATGTCTCACTTTGTAATTTTATTAATATATTTATTTTCATTTAGTTTGGGTACAAACTTACTCTGGGATGAATTAAGGTGCAGAGTCTCACAGATGGAAACAGGAAAAGACATTAAAGTTTTATTGAAATTTTCCTCACAATGAATTGATTCTAGGAAATATGTGTTTCAAGGCAAAAATGATTTGAGGGGAGCATATCTTGGGAGATAAATGTACACATTAAGGCCGCAGACCTTATTTCTGTTTGTGTCCATGTTGAGAGTTATGAACCTATTCATTTGCGGTTTCATTGGTTTATCTTGTAATGTCTGCTAACATCTCAAAATGCTTAAATAATTTTCAATATTTAGAAATTCTTTCAATAATTGAAATACTTATTTAACAAAATTTGTATTGTTTTTGTTTTGTTTTGTTGTTGTTATATTGTTGTTGTTGTTTTTTTGGTATCACAATGTATCTTAGTGGAAAAGGTGATAGTTCACTATGGAATTTATGTATATTAATGTTTTTTTCACATACCTCTTGTTATCTTTTTATTCTTCCCTCTCCCTTTTACTTGTGTACATTATAGCAGAAAACACAGTTAATTAAACTTTACACATGTGCCTTACACACATTAACCACATTGTCCCTGTCACTCTGTCATATTCCCCATATTTTTAGGTAAATATCAATAAAGCTCAATAGAAAATTTAAAATATATTATTTATGTGTTAAGTATATTCCTTTAAAATTAATCATATAACAGCTAAAGTCAATCCCGTTGGGTCCTGGGAACCTCACCTTTCCCTGATGTCTAGTACTCTCCACTGGATATCCCCAGTTCCTCATGTACCCTGCTCCCTATTTTTATTCTATTTTCTGACCCTGTTTACCCCTTCCACATCTCCTCAAGTTGCTGATACTGCCATCATTATTTCTTCCTTCTCCTTTCTCCATCCCTTTTCACGCCTCTCCTTCCACCTCCCACAATTGTTCTGTTTCCCCTCAGTGCATGACTGAAACATCCGCTGTGGTGTCCCTTCCCCACCAACATAGTTGGTGCAATGACCGGAGCCATGCCCGCACCCAATGCCATCCATTGTGTTGTTAACTAGGCTAAGAGATAGCCCGGCTCCCCCCAGGCAGCCAGGTTCTGCACGCTTCCCAGATCCCCCGGCTCCGCCCAGCCCACCTGCACAATATCTCAGACTTCCCGCCAAACTCCAGAACGCCTGCGCAGAAGACTGGGGGCGGGGCTTCCCCTCTTCCCGCCCCACCCCCACCCCAGTGCCTTGGATTCAATAAACAGTTGCCTTGAGCAGAACTCCAGCCTTGGCCACATTCTTTTCCCCTTCCCCTATCTCATTACAGCTCCGGACTATTCCATCCAGGGAACCCAAATCTGTGAATGTAGGGGTTACTGCTGGTCAGGCCCCCACAATCCGCCCCTGGTCTTCCTTATTTCTACACTCTGTGTGCTCTGTAGGTTGTACCATTGGCATTGTGAGCTTTTTGGCTAAAGTTAAGCCCTAGTGCACAGAAAAGGAGATAGAACCTGTGGAGACCACCTCCAGTAGATAGTCCCACTTTTAATCTGTGGAGGTTATGATGCAAAATTACATAGCCCTTATACTCCTTTTAAAAAGCAAAATGATAGGCATGACCCCTGGTTGAGGGATGGGGACAGCCACATATCTCAAAGTTTTTTTTTAACCCAGAAATATGCTTGTCCAAAGAAAGAACAGGGACAAAAAATGGAACAGAAACTGAAGGAAGGGCCAACTGGGAATGGGCCCCACCTGAGGATACATCATGTTTGCAGACACCAACCTCAACAATGTAGCTGTAGTCAAGAGGTGCTCTCGAACAGGAACCTCATGTGTCAGTTCTTTAGGAGATCTGGCCAGCAACTTAGCAATGCAGATGTGGATGCATAGAGCCAACCATCAGACTGAACTTAGGGAACCTGGTGGGGCGTTGGCAGAAGGACTGGAGGGGGATTACAATCCCATTAAAAGAACAACATAGGCTGAACTGACTACCCAATTCTCCCAGAATCTAGACCACCAACCAAGGAGAGTGCCTGGATGGATCCATGCCTCCAGATATATATATATATATATATATATATATATATATATATATATATATATATATATATATATGTTGCAGAGGATAGCCTTGCCTGACAGTAATGGGAGGGGAAGCCCTTGGTCCCAGGAAGGTTTGATTCTCCAGTGTAGGAAGATGATAGAAAGGTTGGGCCAGAGAGTGTGGGTAGGTGGGGAAGCAGTCTCATATAGGCAAAAGGAAGGGGGAGAGCAGATGTGGAAGGGGGGTTGAAGGGATAACCAGGAAGTGGAATATCATTTGAGATTTAAATGAATGGAATGATTAATAAAAAAGGAAAAGAAAAAAATGGACATAACTGAAAAAATTATTCCTACAATCTGGATATTAGTCTCTTATTAGATGTATAGTTTTAATAGCTGGAAAAGTTATAGTGCAACTTTTCATTATTAGAGTACCATACAAAGGAGTGATTTTGTGATATATGCATCAAGATTAAATGCATAACCCTCTAAGAAATGGAAAATGAAGGTGAGTTTACAAATCCAGGGCTTCAGAGTACTTGTACACATAAAACACAGTAAATTGCTTTTGATTACTTTAATGTGCTTAACTAAATGGATGAGGAAAACAGCACTATATAACATCCTCAAGGAGGTTCCTGGTCAAAAGTCAAAAGACAAAAGTCCTTGACTTTCTACAATGGCTTCTGCTACAGTGTGCAGAAATAATTGTCAGCAATTAGCCTAGCTAAATCTCATTTCATTTTGTCTTTTCAGGTGAGACCAGGGTAAAAGCCTATTATAATGTGAATATTGTAGAGTGTGGTCTAAGTATTGTTAGGTAGTGTTTGCATACATCCCCACAACAGTTCTGCTCTGTGACTAGATAACACATAAGCTTTCTTTATCTTCTCTCAAATGTCAGGTAGATATTATTGATAGTACACAGTTCTCTGGCAGTTGTGAACATCAATTGAGATAACCGAAAGATGTACTTTGAGAATTATTAATAAAATTTCTGAAAACAGAATGGTCTCAGTGATAAAACAAAAACAAAAACAAAAAACAAAAAACATACAAACAAACAAACAAACAAACAAAAAAAAACAGTTGCTGGTTTTCTTTGGTCCTGTGTCATTTCTGACAACATGGACCTTATATTTCATATTTTTTTGTCTGAAAAACATAGATAGATTTGCTTTATATTAATATAAACTCAGAGTTTAGTCTCTGAAACAAAAAAGACTCTTCATAAGCATTTCTTCTTCTATTTTTCACAATTTCCATGTTTGTCCAGAACAAGGATGAGGGAAGAGCTTGAGAGACCAAGCTCAAAATGGATCTAGAAGACAGTGTAGATCTCAACACTATCTCTGCTCTTTAGAAACTGCAAGAATTTGGTTTTTTGGAACATAATTTTTCAAATCAGTTTTATCTATAACATCTATAAAATCTGTAAAATTGATCTCTAATGCACAAAATTTAATGTAATAGCTGAAACTAAGACAAGCAATCAACAAGTATTTCATTAATGCTAATAGCTTTCATAACTTTTAATATCTCTGATATATTGTAGAGGCTGCATATATAAGCATGTATATTTGCAAATGTCCACAAGCACAGATGTATGAATACAACTTTAGGAATCCAAGGTGATGAATTCTAATGCAAAATTGGCACTTGGAGTCAAAATAGCCATGTGTGATTTGCATGGACTGATCACCAAAACATGTCAGCACTGAAGAAAATTGTGAGGTAGAGAAAGGTCCTTGCTAGACTACTAAGGAATGAAGGAAATCAAGAGAAAGCAGAGAGTATATTGCCAGAAATTAAAGTTTATGTTACTTATAGTGATATTGTAATGCAATGATTACAGCTTCCATGTGATGTCTAAAATAGGAAAAAATGTACCTTCCTTGTGCATATAATACAGTCAAGCATCATGAAAGAAAAATGACATAAGGCTTACCTGTTTTAATTACTTTTAATCATTCTAGATCACTTGAGAGAATATTCTTAATAGGTACCTGAAAGGAAAGAATGAAGTCAATGAGGTCTTTTTTTTTTTTTTTTTTTTTCAGGAATGATCTTTTTATTTCCAGCTCCGTCCTCCAAAAAAGTAGATTCCTGATTGCTCTGAAATTGATTGCAATCAAGTTGCTTCTGCACTTTTCAGGGTAGAAGCTATATATGGGCAGAGCTAGACATCATTCATGCAACTTCATATATCTTCAATAAAACATTGATAGGCAACCACTCCAGATATGATATTGCTTTTATGAGTCAAGTGATAAGAAGTCTCAGACCTGAACCTGAAGTCAGTACTTAGTGACTAAATCTGCTGTTCTAGAAGGATTTCAGAGCAACAATGTGTGTGATAAAATATTATATGGTGATTAAATAAAAATGAATAAAACAACTCTAGCTTTCTCACCTTCTAAACTGGAAATTTGATTTAACCATGCCATATCTTAGTGCACTAATCTGTAAAATATAGTTGTAAAGACAAAAACTGATGGCTTTGTTGTGAGTCTTAATAATGACAACATTCATAATTCCATTTAAATTGCAACATCAGTAGTGTTGGAAATATTTTTACCATGAATCAGGAAGAATGTCTAAAGAGGAAGCTATAAATATAATAAATTAAGTTTTCTAAATTTATAGTTCTTATAGTTAAGGCATGAACTTAGTAACAACTGATTTTGAATTGATATGGAAAATTAAATTGGGATACCTCCTTCTTGCTTTGTTTCCTCATTAAAATATTGAAATAAGCTCAGCAGTGACAAGGGCACTTCACATCCACAATGATAAATAGAGAATCTGACATGCAAACGGATTGTAACAACATTGATCTTGGAACTGAGAAATAAAGAGATTCAGTTCTTCATATAATTAAATACTCAATTAGCCCATTTCAGTCATTCTACAAGGCTCATATATAACAATTGCAGGATTATACTTGAAGACATTTGTCTTAATTGTGTTCTTAAAGCTGTAATTTAAGCAAAAAAATCATTTTGGTGTATAATTGTGGTTCAAAATATGCTGATCTGTTCTCTAAAATGAATAATTTAAGTCCTAATAACACTCAACAGAAGTCCTACTCAGCTGTGGAAATTAAAAATAATGATGTTGTTTTAAACTTCTAATAATGTTAGGAATATAATACGCAAAATACAAACATAATAGGGCTGAGTAGAAAAAGATCCTCTCTTATGAGACTTGAAATATAATATTCAGGAAAAGAAAAGCAATCTTAGAACATACAAATGGACAGAGAAAAGACACAGTGATTTGCTTAAAACATTATAAATGTGATACTAAGATTATAAAACAATTTCTAAAGAACTTGATGATGCTGTTATTATCAGACTGGTTTGAGCTGTCAGTTTACAGAGCCCTGTCTCAGCTCAAAATTACAGTTGAAAATCCTCCCAAGGGGAGTTACCTTAGCTCACACTTCCCTCTGGGTGAAGAATCCTTGAACAACACATGAAATGACCAATGAGTCTAGGGGTATCATGGGATGGTTATTGTCTAGCCTGTCTTGGAATGTTAACAGCCAATGAATGCCTTTACCCTGGATTCCAATTAGGATGAAGATGTCAGAGTTAGCTTTTGTCAGCTCTACTACAGAGTGAAGTAGGAATGAATGAACAAATCTTCCCAGAAACAACCTTTTCTTTGGATAAAGGAATATCTAATGGTCCAAGTCTCCTAGAGGCTGTCAATGTGTTGACCCAAGTCTTCCTTTTCTGAGAAGGTTAATGAAGCTTATAAATATGAAACATCACACTGAACAAGGCTAACATGAAAGAAAATTGGTTAACTATCATGTTTGTAAGGTCAGGAAGACTTTCTATGACATCTGAGACTGGGAGCTGCTCTTGCTCACGTGCTAATACTGGCAGAGAAAAGTCACAGAAAAATGAGAACTCAGGCAAATTATTTCTAAAGGAAGAGTATAATGAAAGTGAACTTAATTAAAGTTAAATAAGTAATCTTATGTAACCCAAATGTCCCTGGTATAAAGTCAATAATTAGCATGGAAACAATATCAACATCATCCAGTTGACAGAGCACCTCTCTACATTATCTTCCCAAGCCTTACTTGTCCAATTGTCATGGGATCTAGATTTAGATTACATGTATTTATCCCATTTTGAATGCTGGCCATGGTTTGAATTTGATGCCTTCACCTTTGGACCTGAAAAGTCTATTGTAGTCAGCTTTTTTGGCAATTTGGATCTAACATTCTGAGATTCTTGACTTTTTTAGAGTTCTAGCCGTATATGGTTGTGTTTTGTTTTGTTTTGTTTTGTTTTTGCCTTAAGATAGCTCGCCTCGAAATTACCATGAAACTCAAGAAGAAGGAAGACCAAAGTGTAGATAGTTTGATCCTTCTTAGAAGGGGGAACAAATTACCCATGTAAGGAATTACAGAGACAAAGTTCTGAGCAGAGACTGAAGAAATGACCATCCACAGACTGCCCCATCTGGGGATCTATCCCATAAATAACCACCAAACCAAGAGAATATTGTGAATTCCAATAAGATCTTGCTGACAAGAGCCTGATAAAGCTGTATTCTGAGAGGCTCTGCCAGGGCCTGACAAATACAGAAGTGGAAGCTCACAGCCTTCCATTGGAGAAAGCACAGGATCCTCAATGAAGAAGCTAGAGAAAATACCCAAGGAGCTAAAGGGGTTTGCAGCCCCATATGAGGAACAACAATATGAACTAACCAATACCCCCAGAGCTCCCTGGTACTAAACTGACAATCAAAGAGAACAGATGGTGGGACTCACGGCTCTAGCTGCATATGTATTAGAAAATGGTCTAGTTGGTCATCAATGGAAGGAGAGGCCCTTGGTTCTGTGAAGGTACTATGCCCCAGTATAGGGGAATGCCAAGGCCAGGAAGCAGGAGTGGATGAGTTGGGGAGCAGGGGGAGGGTGAGGGTGTGGTGCATTGGGATATGAACAGACAAGCTGGTCTCTAGTTGAGTTGAGATGCCAATGGTCATAATTTACCTACATGGGATGGATGGAGTTCTCTCATGTCTCCTGGAACTCTGGCTCATGTCTAACTTACCACCCCCCACAGCCCCCACAAAAGAAGCATGGCTAGAGGACTTGTAGGCAATGTCCCAAGCTTCTGACCTACAGGCTAAACTCCTCCCCAGTTACCTAGCAACAGAAAAGATAGCAGTATACTTTAAAATGGTCTGTTTGGCCTTTCCTCACTCTCTCACTCCTTTGTTCTTTTACTTCTCACTTCTCTCACTCTTCTCTCTTCTCTTTGTCCTCTCCTTTCCTCTCCTTTCCTCTACGTTCCTCTCCTCTCCTCTCTCCCTCTTACTCCCTTTCTCTCTAGCCCCCGCCTCTTCTCTTTCCCCCTGCCTTTCTACAATAAAGCTCTAAAACCATAAACAATATCTATTCATCAAGGCCCACTACACTTGGAGGATGAGATAGGCTTTCTCCTAATGAGCCATTTCTAATCTTCCTATGGAAGGCCTTCCTGTGCTCCACCTAAGGCTTAGTGAGCTCACTCTTGCTGGTGTGGGAACCACTCTTTCCCCTTTTCTTTCTCCCATAACCCCGGGGCTACAGAGTGTAACCTCGGGGACCCCAGGTTGGGTTGCCCCTTGGCCAACCCCTGTCAAGTGGGTCAGAGGCTTGGATACCCACCTGGGGCTGAGGGGACAGCATCTGGCAGCCTTACCAAGTCAGCCTGTCCAGCACATAGGTGGAACTCTGGCAGGATATGGGTCCTTCCTTTCTCCTCTTCCCCAGGCCCCCGTTTTAGTTCCCACAGGAGGGGATATGGGATTTTCAGAAAAGGGGACAACATTTGAAATGTAAATAAAGAAAATATCAAATAAAAAGGGAAAATAGTATAAAACAATATAACATTTCACACAGTTTTAGCATATCTTTAATCATAAATAAAATATTGCACCCCCCAAATTAACATTTTTGAATCATACTACATAGAGTCAATGTACATGAACTTAGCCAAGATGACTAACCGTGGGTACAGGAAACCATTACAGGTCACCTCTTGTAGCCAGGCAGGCCCACCAGTGAAATGATAAGGACATCAAACCATCCACAAAACTTTACACTCAAAATTTGTCCTCTCTTGTGAGGCTATGCCAGTGCCTGGAAAATACAGAAGTGGATGCTCAGAGTCATCTATTGGAACACATGTCCCCCAATGGTGGAGCTAGAGAAAGTACCCCAGGAGCTGAAGGGTTCTGCAGCTCTATAGGTGGAGCAACAATATGAACTAACCAGTACCCCTGAGATCTTGTCTCTAGCTGCATATGTAGCAGAAGATGGCCTAATTGGCCATCATTGGGAGGAGAGGCCCTTGGTCTTGCAAAGATTATATGCCCCAGTACAGGGGAATGCCAGGGACAGGAAGCAGGAGTGGGTAGGTTGGGGAGTAGGGCAGGAGGAGTGTATATTGGACTTTTGGGATAGCATCTGAATTATAACTGAAGAAAATATCTAATAAAAAATTGTTTAAATAAAAATAAAGTAAAGAAGACATAGAATGCATAAAAATTTTTTGTTCTGTCTAAAAGAAATGTAGGGACAAGAATAAAGTAATGACAAACATAAAAACAGCCATTGCACTATTAGTGATACTCTGTTATGCTTGCAGACAAGATCCTAGCTAACTGTTCTCTGAGAAGCTCTATGCAGCAGCTGACTGAAACAGGTGCAGCTGCAGATAGTCAAAGATTAGACAGAGAGTGAGTATACTGTGGCTGGACCCAGTCCCAGGACACATAGGGCTCCCTTGATCCGGCCACAGTGGGAGAGGATGCCCCTTTTACTGGAAGGTTTGAATGTTCCTGCGTTAGGTGATAACTAGAGGAACCCACCCTCTCAGAGGAGAAGAGGAGGGGGATGGAGGAGGTACTGTTAAAAGGAGTTACTGACAAGGGACAGCATTTGGGATGTAAATAAAGAAATAAGTAAGTCATCTTGTTAGCATACTGAAATTCATAGTCTTTGCTGTATATTTTTCTTTTGTACCTTATAGTTGTCAAGATATACAAGGGAGTTCTTCATTGCCTAGATAACTTGGAATTTGGAGCAGCTGATGCTTGTTGCAATTAGAAAACAAACTCCCATGTGTACAACCCACAATTTTCCTTGTAGATTGTCATTAGTGCAAACATCCTTAGTTTGAAATGAAGCTCTGAATTATAACAAAGTTCAGTAGCACAAAACTTTCAAAACATGTCTTAGATTATGTGTTTGAACCTAGAACTAAAAAAAGTACAATTTAATTTTAAATAATGGTGATATAAACAAATATATCCAGACTATAGACTATTTATGGAAATGTGCAGTTACATTTTCCCTTACACCAAGTGTGCATTCTATCACCTTCAGTGTTTGATTTATATAAAGAAACCAATCCAAACCCATAATCATAGCATTTCTTAGAGACACGACTTTGTAGGACAATTACCCATCAATATTACATGCTTATTCAAGACCCATGCCTAAACATAATAAAAGCAACATACAGCAAACCAGTAGCCAACATCAAAGTAAATGGAGAGAAACTTGAAGTAATCCCAGTAAAATCAAGGACTAGACAAGGCTGCCAACTTTCTCCCTACCTATTCAATATAGTACTTGCAGTTCTAGCCAGAGCAATTGGGCAACAATAGGAGATCAAAGGGATACAATTTGGAAAAGAAGGAGTCAAAATATCACTATTTGCAGAAGATATAGTAGTATAAATAAGTGACTCTAAAAATTCTACCAGAAAACTCCTAAACTTAATAAACAGCTTTAGTGCAGTAGCTGGATATAAAATTAACTCAAACAAATCAGTAGCCTTTCTCTACACAAAGGATAAACAGGCTGAGAAAGAAATTAGAGAAACAACACCCTTCACAATAGACACAAATAGTATAAAATACTTTGGTGTGATTCTAAGGAAGTGAAAGATATGTGTGATAACTTCAAGTCTCTGAAGTAATAAATTGAAAAAATCTCACAACATGGAAAGATCTCCCATGATCATGGATTGGCAGAATTAGTATAGTCAAAATGGTTATCCTGCCAAAAGCAATCTACAGATTCAATGCAATCCCCATCAAAATTCCAACTCAATTCTTCACTGAGTTACAAAGAGCAATTTGCAAATTCATCAGGAATAATAATAAAAAAACTTAGAATATCAAAAACTATTCTCAACAATAAAAGAACCTCTGGTGGAATTACCATGCTCGGGACTCCAGAACGTTTGTGTGTGGGGGTGAAGGGCAGTTCTTAACAACTACTGTGAGTGCAGAGGGTTCTCTAGAATGGATAAGATTATGGTGTCTTCAGAGGAGCAGACCAGCTGAGAGTTTAGCAGAAAGTACAGAGCAGAAGAGGAGGAAAGGATGGAAGGGGATCTAAGGTTAACTTAATGTTGCCTATTTTATTGAATCTGTCAAATAGAATTCAGGAAAGTACATCTTTTCAGACTGAGATTATATACTATATTTTGTTAGATTTGGGAACTACAAAATCTTGAGTGCTTGCTCCATGCCATACCCTATGTAGAACAGTTCCCAAAATGCCCTTACTACATTATTAACAAACTTATATTACTAAGGAATATGAGGTCTAAGAGAGTGCTTTTCTTAAATACAGATGCTAGTTTGGAGATAAGCCAGTTTTCTGGCTTGAGCTATACATGCACTCACCTTGGACTCTCTCTTCTTAACTTCCTCCCATCTGTTTTCCATCCACATATGCTCTGCACATTGTTTATTCTCTTTTGTATTTTTCTGTGTTGGTTGAAGGCTAGGGGACAAAAGAAAGTGCAGCCAAGGCTTGGGTTTCAAATAATTCACAGGCTGTTACTAATCACAGTGCTATGTAAATATCTGACATTCACTAAATATTTTCAATTACAAAATAGATGAAGTTTATAGATTTCTGCTTAATATAAAATGATTAGTGTCTTAACCACACTTTTATAATTATTATAAGAAATAACTATAGTATTTTCAGAACATCTTTTTATCTTTAAAAACTCAGAAGTCAATTTATGTTAAGAGTATTTAGTCTGACATCTTCATTTTTAAAGCATGCTTTAGGTTTAACTGGTGAGTGAAAATGGAGTATTTTCAATACATATTTAAAGTTTCTGTTTGTTAAACAATGCATTTAAAAATAATTGACATCAGATAAATTACAAGCTACAAAAATAATGCATGGTATCATGGCAACTGGAGAAACTGGTTGAATATTTACTTTTACGATGAATAAAGGAGAATTAACTTCCCAAATGAATCTATGAAACAAAATAAATATCATGGTTAAAATTGAGGAAAAAAGCTATGAAATTAACTAATCAAGCAGTGAATTTGGTTATTTGCAAGGGCTGTTCTGTGATATATCAAATACTAGCAGTATAATGGGAATTCTGCTTTGATATTCTAATATTTCTTAAAAATTAAAATGAATGTGATACAATTATGCAAAAGAAGTGTAATTACACATTAAGTCAAGAAAATTAATATTTCTTTTGAAGATTGGTCTTCTATTATCATGAGCATATGATACACAATTTTGAAAAGAAATTAAAAGTTAATGATTTGTGTGCTATCAATTTTTTTCTCCCTTGGTGGATTTTACATCAAAGAGTTAGTTTTAAATTCTTTTAGACTCTTCTAATAGTTGTAAAATCATTGTTTAACTCAAACAGTTCTATTATCTCAAATAGAGTTTTCTCTCCCTTTTGAGAGCCTTGTGGAAACTTCGCAAGGTGTCTTCACTCATTTCAAGTCAAACAATCTCTTTATTATTTTTCTCTGTTAGGTTTTTGCTTAGCTTAGACACAGTAAGGTCTGCAGTAAGTATCTCTCATTCTTGTGTGGATAATAATGCCCCCAAGGAGAATTTCTGTGACCAGTATATTCAGAAAAGGAAAATCAGTTATATTTTAGTGATTTCAAATGTTTGCATTTACAAGGTCATAGGAACAGTTAGGTTTATCTACATCTTGAAATAATGTCAACTCCTTGGTTCTTTATATTTCCTCAGTTATTACAGTAAAAATGACTATAGAAAGTCTCACAATTCAAAAATGTATGTTTGCAATATATAAATTTTTAAATTATAATTTCATTGTTCCCACTTATGTTTTCCTCACCCCAATCACTTTCATGAACCCACCAGCTTTATCTATCTCTATATCATAGACATTGTTCTTTTATTATTGGTATATATTTCTAGATATATAATTCCATCCTCTTGAGTCCAGATAGTGTTACATGCATATACATAAGATCTGATCTGAATCAATTTGGGGCGAATAACTTGGGAGTGACCAGACTAATTCTCCAATTCTCAGCATTTTCAGGTCTCTATTTCTTTGAATAACATTGAGGCCCAGTAAGCTCAATGATTATATTCTAAAGAGCAATAGTTCTCAGCCATGTCTTGATTTGAATACTTCATACATTTCCTTACCTAATTCTTTCATCACCTATTTTTTAAGGTAATTACCCCTATTGAAGGAAAAACTCAGACAGGACTGTCCACTCTGAGTATAACAGCTACAAATAACAGCATGATTAGCACATCTGCTGTTAACTGCTGTTCTCTTCCTATAATGGAAATGATATCTTGAAGGAAGCTAAGATTATATTCTCTCTCTCTCTTTCTCTCTCTCTCTCTCTCACACACACACACACACACACACACACACACACACACACACACACACTTTATTGTAGAAAGGCAAAGAGAAAGAGAGAAGGTAGAAAATAGAGGCTGGCCATGGTCACATGGAGAGAAGGGGAAAGGAAGGGGGAGGAGAGCTAGAGATGAGAATGAAAGGTAAGAGCTTAAGAGCAAAAATTTACTTATTTTATGTATGAGTACACTGTAGCTGTCTTCAGACACACTAGAAGAGGGCATCACAATCCTTTTACAGATGTTTGTGAGCTTCCATGTGGTTGCTTGTATTTGAACTCAGGACCTCTGGAAGAGCAGTCAGTGCTTTTAACCACTGAGCCTTCTCTTCAGCCACTATATTTTCTCACAAAGAATGTAGGACAAGATCATGCTGTGGAAATCCTGCATGATATGCTCACATGGACTCTGAGTCTTGATTGGAAGACAATTTGTCTAGCTCCATCATCTAGCTGTCCATCAGCTAGAGACAAAAGGTTACAATTGTGGAAATATGTGCTATTTTCTTCACCTTAAGGAATGTCTCCATGAAGCGAGCCTAATACTTCATTGTACAAAAGAGTTCTAAGCCCATGTCTACACTGCATTTATTTAGCTAATTCTCAGCATGACATTTATGAAAAATAACCCATTTGTTGAGACTTGTGTAATTTAGGGTAGCATTGCTCCTGAATTTAAATCTGAAAATCCAAAGCAGAATCCATTGCCTGTGAGGCTGTAAGATGGGTTTTCTTCTTCATCCACTCCTCCATTTAGCAAGCAGCATAATAATGGGCATTCCATAGACACTTCCTATTTATTTTTTTCCGAAGAATATTCTGAAAGTCTATAAATGAACACAAGTATACTGACAGATAAGGTACATTATACAAATTTAGATAGTCAAAGCTTGGAATTAATAAAGATTAAATTAAATAGCCAGAGAATCTCATTAAAAACATATAACTGTAGTAAAATTTAAAAGCAACAAACAAAAATGACAACAGTAACATGGGCAGTTAAATGTGATAAACTTCTGATCACTTGTTCAATATTTACCTGTGCTGGTAGATCAAGAAATTATAAGGAGCTCCCTTTATTTGATTTCATACCAATTATGTTTTGACCTATAATTTTCAATTACTGATTGCTAGCAAAATGGTGAGCTGTACAAATGTTAATTCTTAATAAAATGCAAATGGCTGCCTTATTTACCTCATCCCTTAAGGGCAGTTCTTCCTAAGCTATATTTACACACGGCAGTGTCTTTGGTTCCAAGTCAGTAGACAGGTAAGGCTAGGCTGAGTTGTATCTTGAGCAGCATTTGTGACACCTAAGTCCATGGGGACATTCTTCATATGTTATCCAGCCGGAAAAGAAGGTCAGATAAAAAAGATTAATTCCACTTTTATGGACTCTTCTGGAGATAACACTTGGCCATCCAATGTTATTTTCTTTTCTTCTATGTCTAACATAAAAATGATCAAAGCTTGAGACTGCCTCCTTCTGAGAAGCTAGGATTATTAGAGCAAACACAACATAGGTTTGTCCCTGACACATTTCATAGTTAAAACAATCAAAATAACAGTGACTCCTTAATAGATTTCAGGGTTGAACATACTATTCACTATTTCTTCACCCTCTCAGAATTTGTACATTTAAATTTAGAAAATTTTGATTTTTTTTCCAATTTTTATAGATATTTTCTTCATTTACATTTCACGCGTTATCCGAAAGTACCGTAAACCCTCCCGCATCCCCCGCCCTGCTCCCCTAGCCACCCACTCCCACATATTGGCCCTGGCGTTCTCCTGTACTGGGGCATATAAAGTTTGCATGACCAAGGGGCCTCTCTTCCCAATGATGGCCAACTAGGCCATCTTTTTTCTATATATGCAGCTAGAGACATGAGCTCTGGGGTACTAGTTAGCTCATGTTGTTCTTCCACCTATAGGGTTGAAGATCCCTTCAGCTCCGTGGGTACTTTCTCTAGCTACTTCCTTGGGAACCCTGTGTTCCGTATAATAGCTGACTGAGCATCCACTTCTGTGTTTGCCAGGCACTGGTATAGCCTCCCACGAGACAGCTATATCAGGGCCCTTTCAGCACTATATTGCTGGCATATGCAATAGTGTCTATGTTTGGTGGCTGATTATGGGATAGATCCATGGCTGCAGCAGTCACTGGTTGGTCCATCCTTTTGATTCAGCTCCACACTTGATCTATGTAACTCCTTCAATGTGTGCTTTTTCTTAATTCTAGGAAGGGGCGAAGTGTCTACATTTTGATCTTCATTCTTCTTGAGTTTCATGTGTTTACTAAATTGTATCTTGGGTAGTCTAGGTTTCTGGGCTAATATCCACTTTTCAGTGAGTACATGTTATGTGAGTTCTCTTGTGATTGGGTTACCTCACTCAGGATGATACCCTCCAGATCCATCCATTTGCCTAGGAATTTCATATATTCATTGTTTTTAATAGCTGAGTAGTACTCCATTGTGTAAATATACCAATTTTTTTTTTTATCCATTCCTCTGTTGAGGGATATCTGGGTTCTTTCCAGCTTCTGGCTATTATGAATAAGACTGCTTTGAACAAGAAAATTTTGATTTTAAGAGAAGTCAGACAATGCACTAATTTTTGGAGTCTTCACTGTGGATCCTTTATGTTGCTGGACAAGTCATTTAATCTATTTATGTCATGGCTTTCTCATCTTTTACCCAGGGATGGAGATAATAATCACTATGTCACACAGAAATTGGTATGAGTCCTGAACTTAGAAATTTTCTAATTAGTTTCTGTATTTCTGATAAGGAGTCTTTATCAAAGCAGCCCTCTTACCATGCTAATAGTTCATGCCTTCTAATGACCCAGCATGTTTTGTTATGTGTCATATTTACCTATCTAAATACAGAAAGAAGAATATGGTTCATTTTCCAAGCTAAGTTAGTAGAAATTTAGAAAAGAAATCTACTTAGGCCTATTTTTTCTGTTATAGAAAATATTAACAAATTGGTAAAGAAGATGAACTCAACACATTTTAAATTTACACAAATATATTAAAATTACCACCCAATTTAACTATAATTCATACCAAAATTGTTGGAAATATTTTCGTCTGTTCTATTCAAAAGACATACCTCTTAAGAAATATAAACTTAGCATTTTATTTATCAATTCTACACTAATTTTCTAAGAAATGCTCAATGTGACCTGAAGAGAAACTTTAATAAATGAACCCAAGTACCTTTCCAAATAGGAGATAAGGGGCCAGACACAGGGTTTCTACTTCATATGCATTGATCAAAATTGATGTACCCAGCACCACAAAAGGATGATAAACATTACATATAAACTTCACAAATATGTATATGAACTCTATACTGATATAGCTATAGGAAATGCTTTACATGTTTTGCATGTATATCTCATTCAGTGCTGGTTCTGAAACACTATTAACATCAGCCACAAGAATGGGATGTGTTCTGGGGCAAGGTAACAGAGACAGTTTCCCAAGACATTGTCAAATTTTTCTTAATCTCTTATTTGATCATTTAGTCAATATAATCAAGAGTCTTGGTATTTGGAAGCACTAATGAGCTTTTCTGCAGTATAAACTCAATCAAATGTCATTACTACTGTGCTTCTACTCAGGTTTGTTTGCAAGAAAGTCTCAGTTTGCAAATGAAATTACAATTACAATAATTAGCATTATTGTGAATTTTACTATATCTTGGATCCTTTAAGCAATGTTTCCAGATGGGTCTATGAAGAAGGCATTTCCAAGAAGGATTAATAGAGAAGGAAGATCTTCACCCAGAGCAGACAGCACTTTCTAACAGATGCCCAGATCTAAAGTACTCTGAAGGGAAAGCATGTTCTTTTTGCCCAAGCATCCTTTCATTCATTGTATGCCTACCAACTCAGTTGCTGTTTCTGTGTCTTACATTCTTTCTGGCATGAGAACCCAATTTCACTGTACTTCCAACATGGACTGAAGAATGGTGGTTCACCAATAACCCTTCCTTCTCCAACTGAAATAGAGCTCACCAAAGTCTGATGTCAGGTGTTGTGTTTGGATCTCCTTTGTTGTTGGAGAGCACTCTTTGTACAACACAGTGCACATCATCTGCAATAGTCTAAAAAAATCATCTTCCTCTTATATATTCTCCTGTATTTGTTCCTTTAGAGAATCTTAAATAATTTATCTACCAATAACCTGAAAAGAAAGGCACACAGGATAAGCATCATTCAGACATAAGTTCAGAGCTTAAAACATAAGTAACAAGATCCTAAAATATGGGATTTTATAAAGAGTAACTGTCTTTTCCATGGAAGGTACTGGAAACAAGTACCATATGTCTTGGATATTCAAATAATGGTTATAACATATTAGTGAAGTCAACAAGTCAAATTAAGGTGAAAAAGTTTATGCCTACATCCTTCAAAGAGTCTTCACAAAATACTTGCGTGCACAGACAAACACAAACACACACATACACACACACAAAGAGTTGCTGAAATATTCAACTATAATTATTAACTCTTTATTTTTCATTCATTTTTTAAACTTTTTGCTTCTATGTTAAAGTTGAATGAACACTTGGGATGTATTTTCCTAATATGTTTATCCTTTTATGATTGCATGTCTTATTTTATTATTTTTGCTACAAAATATGCTGTATCTATTTTATATTAAAAAATTATGTCCTTAAATTTAAAGTGATTTAATGAATATTAGCAAACCACAATTGGGTGAGCCATGTTAAAGAAATTTTTGTCCAATGGAATTTGTTTTTTAGAACTGCCCTAAGTACCTCAAAATTTCTCCTTTTAAAAGCATGTTCTCTTTCTAACACTCAACTCCTGCCAGAGTGCTGAACAATACCTTTGAAATGGTATTGAACACTATCATCACCAGAGCCCATCACTAGCTCAGCATCCACATTGGTTTACGTGAATTTCCTTGACTGTAAAACCAGGAAAGAAAATCAGCTCTGCTGTATTCCTCCGTCTGCAAGGGATGATTTCATCATTGCTGCATTCTGCTGAGATTTAACAAGTCACCTGATAAAATTCACTGTGTGTTAAGAGCCCCTCTTTTGCCTCTTGCCCCCTTGGTCTCCTTCTCTCTCTATTCCCTTCCTCCCTCTGGTCACAGGATCATGGCCAGCCTCTACTCCTCTGCTCTCTCATTCTCTCTGAGTTTCTCTGCTGCCCTCTTAACTCCCGTCCCCATGCCCCAAATAAATTCTATTCTATTAAAAAAAAAAAAAAGTAAAAGAGTTCTGACAGGAAGAGAAGGATACAAAGAAGAGAGGATACAAAACAACAGAGAAATCCAAGATCACATCCACCAAGCTGCATCTGAGATGCAGCTAACAGTTCAGGTGCAGTAGCTTCTTCTTGAGTTTTATTGGATTTGTCTTACACAGCCATTAATCTCGTCATTATGGAATGTGATTTTTGTACACTGCTTCAGTGTTAGCCCACCTGACATCAGTTATCACTAATATGGCACGTTCGTGTGTCTTGGTTTTAGCTTCTGTATTTCTTTTCATAGGGTGGCTGATTAGAAATTATGCAATATCTCACAGTTGGTTTGAGATGTACATTTTGTAACACTCTCCAGAAAAGTATTTTCTGGAATAGAAGGCCTTTAAGTAAAATGGTTTATTGTAAATCGTTAACCAAAAGTGTGAGGAAGGTGTTTTAAAAATAGCAATGGGCATTATTAAGTTTCTTGATTTCTAAACATACCTCATCTGCCTTTATTTAATGTAACTGTCTTTAATTGTTCCACCATCTTCTCTTCTTGCCTCCCTTCAACCACTGACAAGTTGTTATGGTTGCAAACGTCTTCGAGAGGACACTCTTGTGGAATAGCTTAAGCATTCTACCAAAAGCAAGATTAGCATGCTATGGGAGGACTTTGTGTATGTGCCACTTCACTAAAGGAAAGCATGAGGAGAATGAGCTTCTAACTGATTTAAATATGCTTGTCTAACAGGGTGGCTATTAAGAGCAAAGGTAATAAAATAATCTTTTGAAAAAATGAAACTACGTGATAATAGAGCTATGAAAATGAAGTCTCAATACAAGTGTGATCAAGCATTCAGATGTGTTGTATGCTCCCTTCAGAAGGTCCTTGCACCATTTTGGAGTCCTATTAACCTTTCATGATGTCTATTTATCCTACTTCCTCAGCAGCATTTGGTGTCCTGGGGAATCTGGATTGATCTTCTGGAAAGGATGCTCTTGAGCAGGTACAAATGGACTCTCAGTGTTTTCAAGAAGACACAGTACTGAAAATTCTTCTATATACTGATTTGTCATCTGTGCTTCTTCTTTTGTGAGGTGACTAGAAAGTCCTTTACCTATTTTTAAAAACTGAGTAAAAAGTAAATTTATAGTTAATACTTAGGATCTAGAGAGACGACTCAGTGGTTAAGAGTGTATACTATTCCTGAAGAGACACGGAGTTCATTTCCCAGCTACCACATCAAGTCGCTCCCAACCACAGGTAAGTCCAGCTCCAGGGGTTCAGACCCTATTCTACTTTAAGCAGGTACATGCAATGAAATATACATACCCACAGGGAGATATATAGATACATGTGA
>LR749626.1:698422-729859 GCA_902729485.2 Mus minutoides | reverse complement strand
GCCCAGAAGCCTAGACTACCCAAGATACAACTTACTAAACACATGAATCTCAAGAAGAATGAAGTTCAAAATGTGGTCTCTGTGCCCCTTCCTAGAATTAAGAACAAAGCACACACTGAAGGAGCTACAGAGATCATGTGTGAAGCTGAATCAAAAGGATGGACCAACCAGTGACGGCGGCTGCCAGGGATCCCTCCCAAAATCAGCCACCAAAATAAACACTATAGCATATGCCAGCAAGATAATGCTGAAAGGGACCCGATATAGCTGTCTTGTGGGAGGCTATAGCAGTGCCTGGTAAACACAGAAGTGGATGCTCACAGTCAGCTATTAGTTGGAACACAGGACTCCCAAGGTAGGAGCTAGAGAAAGTACCCAAGGAGCGGAAGGGGTCTTCAACCCTCTAGGTGGAAGAATAACATGAACTAACTAGTTCCCCCTGCGCTCATGTCTCTAGCTGCATATATGGAAGGAGATGGCCGATTTGGCCATCATTGAGAGGAGAGGCCCCTTGGTCATACAGACTCTATATGCCCCAGAACAGGGGAATGCCAGGGCCATTATGTGGGAGGGGGTGGGTAGGGGAGCAGGGCGGGGACGCGGGAGGGTAAGGGAAAATTTCTGAATAACATGTGAAATGTAAATGAAGAAAATATCTAATAAAAAGAAAAAAATAAAAAATAAAAAAATTTTAAAAAAATTAAAAAAAAATTTTAAAAAAGTCATTGGTTGTATTAGTTGTTTAATGCCCATTAAAGCAGCACATAGAATCACAGTTAATGCTCTAAATAATTTTCCACTTGATCTGAGTTAATGGTCAATTTACCTTTTCTACACACAAGACATTTACACTTAAAAAATATATAAGTAACTTTGTTCTAAGAAATTACTGGCCAAGAACTCTGTTAAAATTCATTTTCCCATTATTTTTTTTCTACCATTTTGTAGAGAGCAGAAAGGGAGAGAAGGATGGAGTGATTCTTTCATTTGTTTAACATGTATTTAATAATTGTGAGTGACTGTGTTTCAGGTTCAGCAAACTGTAGAATTAATCAGACAAATATCAAAAAGAGCTACTTTAATATTGGGCATGTTTGACTGTTAACATGGGCATAAGGTTCACAAGAAGAAAGTAAAAAAATAAGAAAGTAAAAACAAAAATAGAATTAAAGATATAGAGGAATATTTAAAAAGGTATTGGGTCAGATAAGCTGTGTCCAAGGATACGAGGCTTGCTCCAGAGCTAATGGAGGACCAGACTTGAAAGAGGGACAGTGACAGTGGACATCCTGGCCTACAGAGACTTCCAAAACTAAAAAAAAGAACAATGGAAAGGCTGTGATATAGACATGGAGTTTGTATACTTGAGAAAAATAAGGAACGCTTGTTCAGTTAGAGCACACTGAGTGAGCAGTGATGGCAAACTTCTTGTGTTCTTCTACTACTATTTCTGTTTCAAAAGGGGATAAAAGGAAAAAAAAAGATACATAAAAAGCTATAAAATTTTCAGGTACAAAATAAAATAACCTTACATCAGCTCCTTGTTAAGCTTCCAAGGAACTAAGCAATAAAAAGTTTACAGCAGCACAGTCCCATGGGCAATTCAATATTAAAACAATAAATACTAAGCTGCAAAATGAATATAAAATGTCTAAACAAATTATAATGTTTCCCATGATGACTATTACAAAAGAGAATAAAATATTACCTTGTATCTTTTTTCTATTCTCTTTCCTCTTAATATAATGTTAGATTTGTTGGAGAGAGGGAGGTCACAGTTGGCTACTTTAGAACATCTTGTAGCCAGGAGTAAACCCTTGACATAGACAGTACTACTGAGACATCTGCAATATTCCAGTAGGAAGTTGGGGAAATACTGTTCTATTATTATTATTATTATTTTAGTTTTTCTGGAAAGGCAAGTAAATGAGATATTGCCCTGTCCCAGCTCTATCCCACCTATGAATGCTTTTGTGATATGTAATTGAGCACCAAATGTGGTGAAATTGCTAGAGTTCAACCCAACTTCTCTGATGACACTGGTATGCAGCTAAGCACAGGCTAAAAACTGCAAATCCTCCCTCCCCCTATTTCAGCAGGAGAGAAAAGCAGTTCGATGGTTTCAAGATTAGCAGAGATTTCTGATGCTCATAAATACCACCTTAATGGCTGCAACTAATTGTATTTGGTAAGTTAAATGTCTGCTGTCGCCTCACATACATCTCCTAAAGCATAGTCTGATACATATTGTTCTTGTTCCTAACTGCTCTGAGCTCTGTGAATAGTCACAGAAAGAAGTCACGCTTATTGGTGTTTTAAGGGACCAGTCAAAGTGCTGGTAATCATGGTTGCAATGTGCTGAAGCAAATGTAGTTCCCAGTCTCATTGTATACAAGAGGTTTCTGAGTATAGGAGAATGTAAACAGGAATCCAAGGGCACATGATTGATAAGTAAGGCAGGGTTTGACCTGGGCAGCAGGAGCTACATGTATTGACTCCTTGGTCTGTGCTCCACATCTAATGAGTGACTTGAAGATTTAACAGAAAACTAGGAATTTTACCTATTAACTATTAATCTGTTAGTTAATGAAATAAATTAGCTAATGTAAAATCATGTACCTCAAGCCTCTATGTTACATATATGTATGTGTGTGTGTGTGTGTGTGTGTGTGTGTGTGTGTGTGTGTATATATATATATATATATCACATATATATATATGATTATATGTTTATATTACTATATGCTTATTTATGATGTTCCAATTCAATATTAATCTATTTTATCATTATATTTTGTATGAATATTGAATATTGATATGTAGGTTTTTGAGAAATATAAGAATATTATTGAGAAAATGGTTCCCCTAGCATCACTGGAATGCACAAGCCTAAGTTATACAATTTTCATTCTTCTAGAATGCTATTTTAAGAAAAACACTGACAGATTGTGAAGAGACCAAATTAAAGAATGATCTAGTAATTAAATTTAATGAACACACGGTGTTACTGTTTGTTTTGGAAACTGGAAGCTGTGAAAACATTTGGACACAGCCTCTGAAGTTGCTAAGCACTGTTCTTGAGTGGGAAGGCCCCATTGAACATTATGGCATAGTTTCAATGTCCTGCTGATGGCTGAAACCACAAGGTACCCACATTACTACTGTCTTTTTGTTCAAGGATGTGAAGAGGCAGAGAACAGATTTTATAGGAAAAAGACTTGGATCCAATAAGGTAAGTGGGGCACAATCCTTTGATGAACATTAGCTCACATTTTGTGTGCTATTCCATGACTCAGTTAAATTTGGACATTTTCTTAGGCACTAATTGCGATCATGTGACACCCCAGAAGTCTAAATGCATCTGATAATGATGCTGTTGTCAGCTAAGTGTTCTTAGCACTTCTTCTTACTGTTTTAACATCATTGTTAAAATATAAATTTATATTTCATAATAATTTAATACATTAACAACTAAATGCAAAACAAATATTTAGAGATGCTGTATTTTTGTATCTATATATGTATCACATACAATGTATCACTATATAATGGTTAGAACATTACATATATAATTGTATAGTATATATATACAATTGTATTATATATATATATATATATATATATATATATATATATATATATATATATATATATATATATATATATATATATATATATATATATATCATAACTGAAAACTTTATTTGGGTTAGAGCATTCTAACACAGAAATCCTGAACAGATTCCACACAATGTGAACATTTAAGTCAACTTATTCATTTTAAATTATTGGGAATACTTCTGCTGAATTCTATTACTATATAAAATAGCATTCCCCCTCAAATGGCTATTGTGGTCTTTATATAATAAAAGTTGCCCTAGTATTTGTGTCCAGATAGCAGCTGTTTGGGAAGGACTAGATGTGGCTCCACTGGAGGAAGTATACCACTGGAGTCGAATTTGAAGTTTCAAAAAAATTTACTCCTTTTTGATTTTTTGATCTCCACTCTTGTTTTTGGTTTGAGATGTGAGCTCTCTGCTGCTGCCCCAGCTTCCTGCTGTAACTCTGTTCTGGCATCATATGCTCTAATCCCTTGAAACCATTGTCCCCAAATAATTCTTTTTTTCACATATAAGTTGCCTTAGTCATGGTGTTTTATCACAGCGATAGAAACATAACTATTACAGCTACTCTCTCTTTATCTATTTTCACATTTCTCTCTAGTGAACCTAAAAGTGTTCTATGTGTACTTGCTTCCATATCTGCAGTCTCTAGAATGAAATTCTCTTTCCTAGAGTCAGCTATATATTTAATACTTTAAGTAGAGACTGGCCTTTTCAGGAACTTGTAGAATATTCTATGAACTCATTAATGAGAGCATGGTTCTGATTGTTTTTTGTGAATCAAATTAATGATCAATGAACAGCAAATGCATAACTCGTGACTCATATCACATGTATGAATTGTGGACACCACAGGATAGGATTAGACACACCACATGATGCCATTCCCCTCTCCTTCCACTGTGATTTCACAGTTTAATATTGACAGCTAGAACATCAAATTTAAATGTCAAATTCAGTGTTGTTTTAAAAATTATTTTTGCACAACAAAGCCATTCATTCAGCATTGAAGTAAGTGTACACTGGTTATGATGTTTGATCCTNACATGTAACTTCTGGGGGCCTATATAATTATACATTTTTTATTTTGTTCTTAAGGACTTGAAAAACACTTATTAGCATACCAGTTAAATACAGCTGCTAAATATTTATATTTTTTTAATAATTATATTCCACTAAGTTACATTCACCTTACAAAATACCAAGAGAAAGTAGGAAGCATGTTTAGCAAAATAAATTTACTCATCCCTGAACCAAGAGATCTGAAAGTTATACAGAATAAAAGGGCAAGCCTCCAAAATCATGGACTTACAAGCTCATGTTGTATTGAACATTTGACTAGAGAGCTACAAAATATACAAAGAAAAACAGACCTTGTCAGTTTGGGAATTTTACTAGAGAGCTATGATGCATATCTACTTACTCCACCCATACTTCTTTCCCCCTTCTCCTAGAGTATGTCCCCACAGCACCCCCTACCCCACCAGACCTCTCCACTGCCTGGGGCCTTCAGCCTCTTGATTGTTAGGTGCACCTTCTCTGACTGAAACAATATCTGGCAGTCCTCTGCTGTATAGTGTTGGGAGCCTCATATCAGCTGCTTTATACTGCCTGGTTGGTGGTCCAGTATCTGAGAACTCTCTGGGGGTCTTGGTTAATTGAGACTGCTGGTTCTCCTACAGGGTCAGCATCCTCTTCAGCTTCTTCCAGCTTCTCCCTATTTCTTTATTATTTATTGGATGTTTTATTTATTTACATTTCTAATATTATCCTGGTTCCCAGGGGTCACTCTGGAAATCTCCTACCCCCCCCCTCCTCCTATTTCTATGAGGATGGTTTCCCACACACCTACTCCAACCTACCCCACTGCTGTGGCATTTTCCTACATGGGGGAATTGAGCCTTCACAGGATCAAGGGCCTCTCCTCCCATTGATGCCAGATGAGGGCACCCTCTACTACATCTGTAACTGGAGCCATGTGTACTCTGGTTGGTGATTTAGTCCCTGGGAGCTCTAAGGAGTCTGGTTGATTGATATTGTTGTTTTTCCTATTTGGTTGCAAATCCCTTCAGATCCTTCAGTCCTTTCTCTATCCTATTTCAACCACAGGGGTCAGTAGCTTCTGTCCATTGCTTGGGTGTAAATGTCTGCCTCTGACTTTTCTAGCTGCTTGTTGAGTATTTCAGAAGGCACTCTGGAGGTCCCTTTTTTAAAGCACTCCATAGCCTAAATAATAGTGTCAGGGCTTGGGGCTTCCCCTTGAGCTGAATCCCATGTTGGCGTTTTGCTTGACCTTCTTTTCCTGAGACTCTCTCCATTTTTGTCTCTGAAGTTCTTTCAGGCAGGAACAATTATAGGTCAGAGATTTGACTGTAGGATGACAAAACCATCCCTTAGTTGATGCCCTGAGTTTCTGCTAGACTCTACAAGTTCCCTCTTTCCACTGTAAGGAATTCCATCTAAGGTTCCTTCTTTTGAGTCCTGAGAGTCTGTCATCTCCCAGGTCTCTGGTACATTCTGGAGGGTCCCTAGATCTCCTACCTCCTGAGGTTGCCTGTTTCCATTCTTTCTCCTGGCCCTCGGGGCTTCTGCCATTTTTCCTCACCCAATACCTGATTATGTTCTTCTCTTCTCTTCTCCCTGTCCTCTTTCTCACCCAAGTCCCTTCATGCCTCCCCCTCTTATGATTGCTTTCTTCTCCATTCCAAGTGGAATTGAAACATCCTTACTAGGGACTTTCAGCTTCTTAATCTTTTTGATTTCTGTGAACTCTAACTTGGGTATTCTGTTCTTTTGTTAGGGGTGGAGGTGTAGGCTAACATTCACTTATGAGTGAATACATACCATGCATGTACTTTTAGGTCTGAGTTACCTCACTGAAGATGATACTTTCTAGTTCCATCCATCCATTTGCCTGCAATACTCAGGATGTCCTCATTCCTAATAGTTGTGTAGTATTCCACTGTGTAAATGAACCACATTTTCTGTATCCATTCTTCTGTCCTAGGACATCTGGGTTGTTTCCAGCTTATGGCTATCACAAACAAGGCCACTATGAACATAGTAGAACACATGGCCCTGTGGAATGGTAGGGCATCTTTTGGGTATATTCCAAAGAATGGTATAGCTGGGTTATCAGGTAGATCTATTTCTAATTTTCTGAGGAACCTACAGATTGATGTCCAGAGTGTTGCAATTCTTGACATCTACTCTAGTTGACTTTGTAGGCTTTTGTGTAGACAGTGTCCCGGATGTGATTGATTGTGTTTTTAGGCTGACACTGATGCATTTGCATAAATGTAGCTTTTATTTGCCAGATGTAATAATTACCTCTGAGGCTTACTGCTGAATAACCTCTCATTTTCTAGCTCTTTCTGAACTCGGTTGTTTGATTCAACTCAGTTGTCCTGACTCAAACTCCCCTCCATACTGAATAATTCAAACTGGCTTCTCCCAATCTTTCTCTTAACTGCTTCACTTGGTCTCAAAATAATTCTGGCTCCTTATTTTCCTACTCCAACTGCTTTGCTGACCTGCACTGAACTTCATGAATGCGTGCAGTAACTCAAATCTACTGTACTACATTCACTGCTTGGATTCCCAATTCATAAATTCTCTCTCCTTGCTACTCTTAAATAGTTTTACATTCCTGTGATGGTCTCCTGAAAATTTGGTATAGTCTATGTCTGACTCATTCTGTCAAATGTTTCTCTGACTTGTCACTTTGTCTGATTCTCAATTAGATATCATTTTCAAACATGGTTGTTTTCTTCCACAAATCATTACCTTAAAGGTATGAACTAAGGATATGCCTGTTTTCCAGCCATAAGGACTAAAGGTATATGGTGTGTCTGCATTCCAGTAGGATAACACAGACCTGGGACTGGATATCATCCCTTGCCAGAGAAGCAGTGTTGCTGGAATAAAATTTATCTACACATCTGAATTTGGGTAGACTACAATTCTAAATGCTGATATCTGATTTTGTTTTTGTTGGGTAGATATTTTGTCCCTTGATATCGGTTTCATCTCTGTTTCTTAGGAGAGTGTTGGCTGTGTCTTGTCTAGTAGGCAATTTGGCTGTGATCCAGTTAAGTGTTGGACAGGGTTTCCAGGTAAAATATGTTTGCATATTTAGAAATAACAATTAGGAATTGGGTTGGACTAGGAGTTGAGGTACCTAAAGGAGTCTTCTGGAGAACTTAATGTAGGGTGTTCTTTCAGAATCTGCCTACTCTCCTAGCAATGTAGGCAGAGTGTGGAATTGCCACAGCAGGTTGTCTGCTTCAAAGCTGGGAATGAGACTAGGCAACTGGAATTAGAAATGTGGAGGAATAAGTGAAAATCTGCAATTAGCCTGCATATCTCCTTGACAAGAAGGTGTAAGGGTAAACAAGGAATGCCTGCTCTACTTGGAAACTGGGATAAATCAAGGAGTCTTGGAAGGAGGTTAAGAAGTGAGGATATGTGTGATCCACTGGAGATGGGGCAGAGAGGAAGAGGAGAGTTGGTATATTACAGAGTTGAGAATGAGACTGGGGAATTGGTCTTAGAAGAACAGAGGAATATGGGAAGATCTGTAGTTAGCCTTCCTGCAACTCTGGCCTGTGTAGTTTTCAGGTTTTCTGAGTTATAATACTTTTTAAACATGTATTAAAAAGTCATCATTATAATCTCATATATTATTTTCTATTATTAGTGTTACTTTATATTCTGATGAGCTTATTTTGTAGTAAAGCTGTTTAGTAGAGCTTTCATTAAGTTGACTGAGATTTACGAACATGGACAGGATTCATAGACCATGGTCGTGAAAGAACAGATTTGGGCTCCTGGGATGAAAAAAACTCCTACCTATACAGTCCATGATATGTAAATTGATTGACTTTTTGGCTGTGAAAGACAGACAGAAAATGCTCCAAATCTGTTTATACATATAAGCTAATGCTGCTAGTTTTATATTAAACTTACCATTAAAATTAGCTTTATTTTTAATAACAGCAAAACAAAACAAAACACTCCTGTGAAAATTACTAAGGAACATTTAAAAATTTAAGAGATACTGTTGCATTGTGTTATTTAAGAAAGAACAGTTACAAAAAAAATTCAATATAAAGAACATCCATGTAAATTAAAGTACAAAGTACCATGTTTTCTTTTCCAAATTCTGTGATAAAATACTAAATGGACACCACTGTAACAAAAGCGAATCAAGGAAGAAAGGGTTTATTTTGGTTCAGAAGTTCAAGTTAAAGTCCAGGGTAATTGGAAAAATAACAGTAGCTGGAACATGAAGAAGCCAGCAACATTGAATCTCAATCCTCTGGCAATATTTATAAAATGTTATGAATAAATAGAAGGTATTAACATCTATAAAGGTATTCTTGGCTCATGGGTTTGAAGAACTAACCTTGTTAAAATGTTTGTATTTCCCAAGTCACATGTATTTTCCAATAAAAATGCAGCAAAGGAGTTCATGGACATTAAATAGTTTATAACACCCCAAGATTGTGGTTAGAAAGTATGATATATGAAAGATCGTGTGTATCTTATACAGAGGAGTACATCCAGTCGTCATTTCTTCACTCCCAGTGTGACCGATGATCCATACGGTAAATTTCATATCCGTAGAAGATGAATGTGTAGAGGACCGAGACCGGGATTCTTGATTCTCTTTAGTGATTCCTCATTTATGGATTTTGGACCTGTCCTGTGAAGTATAACTTTCATATTGGGACCTCTTCTTGGGGATCAGGAAATGGTGCCTGGATTGAGTAGTAGCATTACATGTAGAAGAATAAAGTTAGACTATTATGTCTGAACATATACAAAGTAACCTCAGGATAGACAAATCCATGTAGATCTCAAATGATAAAAACATCATTGTAAAACAAAGATAATTATTTCTATATACAAAAATTTAAATATGTAGGTACTGTATGCAAAAGATAAGACAGTATATTAAACTTAATCCTTCTGTAAGGCAAAGGAAAGAATCCATAAAGTGCAAAGTTAAACTACAGATGAGAATTGTTATCCAAAATATATTGGGAAGCAAAAATATTCACTAGTAAATTATTACATAGCACAAAATGGCTTAAAAATAAGCAATGGTCCTAAGGAGGCACTTTTGATATTAAGTCATAAAAGGAAAGCTGGTATATTAAGAAATTTAAATATATACCAAAACCAAAAGATATAATCTTTTAAAACTTGTATTTAAAACAATTTTCCATAAAATAATAATTAGAATAGCTATTATCAAAATGACAAAAAGATAGAATGCTAATAGGATGGATTAAAGAGAAACCTTCCCTCATGCAGCTTGTAGGAATGAAAATTGGTTTAGCCTGTGTAATACGGAGATTTCTAAGAAAATTGAAAAGAGATTGACAATATGTTTCAAATGGGAAACAAGTGGATATTTTTCATAGAAAATGAAATCAATGTGTCTAAGAAACAAGAATGACTATTTCATTATAGTTCATAATATGCAGGAAAATGAAAGAGTCTAAGCATCCATGATCTAGTGAATAAAGGTGGAAATGGTACATAGACTACCATAATAAACCATGGAAGGTCATGTGTTACTGACATGGATGAACCTAGATTCTATTGTGAGAAATAAGCCAATCACACATTGGAAGTTGTACCTGATCTCCCTCATTAATGTTACCTGAATATGCCCATCTTACAAAAGTAGAAAGTTGGATAAAATTCCTTAGAGTCTGTATATAGTTTTTGCCAATGACCAACGGTCATTTATGACTGTTCTGATTATAACTGGTAAATAGAAAATCATTGAGTATAGGAGATCTAAGAATGACTTTTATTTATTTCAAGAAATAGAAAATTCCTGTACAATAAACATTTGAACTCTAATTTAAATATTATTTATTTAGATAAAAAGCAATAAAAAATTTGTAAGAAGTAATTACTTTCTCCTGGAATGTGACCACTCATCTATACCCATCTTGCTCTGTTGTATCCCAGGTGAAATGTTTTAATTTAATGTTATTAAATTAATTTAATTTTATACTTGGAGTATCCTTGGCTTGCCAATAATTAAAACAAATATATGATACTTGGATCTTTTGTACCTCAATCATTTCCACTGTCAATTTTCTTATTCATATACAGAAGTAGCTATTTAATGTTAGCTCTCAGCAAAATTATTTCACAAGACTGCACATCTGAAAACATCTGTGCAAGATTTTCATGTTATATAAATAGTATACAAAGTAAAAGGGTTGATGCTACTGGTTCTTTTGAGGGGCAGTGATATTTGTTTTGTTTTTGAGAAAGAATCTCATGCAACATAGACTGGTATTGACTTTTCCATGAAGCAAATGGTGGCTGTTATGATTTGTCCTGGTGACCTGATGTGTCCTCTGTCTGCAGTAAACTGCAGGCTTCCACCAGCATAGGTCAAGAGACTCTGGACATAAGAAATTTCTTTCCAGTGAACAAAATTGTCTTGATTATAAAATTCACTTTTGTCCATTTGGTGATTTCTCTCTCTCTCTCTCTCTCTCTCTCTCTCTCTCTCTCTCTCTCTCTCTCTCTGCCTCCATCTTACTTTCTGTGTCATTCTATATCTCTCTCTTCTATTTTTCCCTTTGCAAAATTTTCCTCTCCCTTTTGGTCTGTTTACTTTGAGAGAGGTTGGGAAGCAACAAGAAGATGGATAGGTGGGTCGGTGAGGAGCAAAGAACAGAGCAATGGATAGAAGGAACATGCTTTGATCAAATGATTCCTGAGCAATCAATGAGGTTACTAGATAGGAATGCCAACAATTACTATTAGGGGAATAAAGTGTTCCACTCTAACTCCCTGGCACTGGGGTAGTTCTCTTTCTCATTAGTTCATGAATCTGAGGTTGACATAAGCTCTACTGAACTGGTCATGGTAGTGTGTCCAGTTTCAGCCCTTAGGAGGTAAAAGCAGAAGGACCAGGAGTTCAAGATACTTTGGGACCAGAAGCTGGTTCATTGAGAAAACTAACGAAATAGATAAGCATTAACCAGACTAACCAGAGGCCACAGAGACAGTATCCAAATTAACAAAATCAGAAATGAAAAGGGAGGCATAAAAACAGAGTCTTGCCGGGCGTGGTGGCGCACGCCTTTAATCCCAGCACTCGGGAGGCAGAGGCAGGCGGATTTCTAAGTTCGAGGCTAGCCTGGTCTACAAAGTGAGTTCCAGGACAGCCAGGGCTATACAGAGAAACCCTGTCTTGAAAAAAAAAAAAAAAAAAAAAAAAAAAAAAAAAAAAAAAAAAAAAAAAAAAAAAAAAAAAAAAAAAAAAAAAAAAAAAAAAAAAAAAAAAAAAAAAACAGAGTCTTAGGAAATAAAAAAAAAAAAAATCATCAGATCCTACTACAAAAGACTTTACACAGCAAAGCTGGAAAACCTGTATGAAATGGACAATTTTCTAGAGAGATACCAGGTACAAAAGTTAAATCAGGATTAGATTAATGATCTAAACAAATCCCCTAAAGAAATAGAAACCATTATTAATAATCTCCCAACCAAAAAAAAAAAAGCCCAGGACCAGAGCAGTTTAGTGCAGAATTCTATCAAACCTTCACAGGAGACTTATTACTAATACTCCTCAAACTATTCCACAAAATAGAAGCAGAAGGTACTTTACCCAATAACTCTGATACCTAAACCACACAAACACCCAACAAAGAAAGAGAAGTTCAGACCAATTTCCCATATGAATATTGATGCAAACATACTCAATAAAATCCTTGCAAACCTAATCCAAGTACATATCAAAACAATCATACATCATGATCAAGTATGCTTCATCCCAGGGATGCAGGGGTGGTTCCATATATGGAATGTCATCAATGTAATCCACTCTATAAACAAACACAAAGACAAAGACCACATGATCATATCATTAGATGCTGAGAAAGCATTTGACAAAATCTAACACCTTTTCATGATAAAACTTTTAGAAAGATCAGGAATTTAAGGCCCTTACTTAAACATAATAAAAGCAATAAACAGTAAGCCAGTAGCCAACATCAAACTAAATGAAGAGAAACTTGAAGCAATCCCACTAAAATCTGGGACTAGACAAGGCTGCCCACTCTCTCTTTACATATTCAATATAGTGCTTGAAGTCCTAGCCAGAGCAATTAGACAACAAAAGTACATTAAAGGGATACAAATTGGAAAGGAAGAAGTTAAAATATGACTATTTGCAGAGGATATAATAGTATACTTGAGTGACCCCAGAAACTCGATCAGAGAACTCCTAAACCTGATAAACAACTTCAGCAAAGTGGCTCGATATAAAATTACTTCAAACAAATCAGTAGCTCTCCTCTACTCAAAGGATAATCAGGCTGAGAACAAATTTGGGGAAACAACACCTTTCACAATAGTCAAAAATAATATAAAATATCTTGGTGTAAATTGAACTAAGCAAGTGAAAGATCTGTAGGATAAGAACTACAAGTCTCTGAAGAAAGAGATCAAAGAACTCAGAATATGGAAAGATCTCCCATGCTCACAGACTGGCAGAATTTATATAGTCAAAATGGCCATTTTGCCAAAAGCTATCCACCGATTCAATGAAATCCCTGTTAAATTTCAACTCAATTATTCATAGATTTAGAAAGAGCAATTTCAACATTCATCAGGAATAACAAAAAACCCAGGATAGCAAAAACTATTCTCAACATTAAAAGAACTTCTAGTGGAATCACCATGCATGACCTCAAGCTGTACTACAGAGCATTTGTTAAAAACAAACAAACAAAAAACAAAAAAACTGCTTTGTATTGGTACAGTGACAGGCAGGTTGATCAATGGAATAGAATTGAAGATCCAAAAATGAACTCACACACCTATGGTCACTTGATCTTTGACAAAGGAGCTAAAATCATCCAGTGGAAAAAAGACAACATTTATGAAAAAAAAAAAAAAAAAAAATGGTCCTGGCTCAACTGGTGGTTAGCATGTCAAAGAAGGCAAATCAACCCATTCCTTTTTTTTTTTTTTCCAATTTTTTCAATTTGTATTAGATATTTTCTTCATTTACATTTCAAATGTTATCCTGAAAGTTCCCTATACCTTCCCCCATCCCCCGCCCTGCTCCCCTACCCACCCACGCCCACATCTTGGCCCTGGCATTCCCCTGTACTGGGGCACATAAAGTTTGCATGACCAAGGGGCCTTTCTTCCCAATGATGGCCAACTAGGCCATCCTCTGCTACATATGCTGCTAGAGACTCGAGCTCTGGGGCTACTGGTTAGTTTGTATTGTTCTTCAACCTATAGGGTATTAGATATTTTCTTTATTTACATTTCAAATGCTATCCCAAAAGTCCCCTATATCCTCCCCCATCCCCTGCCTGGCTCCCCTACCCACCCACTCCCACATCATTCTTATCTCCTTGTATAAAGCTAAAGTCCAAGTGGATCAAGGATCTTCACATAAAACCAGAGTCACTGAAACTTACAGAAGAGAAAGTGGTAAAGAACCTCAAACATAGGGTCACAGGAGAAAAATTCCTGAATAGAACACCAATGACTTGTGATGTAAGATCAAGAATAGAGAAATGGGACCTCATAAAATTGTAAAGTTTTGTAAGACAAAAGACACTGTCAAGAAGACAAAAAGGACACCAACAGATTGGTAAAAGATCTTCACTAATCCTACAACTGATAGAAGTTGAATATCCAGTACATATAAAGAACTCATGAAGTTAGACTCCAGAGAAACAAATCACCCTATTTAAAAAAGGGGTACAGAAGGCCGGGCGTGGTGGCGCAAGCCTTTAATCCCAGCACTCGGGAGGCAGAGGCAGGTGGATTTCTGAGTTCGAGGCCAGCCTGGTCTACAAAGTGAGTTCCAGGACAGCCAGGGCTACACAGAGAAACCCTGTCTCGAAAAACCAAAAAAAAACCCAAAAAACAAAAAAACAAAAAAAGGGGTACAGAGCTAAACAAAGAATTCTCAACTGAGGAATACCTATGGCTGAGAAGCACCTAAAAGAAGTTCAACATCTTTAGTCATCTGGGAGATGCAAATCAAAACAACCCCGAGATTCTACCTCATGCTTGTCAGAATGGCTGACAGCATATGCTGGTGAGCATGTGGAAAAAGAAGAACACTCCTCCATTACTGGTGGGATTGCAAGCTAGTACAATCACTCTGGAAATCAGTTTGGCTGTTCCTCAGTAAATTGGTCCTGAGGACACAGTAATTCCTGGGCATATACCCAGAAGAAACTCCAACATGTAATAAGGACACATGATCCTATATGTTTATAGCAGCCTTATTTATAATAGCTGGAAATAACCCAGATGTCCCTCAACAGAGGAATGGATGCAGAAAAAGTGGTACATTTTATACAGTGGAGTGCTACTCAGCTATTAAAACAAACAAACAAACAAACAATGAATTTATGAAATTCTTAGGCAAATGGATGGATCTGGGGTATATCATCCTGATTGAGGTAATCCAATCACAAAAAAAAAAATCACGCATGATATGCACACACTGATAAGTGGATATTAGCCCAGAAACCCAGAATCTTGGAATACCCAAGATACAATTCACAAACCACATGAAACTCAAGAAGAAGGAAGACCATAGTGTAGATACTACTATCCATCTTAGAAGGACAGAACAAAACACCCATGGAAGGAGTTACAGAGACAAAGTGTGGAGTAGAAACTGAAGAAATTCCCATATGGAGACGGACTCACCTGGGGATCCATCCCATTTACAATCACCAAACCCAGACACTGTTGAGGATGCTAACAAATGCTTACTTACAGGAGCCTGATATAGATCTTTCCTGAGAGGCTCTGTCAGTGCCTAACAAATACAGAGGTTGAGGCCATCCTTTGGACTAAGCATAGGAACCCCAAGGAAAGGGATAGAGAAAGTACTCAAGGATCTGAAGGGGGTTCCAGCCCCACAGGAGAAACAACAATATGAACTAGCCAGTACCCCAGACCTCACAGAGACTAAGGAGCCAATCAAAGAGCACACATGGTGGGACTCATGGCTCCAGCTACATTTGCAGCAGAGGATGGCCTAGTAGGACATCATTGGGAGGAGAGACCCTTTGTCCTATGGAGGCCGTATTTCCCAGTGTGGGGAAATGCCAGGATGAGAAAGCAGAAGTGGGTGTGTTGGTGAGCAGAGGGAGGGTGTTTTATGGAGGGGAAACTGGGAAAGGGGATAACATTAGAAATGTAAATAAAGAAAATATCATATATATATATATATATATATATATATATATATATATATATATATATATATATATATATATATATATAAGCTTATCACAGTTTGAAGCCAGTCTGCGAAATAGGAAAGCCTGTCTCCAAAGGAAAAAATAAAAAAACCCTAAATATTTCACTGATTATCTAATGCTTAAGTAGTTTAATAACAGTGTTTTCATAATTATGATATTAATTTTAATTATTTATTTTTATCTGTATCAAAATAATTAGAACATATCTTTTTGTGCTACAATGTAGTGGTTCTTTATTTCCTAGTTGTCCAGGCAGCTTAAAAGTAAACCTCAATTAAACCTTAATTAAATCTCATGAGCAATGCTGTGACTCCCTTGTTAAATATTTCTTGAAAACTCTCTTCAAGCTTTTCATGAACAATTTCTTTTTCCTCCTCCTCCTCCTCTTCTTCCTCCTCCTCCTCTTCCTCCGCCTCCTTCTTTCCTCCTCCTCATGCTCCTCCTCCATGCCTTCCTTCTTTTTCTTTTATAAAAACTGTAGCCTCCCCAGCCTTGAAGCAGTCTGATTCAGACTTTGACCTTGATGCTACTGAGAATGAGACCACCTGGGGTGTAGCCTTCAGACCTAGATGGCTCTATTGTTCTGTCAACTGCAGCTTCTCTTCTCCAAGACACTGCTACCATCTGAGAGGCCCTTGAGATATTCTGGAGACAACATCCCAACATCCAGCAGATGGCCTACAGGCTGGCAAAAAGCACCAAGAATGGATTGGCAGGGCATGCCACCCCCCCCCCCTGCTTTATAAGCACAGTCTCTTAGTAAACTTCAGGCTTTGATTAGCATTTGTCTTGGCCTCATCCTTTTCTTGATTCTAATCTCTTTCAGCCCCAACCTGCCTTTCAGGAGTACCCAGTTCTTGTGGCAGTGGGCGGTCACAAATAACCAATGGAAAATACTTAAGAATCTTTATTATAAAGAAAAACTCTCAACAGATTGTCACACAATATCAGTTCTCAAATGTGTATCCGGATCAATTCAGCTGGTAAGGTGGACATATCAACATTGTTGCTCACTGTTAAAGACTCATTTGTCAAAACTGAGAGTGTTTGAACTGAGCTAAAAGTAGAGTTTAAACCTTATTTTGCATGAAGAATGTATTATAGGTAAATTCTTTTGTATTTACTTACATACACATAAAAGTAAGTGGCTGTTTGGGGGAAGAATTTCATAAATATCTGAAGTATTCATTTTATGAGATAGATTACACTGAAACTAAATACTAATGAAATGTCAAGTTTGGCATACACATGTGCATAGAAGAAATTCCAAGAAAGAATTGAAGCACAAATATAGGGATAGAAAAATATAGGATGGCTTTTTGACTTCTGAAACTTGGTAACCAAGGGGAATCTGATGTGATTGGCATTATATATGAGGCCAGGCCCAATGTTATTGTCCTTCCTCTATTAAAAGTCATTCACAGAGTAGTTATTTAACATTTTTATTAATTAACTAGCTAAATGAAGTCATATACTGGAATTACCTCATGATTTATTGAAAATGCTAATGTCACAGATAATTCACAGAAAATATGTTAATAAAAAGAACACTTAAGAAAAAAGTATTTTTACTATTTTACTATTAATTTTAGTGTTTTAGTATTTTTCATGTAAATTCTAAATTAATAGTTTCTAAAACACAAATGCTTTTCAATGCAATGAAAAATTTTGGAGGGCCTAAACATGCGTTTTTGAGATTTACAGGAACTGTGCTACCATTCTTTATAAACATGTAAATGATAATAATCCTGACAATAAAATATTGTGCATGATATTTTTAATCATAGTTGTTAATTAAGAATGCCATTCTGAAGAGAGTTGATAAGATCAAGGGGAAAGAGCTGTCAGTGAATGGGGTTTTTGAATATGAGTGTTTCTCCAATGCATACAATGTGACTCGCATGAACAATAACCACAGCATAAATTTGAGCAATACACCATCATGAAGTGCTACCTGTATACTTATGTATGTATTGCCTTCCATTTGAGTGTGGTTGACCTACCATTTTCTCTTAAAGAAAACTCCATTTCTCAAATAGATGTTTATCCATTTCCAATAGCTTCTCGGCAAGAGTGGACTTTTATCCCACTCCTCTAGCTACTCTGGGATTTTTTCTTTTTTTCTGATTTGAGGATGTGCAAGTCTTGTATATGCTGTCATAACCAATGAAATTCCATATGCTTGAATGCACTACCATGTCAGGAATATACTATTCCTTTGCAGGCTTTGGCTCACTCAGGGTCTTAGAATATTTCTGCTATAGAAAAATAAACAACAAAAAAATAACAAAAACAGCAAGAATAAACAAAGACAACATTATATGGATATGAAAAGGATACTGAGTTTGATAGAGGGGGATAGTGAATACAGTAAAAAGAGATTACATTAATTCTCAAATATTTAATAAAAATACTTTTTAAAGTCACTGAATGAAACTTAATATGAATTTGATATTGAAAACAATCTTTGTTTTGTGTAACAGACATAATCACTACATGTGCCACATAGTTCTTATGATAGTGAGGTTACTGTGGACTGATGGGACATAGTGCATTCAGCATGCTGAGAGCCTTTAACAGGGTGTTCACAACATGTGTGTGCCTTAGAAGGTGGCTTTATGAACATAATACAAGTCAGAGTTTTCTGTTCAGTTTCACACCTTTGTACCCTGGATAGCACAGAGGCCTGTGTATTAGATGCTTGTTACAGGTGGTAAATTTGGAAGATGGTAGAACCTTCACAAGGTGCGACCCCTTAGGAGGTCTTTGGGTTGCCAGTGGCTTTCTCTTAGGGAGAGTAATGGAACCAAGTCACTGTCAACTTCTCTTCTTCCTACCTCTTCTCCCAGTTTTTTCTCTTTTCCTCCTTTTATCTCTTCCATGTCCTCTTCCTTTTTTATTTTTTCTCCTACTCCTACTCCTCTTCTTACACATTACACATCTTCTACCTCTTTGTCTCTCTCCTTCTCTTCCTTACCCTTTAATCCTCTTCCGCTTCCTTCCTTTTCCTCCTGCTCCTTACTTTTTACTCTCTAAGCATAGAGTAAATAGGTGTTCTCCAGATCTGCGTCCAGTACTGTGGGTGTCCCACCACTATAAAAAGAAACAGGGTCCACAATGGACTGTGATTTCCCACAGTTTTGTCACTGAGCCTCCAGTATAAGCAAGTGCTCTCTGACCCTGAACTGTATATCCAGCCGTGTGATTTTATTTTCCTTTTGTTTATTTATTTTGAGTCAGTGTTTTAATACAAGCAAATGTAATCTATCATAATAGTCCACACAGAACCACTACACAGTTTGTTTTAACCTGTCTCTCTCTTCCTCCCTTTATTCCCCCTTCCTCTGTCCGTCTCTGTCTCTCTCTCCAAAGTTAGTCTTTGATTAGACATGATGTACCATTTTATAAACAACCTATAACAAATGAAAAAAAAAAAAGTTACAAATGGGAGTAGATATTTACTAATATCTACAGAGAACAGCATTAAGACACCAAATAGTGAGATTACTTTAACATAATCGAAAATTAAAAAACTAGTTGATTTGAAGCATAAACGCATCATAGTTGGCATTTCCTTGAATTTTTATGAGAAACAGAGATACTTTGTTCTCTAAACACTTAATTCTTATTTCTCATCACTTTCTTCACCAAACCAAACACAGAATGATTTTTTTTGTTTCAAAAATTAAAACTTCTATTCAGGTGACTAAGTCAGGCACATTAGAAAAATGACAGAATAGTCTGTTGTCTGAAGACAAGGCAAAGACTCATATACGGAATGGGTCACCAGGTGCATATTGCAGCAGAATAATTGGAATCTAGGTCATTAACTATTTTTAAATAATAGAAAAGGTTATAGTACTGTGTCAACAATGTTCAAGGAACCACATCCTAAGAGACTATAGGGGGATAATATCTGTAATATCTAATATTGGAACTGCATAGACCAGAGTCATGAAGATCGGGTTACATTGTTGCAATATACTTTAGTATTCTTCACTCCTATCATTTCTACTGATTAAACAAAAGCATGAAAATCATCACACGGTTATATTTAAAGAGAAGGTATGTGCAGATACCAGCCTGCTAAAAGAGTGGCAGCTAATGAGAAGATGCAAGCTTCGGCATAGTCGTCTAGCCTCAGCCAAGAGTGAGATCTGTTAAATTACAGGCTCCACGCGTTTTATTTTTCTATTTAGTAGAATGGATGCAGCCAGTTTCATCTCACACAGTTATAATGAGAGTAGGATTCATAAAAATGTATAAAGGCTTTGGCAGATGTACAATTTAAGCCTGACATTGCAGATGCTGCAATTCATAGGACTAGTGATGTATGCAGCCAATGTCAACTAGTCGAAAATGCAGCCATAAATGTCAATATTACTGCATTGAGTATTCAAAATATTTTCCTCAGTAGAAGGAAGCATCAAAATAAATAGAAATAAAAAACGAAACTCAAATAATTGAGGGAGAAACATAGAACTTAACAAAAAAAAATGAAAATTTTTAAAGATTGGAGATAGAAGGCTTTAGACTCAGCTTTTAGGTGAAAAGCACTAAGTGCTCTGGTAAACTTAGTTCCCAGCACTCACAAGGTAGCTCGAGGGTATTCAACAGCCAATTACAATTTAAATTCTGAAATATTGTGAAATAGATTGACTTCACTGAGCAGACAGCTAATCAAGAGTTAATTTCCTAGAACAAATCTGTTTTCAAAGGGTTATGTTTATTTATGTGTAAGAATGTCTTTGTATGAGAACAAGTCACATGTATCCACTGCATGCAAAAACTCAAGGAGTCTGTCTGATCTCCTGGTGCTGGAACCACAGGTGGGACTGAGTGCCCCTAACATGGATGTGGAGAAGTACACATGAATCCTTTAGAGAAGCATCAACCGGAACCTTCTCTCTACAACAACTCTTACAGTGCAGTTCATTTTTATTCACCTCTAGCTTATATTCAATGTTTAAAATAATGTTCTTAATATTGCCATCTACCTTGTATAAGGATTATTATAATCATATTAATGCTTATTACTTGTTTTGGAGTGCCTATAATGGTCCACTTTTCTTCCAACATAGTTTCTGACTATTTTTGTGTATTAAGAAAAAAACCCATATATAAAGAAAAATATATTTGTCTTATTGTGTTTGGCTAATTTTATCTAACATGATTATCTTCATTCCTATTGACTTTCCTTTATATGACAGAATTCTATTGTTATTTTTAGAAGATTAACTTCCAATCATATATGTAGAACCCATTTTCTGTATCTGGCACCAACAAATTCATTATTGTGTAATGTGCTACAGGAAAAATATAAAAATGTGGAGAATATTGCTTTTTATCCTCTCATTGGTTACTAAAATTGGCACAGCTGGGTCATATGGTAATTTTATTTTTAGATATCAAGGGACTACTACATGGGTTTCCATAATAGCTCAGCAAGTTTACAACCCCACCACCCTGCTCCCGACACTTCCACTATCACATAAGTTATCCTGTTATTTATACTCACAAGCATTTTTTTGCCTTTCTTATTTATTTTGGATCATGGCAATTTTTTTTCCAGAAACAAAGATGGTATTGCAGGGATGTTTTGAGTTTTCATAGTGGTGAATGTTTCTTACAAGTTATAATTAAATTTGAATTTATAAGAGGAATAATTATTCTACTTCTCCCCCTCCAGGGACACAGCCCCTTACACACTTTTATACCCCCAAACCATATGCCTATCACTAGCTATTCAGCTTTAATTATATAACATCTTAATTATGACTAATTTATCTTCATGTTGCTAACAACAAAATTAATGATCTTTTTATTCGTACCATAAAGTTCATATTCTGATAGAAATAGCTAAGAATTTCTACTGATCAAAGCTCATTGGCTAGCAAGCCGTTAATAATATTCTTTGGAAAAATATAAAAAACAAAAATAATTACATTTACCAGTATATTTAATTCTATACTTTTAAATATTAATATTAGAAAAGGTTAAACCTTATGTTTGGTTTGATATCAACTATATGTGGTACCTGAAAATAGGATGAATCTCTCCAACATTGGTATTGTTTACTTAAAATAAGTCTAGTAGTTATTTGCTTACTCCAGCAGCAAATAAGAGCAGGTGCTGAGACCCACAGCTAGACAAGAGGAAAGAGAGTATAAATTGGGAGTATTCATTGGGTTACTCCCTTAGGAGATCTGGGAACCCTGTGGAAGAGTAAAACAAAAGATGATAGGAGTCAAAGGGGACATCAAGAAACCATAGCCCACTGAAATAATTAAACAGGCCTCATATGAGCTCACAGAGGCTAAGGTCACAAGCTTGGGCTTACGTGGGTCTGGAAAAGGTTCTCTGTGTATGTTCTGGGTCTGTTAGCTTTATCTTTTGGTGGGACTCCTAACAGTGGGCACCAGTGTATCTCTGACTCTGCTGTCTATTATGGAGATTCTATTTTTACTCCAATTGGCTTTTCATGTACAATTTCAATGCAAAGACTTTGACTTACTATATCTTGTTTTGTCTTCTTTGACTGTCACCTCTTACATGGAGCTCTCTGGCTAGTCTGATATACTGCTTGTGAACAGTGATGAACATGAGATCTAAGGATAGCAGCAGTGGTGTTAAAGCTAAAGACATTATTTACTATAACACACTATTTCTAGAAATGAAACATCCTTTTCTGTGTGAGTAATACTTCTATTCTTTGTTGAAAATATTCTTTTCTTCAGAAGAAATGGATATGGAGTGGGTCTAGAGGAGAGAAGACACAGAAGAGAAGTAGATTGAGGAGTTAGAGTGATATGGAGTTTTGTATGAGAGAAGAATCTTTTTGCAATAATAAAAAAGACTACTAAAAATAAATAAATTAAAAAGTATAGAATACTATACTTGGGACTTTCTACCATGGGAACACACACACACACACACACACACACACACACACACACACGCGCACACACACACACATACACATATACATACTTTCAAAACATCGAATAACTGTGGTTTGTTTTGAAATCTTGAAAGTACTCTTACAAGGGTAAACCCAGCATATCTCAATGTACTAGCCCTACTGTTATCAACCATAGAAGAGGAAAGTATCTGGAGACAGTGTGGGGGCCTCAGGTAGTAAGAAGGATCATTCTGTATTTCAAAGCCACTCTTGTGAGCAGGAGGTACCTAAATGCATCCTTCAGGTTCTTTCCAAAACCATGATAGGAGACATAGAAAGAAGGAGTGTCCTCAGAACCTAGTGACTGTGGTAAAAACCAAACAATCAACCAAAACAAAATGAAAACCAAACAGCCAAGAAACAGCAGAAGGTATATCTCTATATCTTTATGACATGATGCTATATTTGGAGAGGTAGGAGAGCAGGCAGACAGAACAGACAGAAGGGGCATGCCCATTTGAGCCAAAGCAGCCTTTTAGTATGAGTTGGTTGTGGTCTTTGTGTTCTTTGAGACAAATATTTTCAACAAAGAATAGAAGTATTATTCACACAGAAAAGGATGTTTCATTTCTAGAAATAGTGTGTTATAGTAAATAATGTCTTTAGCTTTAACACCACTGCTGCTATCCTTAGATCTCATGTTCATCACTGTTCACAAGCAATATATCAGACTAGCCAAAGAGCTCCATGGGCATGAATACACTTTGTTACAATGCTTTTATGAGATAGATGTTTTTAGTTTCATCCAATTGTAGAGAGACTGTAAAATGATGATAGGAACTCACTTGTAAATTTTTACATAGCTAGCAATGAGTTTTCTCAAAATCAAATTCTGTGTCACCTGACAGAGTTTCAATTACTTCCCTTGATTGCCTCCCTGCAGTGATTATAGAATCAGATGGAAGTTAAATCATTAGAATCTTCTATTCTTTAATTTAAAGGCACTGTCCCTCACCTACAAAATTGAATCTCATTGATAAATGTGTCATAAAGACGAGACTTATGAATAAACCACCATGAAAGGCTGAACATCATATCTGAGAGTTATAATTCATATGAAAATAGCAGCTGGAGGAAAGATTTTATAATAATTAGTGGGTGTGACCATATGAGAATGGGAAAGAGGGGAACAAAAATTAATCAAGTCTGAAGTCTCCTTATAGATGAACATGGGCACTTTGAAAAGACTTTTGACTGAGCAGCAGTAGACAAGACTTCAATGGGCATGTTATTAAAGTTTAGTTAGTGTGATAATCAATAGGGAAGAAATAAAGAAGCGAAGTGAACTGGATACCTGATAAAGGATGCAAAACCACACAACACCAGAGGCTATTTTCTTCTCTATTTCTTTGTTATTTGGGGGTTTTGTTGTTGCTATTGTAGACGCTGCTCTTGTTGCTCTTATTTTATCATGTTTTGCTTTGTCTTACTTCTTATATTGTATTCCTGCAACATGGTTTTATTTATTTTTTCTAGTGGGACAGAAGGAGATCAGCTCCTCTCACTCAATGGTAAGTGGCCTCCGTGCAAGGATCACTAGGACCTTTTACCAAGGTCCTCCGCAACTTTCTCTGCCTAGGACATCCACTGCTAAGCTTCCCTGGCTATCTTCTATTGTCCTTACCTAAATCTTGGTTTCATCTCATCACCTTAACAGTAATGGCCTTGCTGATAAAGCTGGAGAGATTGATAGACAAGGAGAAAGGCTGAGAGACTCCTACTAGGACAGGTCCAGCCATGGACGGTGCATGCACTGCAGCAATACTTACATGCTGAAAGAGTGTCTATGGCAAATGCCTGTTTCCCTTAAGCATATCAGATGCTTTGGGGAAGTTAGTTTGGAGTCTCTTCTCATTCTTATCTCACAAAACTAAGAATACTTGGACCTACTGTGGAACTACACAGTATATGGAAAAGTGTGATACACATTAGATTTAAAGGACTTTATAAACTCCTTACATACCGGATGATTCAAAATTGTGTGTGTGTGTGTGTGTGTTATTGTCCTACCAGAATATTTCCATTTTAATTTTTGTTTCTTCCTTGAACTAGCCATGAATATGTGTACTATCATTAGCATTTTAATTGAATTTACTCCGTGATTATAATCTTATTTTCAACAGTTATCCCAAAGATAATTACTGACTCTTATGTGAATTTATTCCCACTATAAGGCTTTGTAGATCTGCCTACTTTACAGTTTGAGACTAGACTCTAACTTTATTTTTAGATGGGTTTTATTTCGTTTTGTTAGATGCTTAACTGATATACTACAGTTATTTTTATTGAAACATTTCTCTCTAGAAATTCACATCTCCAAAGCAAATACAAGCCTGTAGAGTCAAATTAAAACTATCATACAAAGGCACTGGCTAGGCATATTTTATAACTGTGATTTTTTTAGTAAAAGATGACAAGGGAATGAGTTGTATCTCTACATTAAGTATGACAGTGTCTGCCCCCAAAGGCTGCCTGTTTTCCGATTTCATTCATTTCTATTGGAAGCTTCCATTCCTCTATGATTGCTAGTAATATTTATGTATTAGTTTCCCTTTAGGATCAGAAATATGAGCTGTGGACTGAAATATCTTTCCTTCAGACTGAAAGTTTCATGTCCAAAGATGCATGTGACTCTATTTGGGTATACATCTGTAAAGAAAAACTTAAAATTACATATTGTTGTACAATGATTCTGCAATCCATTAAAAGAAAGACCATCTAGAGACTGCCCCACCCAGGGATCTACCCCATATAAAACCACCAAATCCAGACACTATTGCGTATGCCAGAAAAATTTTGCTGTCAGGACCCTGACATAGCTCCCTCTTGTGAGTTTATGCCAATGCCTGGCAAAAACAGAAGTGGATGTTCACAGTCATCTATTGAATGGAACACAAGGCCCCTAATGAAGGAGCTAGAGAAAGTACCTAAGGAGCTGAAGGGGTCTTCAACCTTGTAGGAGGAAGAACAATATGAATTTACCAGTACCCAGAGCTGTGTCTCAAGTTGCATAGGTAGCAGAGGCTGGCCTAGTCAGCCATAATGGGAGGAGAGGCCCTTGGTATTACGAAGATCATATGCCCCAGTAGAGGGGAATGCCAGGGCCAGGAAGCAGAAGTGGGTGCTTTGGGGAACTGGGCAGAGGGAGGGTATAGGGGCCTTTGAGGATAGCATTTGAAATGTAAATGAAGAAAATATCTTTAAAAAATATGTTTTCATAGTACATGGTAGAAATACCATTACTATTTACAAGTTAGAAAAACTGTGTACTGAACAACCTGGCCAACAGATGTCATAGGTGACAACAGATGCTGGCGTGGATGTGGAGAAAGGGGAGCACTCCTCCATTGTTGGTGGGAATGCAAGCTTGTTCAACCACTCTGGAAATCAGTCTGGCGGTTCCTCAGAAAATTGGACATAGTACTACCAGAAGATCCTGCAATACCTCTACTGGGCATATATCCAGAAGATATTCCATCTGGTAACAAGGACACATGCTCCACTATGTTCATAGCAGCCTTATTCATAATAGCCAGNTGTGTGTGTGTGTGTGTGTGTGTGTGTGTGTGTGTGTGTGTGTGTACCTCATGGCTTGAAAATCAAGATTTTACATATATTAAACATATACTCAAACACTGAACTCTTTTCCTAATTCTAGGAGTATGATGTCTTCAAGTGTGTTCTAAGGACAACCTCTGGGAATTTTGTTTAAAATACATATTTCCTGGACTGAGGAAATAGACTTTGAAAACAGTCAGAAGCATAGACTTGTGTTTAAACACATTCAGGTAATCTGGACACAGATGAAAATAAAATCACACAATTTATTAATAGATGTCTTTCCATGTTAAAAATCCACTTGTTTTCCTTTTTTATTAGATATTTTCTTAATTTACATTTCAAATGCTATCCCGAAAGTTCCTTATACCCTCCCCTCGCCCAGCTCCCCTACCCACCCACTCCCACTTCTTGGCCCTGGCATTTCCCTGTACTGGGGCATATAAAGTTTGCAGTACCAAGGGGCCTCTCTTCCTGATGATGGCCAACTAGGCCATCTTCTGCTACATATGCAGCTAGAGACACGAGCTCTGGGGGTTCTGATTAGTTCATATTGTTGTTTCTCTTATAGGGTTGCAGTCCCCTTCAGCTCCTGGGGTACTTTCTCTAGCTTCTCCATTGGGGACCCTGATATAACTGTCTCGTATGAGGCTATGCCAGTGCCTGGCAAATACAGAAGTGGATGCTCACAGTCATCTATATGATGGAACACAGAGCCCCCAATAAAAATTCATTTTTTTTAATCTTTTGTTTGAAAGTTTTTGGCCTCAAAGTCAAGGCATCACAAACTAAACCGTGAGTTTACATTCCTAGGAAATAGCATATTTGAGTTGTGGCATGAATATTTTAAAGATAAAAAGTTCCAGAGCTTAAGCAATGAAACTAAACATGTCAGGCAGCAGGTGTGGGGAAATAAAGGGGATGGGAGAGAACCTACATCCTGCCAGAGTTCAGGTGCTCTGGGCAGGCAGTTGCAGAGGAATGCTTTGCTCTCCATGTAGCCCAGGGTGGGTGTCTGGCTGTGTGAAGCCATGGACCCCAGTGCATACGTGTGTGTGTGTGTGTGTGTGTGTGTGTGTGTGTGTGTGTGTGTGTGTGTGTTTGTGTGTGTGTGTGTGTGTGTGTGTGTTTGTGTGACTATAAGAACAGGTTCTCAGTCTCAGACATCCCAGACATCACTGGACACTATGGAAGAGCTGAGAACAAAGTGGGGCACTGGGGGGCAGCTCGGTCAGCCACAGGGATAAAGGGAGAAAAGGGCAGAGGGAGAGGGGGCACTGGGTGGTTCACTCATGGGTGAGTGTCCTTGGTCAGGTTCGTGGCTGGAGCACAGGGAGGCCTTCCAGCAGGAGGTTAGACATTACTCTGTAGGAGAAAGCCTATTCCATCATTCAAGTACTGTGAGTCTTGATGAGCAGAATTAGTCTATGGTTATAGAGCTTCACTGTAGAAAGGCAGAGAGAAAGAGAAAAGGTAGAAAAGGAGAGGTTGACCATGGCCACCTGGAGAGAAGGGGGAAGGGAGGAGGAGTAGGAGAGCTGTAGATAAGAATGAGAGGTAAGAGCTTAAGAGAAAAAGGAGAGGCCAAGCAGCCCCTTTTATAGTGGGCTAAGCTATCTTGCTGTTGCAGGGTAACTGTGGAGCAGAGCATAACTGGCTATTGTCAGGTAACTGTGAGGGTAGGGTCTAGCCAGAATGGCAGGAGCTTGGGACTTTGTCTGAATGACTAATAATCAGAGGATTAAGGAATTGGGGGCTCCATGGTGTCAGACACCTATGCATCTGGGAGCTTGTCTCACTGTTCTGTCCCTTGTAGTGTTTCTACTGGGTCTCAGGAATAAGTCTTGCTTGGCCAGAAAAAAAAAAAAAAAAAAAAAAAAAAAAAAAACACGCTGTCTTTCACAGTCCCACATAAACATGGAGTGATTAAGAGGGAAAGTGAAAATTTTCAGAGATCACTGAAATTTATACCATGTGGTCAGTCCATTTTAACATCACTACTTTATATGTGAATGTGTATATGTGTATGCGTGTGTATATGTGTATGTGTGTGTGGAAGGGGTGTGATTGAGAGAGAGAGAGAGAAAGAGAGAGAAAGAAAGAGAGAGAGAATCATCACACATACTTGTTTTTAGTGTTTTCTATATGTAGACAAAAAGCCTTTTCTATAATCTCTTCTTCCTCCCTCATTTCTTTATTCTTTTATTTTTTCCATCATTGTATTTATTTATTCACTTTACATCCCCCTTGCCTCCCCCTTGCAGTCTGCCCCCTCACACAGTTCCTCAGTTCCTCCACCATCCTTCAATCCCCTTCTCCTCTTAGAAGGTAGATGTCACTCCAGGGTATCCCCCAATACTGGTTCATCAAGTCTCTTCAGGGTTAGGCACATCAGATGAGACCAGACAAGGGAGCCAAACCAGAGAAACTGGATTTCACAGTTTCAGGGACAGCCCCTGCTTCAGCTGCTGGGTAAGCCTAATGAAGACCATGCTACACATCTGCTACATATATGGTGGGAGGGCTAGGTCTCTGTGTGTGCTTTTTAGTTAATGGCTTAGTGTCTGTGAGCCCCCAAATATTCTGGTTAGTTGACTCTGTCCGTCTTTCTGTGGAGCTCTTATCCTTATGTAGCCTTAGCTATCCTGGAACTCATTCTGTAGATCAAACTTTTACAACAATCTGCCTGCCTGTGCCTACCATTTGTTGGGGTTAAAGGTATTCACTATACCAGCTGGCCAAAATTTATTAACAAAAACTACTATAATGTTTCCTTAATATGCTATTCATCTTAATTAAAATTATATGCTGCTTCTCTAGTAAAGAACATTAATATTAGGAAATAAACAACTGAGAATTTGTTCTCTACATCTATGAAATATATATAAATCTTATACTAGCTGTGTTCATTTTAAAGTAAAGCACATTTTGTAGAATTATCTGTGAAGTATATCCTTAAAATATGAATATTTAATTTTCAGTTTTTGGAGAGATGAGCAGCATAAATTGATGGGCAACAATAAGATAATAAATATGACCCAATTATAACATGAGGAAAAGTTAATAAATAAATGTAAGTCCTCACTAATGAGTAGTTGGATGTGCTTCTCCAGGTCCCACTGGCATCCAATGCTTTTCCAAAACCGTGCCACGCACTTCACAAAGATGAACCCAGACTTCTTCGTGTTACTACTGGATAAAATAAATAGGTCTGTTTAATTTTAGCCAATACAGATTTTAATTTTACAGAACTTAAAGGACCCAGAAATTAAAATGTAGGAAGAAAACCATCAAACTTTACTATGGTACAGTATGTGTGGAGGACAGAAACACAGTGGAAATAATCTGAAGTGGAGGAAGCTGGAGTTCGCATAAGTAACTAAGCAGAGAACCATCTGGAAAACAAAGCAAGACCCACAGAAGCTTGCGTAGTGACTATATGAGCTTCTTGTCCCCAGAGGTATGCCTGGGGCAAGGATTCAAAAGCAAGCAGTGCCATTAGGAAGTGGTTGAAACTGGGAGAAAAGATTAATTTTTCAGCCCCATACTATTGTGAGTGACAGGGGATTGACTTCCTCAGGGGATTATAGAAATTAGTGATGCATGCCTCATACATTGGGAGGGACCTCAAGTATTTGTGAGCTAACTTCTATTGGAATTTGAGACTTGAGGGTATTAATTCTGAGTAGCTGTATTCTATGAATCATGTATAGGAAGATAATGAGGTTTTCAGGAAAAGTACTGTAAATATCATAAGAGAATCTTACATACAACTTCACACAGCATACATCTTCAGGGTGAACTACAGTGTGCTTATGTACTTAACCTTAGTAGTTAACTAGATTTTTTTTTTTTAAACCTGAGTTCAATCTCCTGTCCTAGGTAATTCCACTCCAGGGCAAGCTGGTGCCTCTTCTAACATTCAAGGGCACAACAACTGTGTGGACCTTTAAATGCCAGTTACTATTCTTCTAAGAACAAAGGCAGTACTGCAACATTTTCCCTTTTCTTTCTGTTTTAAAGTTTCATGAGAAGCAAAAAAAAAAAAAAAAAAAAAAAAATGAGAGTTTTGTTCAACAAATAGTTTTCTTTGTTCATTGAAAACTAGCTTTTTAAAGTATTAAAGTGACTGATATTAAAAGATCTTGAATCAATACCTTTAAACTGGTTGTAGATGGCAAGGACTTTTTCTTTTGGAATCTATATATGTTCTATACAAAGCTCTTCCACTAACCACTTATTATGAGGCTTTAATGGTGCAACAAAGTCCAGAGCTTTTCTCCTCTAATCTATGTCCAGTATAAAAGATGCTCACAATCAAAGAAATGCAGTAAATCACATGATATGGCTAATTGAAAATTTATTAAAAAGCTATACTAATTGTCAACTATTTCTTTTCAGTTATGTTTATTTATGAATTATCATAAGTCGGAATGAAAAACCACATATCAATATGAGAAAATGTCATTTGTATTACTTAAAAGTTTATAAAAAACAATATTAAAGCATTTCATAATTTTCAACCAATATATGTGACATACATTGGTTTTTTTCTCTGTATCCAATATCATGGCAGAAATGACACTCCATGACAGTTTCTTAAAATCAGAACTATGTATTTCAGTGCAATAGTTTAGTTTTTTTTTAATATAAAATGGATAGACTTTCATTATGCAAAGAAGGTTTAAGGTAATTTCTGTATCTATATCTGTTTATTATCAAAACAGACCATAAACCTGTTTTTATGTTGTTTAAACTCTAGTGTCCCTCAAATTAAATAATAAAAACAAATAAAATCTAGTCATGAGCTGATAAAGCCATTCATTTTCATGATCTAACACTCTTATGATGCTGTTTTAGATCCTATAGCCAAGCAGAACTTCAGCCATCTTAAACTAAATCCATACACTGTATGGTGTCCTTTCAAAGATGAAATTTCTTGAAGGTGTATATCTGGGCATGTCTACCATTTAAGATTCCATGGCCCTTAAAATATCTCAAGACG
>LR749626.1:597169-698322 GCA_902729485.2 Mus minutoides | reverse complement strand
TATAGCATATGCCAGCAAGATAATGCTGAAAGGGACCCGATATAGCTGTCTTGTGGGAGGCTATACCAGTGCCTGGTAAACACAGAAGTGGATGCTCACAGTCAGCTATTAGTTGGAACACAGGACTCCCAAGGTAGGAGCTAGAGAAAGTACCCAAGGAGCGGAAGGGGTCTTCAACCCTCTAGGTGGAAGAATAACAATAACTAACTAGTTCCCCCTGCGCTCATGTCTCTAGCTGCATATATGGAAGGAGATGGCCGAGTTGGCCATCATTGGGAGGAGAGGCCCCTTGGTCATACAGACTCTATATGCCCCAGAACAGGGGAATGCCAAGGCCATTACATGGGAGGGGGTGGGTAGGGGAGCAGGGCGGGGATGCAGGAGGGTAAGGGAAAATTTCTGAATAACATGTGAAATGTAAATGAAGAAAATATCTAATAAAGAGAAAAAAAAATGTTACAAATAGAAAAAAAAATCTCAAGACGCAAAAGAAGATAAGGTAGAAGATAAAGCAAAGAAGGAAGACAGAGGGTTTTAATCCTGAAGGAGATAGTTGGAGTGCCTCAGTTGAGGACATGATGAACTCATTGGATGTGAAGGAACAGTCACCTATGGAGCTAGAAAGTGCTATTCTGGACAGATTAAACTCTTCATGAAAGATCCTGAAAAAGGAAATCACAGTCCTGTATGAAGGGATCAGTCCAGACAGAGAAATAGAATTGAATTGAGGAACATAAAATAAATTTCAGTAGGCATAGTAACCACTGTAATTTGGACACTTACATAGTTATGCTGACCCGAGTTGGGAAGGAAGGGAAGGGCACTGGAGTGTTTCTTTAAAGGATCAGTGTGCTTTCATATCTGAGAAATGTGAAGTGTCATTCTGGCAATTCCTTGAGAAATAAGTCTGGATGCACATTCAGATAAGATGTAAGGTATAATGCTTTGACAATTTCATCAGGTGAACATGAAGTAGGGAAGCAGAGGAGATGACATGGGAAGCTGAAATACAAACAGATTTTTAAGGATGAGGAACAAAGATTCAGCTGACTATTGAGGAATCAGTGGAAGGAGAATATACCTGACAACAATCACTCAGTGTTTAGTTTTGAGAAATGTATACTCTGCAGTAAATACATTTCTCAAAATTAAACTAAGTGCATTCATTCCTATTCAAGCTTCATTTTGCTCATAAGGTGAAATTAAGTTCATGTTCTCAGATTCCACTTCCCAGAAGTAATTATCCATAATTGACACTGAAAAATTCTCCCAAAAGTTCATATCACTGTGGCTGTAATACTCATGCTCTGTTATCTCAATTTTCTGAAACTCCCTAGCTCACTAACTGTCCAGTATCTCTGCTACCACACTTAGGACCAATCAACTTAAAAGGAAACTGATAATACAATGTGTAGTTAGCAAATAGTTTCAAATACACCATAAGAAAATGCAACCCAGACCCAAAACGAACTTTATTGTTGGTAACATTCATATAAAATTTTGTCAATATGATTACTTCAAGGTCAGACTCAATATAACATTTGTGTTTGCTGTCTGAGTATAACTTTTGGGGACAGTAAATTTTGCACAACAAAGATGTCTGTGTCTTTTATGATCAGGCATGTTGATAGAAATAGAAGGTCAGTTGTGTCTTATTTTTCTCTTGACATTTTAGAGGAACACTTTTAAAATATTTTTTATTGTGCTGAATAAATAAGTCAAGTTCCTTTAAACATTAGTTTCATTCCATTTGATCTGCTTTGAACCTTCACATTATTTGTGTTATAGAAATGTTAAAAGCTATTTCATAAAATATTAAAGTGAATAGATATTGGAACCAAACTATTATTTTCTAGCACATACAAGCTAAGAATCACACTTGGTTAATATATTGCAGCTTATGATTTACATTTGTATCTAATTCTTAGAGAATCCCCTTCATTTGTTAAACAATATACCTTAAAAATGACTTTTGTCAATTCTGAGTACTTCCATTCTCTATCTGAGCATCTTTGAAAGTGTGCTTCCCCCGAGAGTAAAGTACAAGTGGAAACACATGAAAGTAAGAGTTGTCATATGTTTCCTGGGGTATCAGTTGCCCTTGTGCTACACTATATGAAAACACACTTTATTCCTTCTGTAACAAAGGCATCATATGGAATAAACACGTATTCCTGGAGGTAGTAAAGGAGGAATGAAAACAGTCACTGAAAACCTTTAATATAAGCATAAATAGTAAGAAAACGAAGTCTAACAACAACAAAAAAGAGGTATATCTGTGTAGTGTAGAAACATTGCTGCTTTGAATTTAGGAGATTATCTGTAACAGAGGACTTTGCACTTAGGGAAAACAGGTCCTGTTCACAGCTGCTCATTTCACTACTCTCAACCTTGCCAACTTGTTCCAAGCCTGAGAATGACTTCTATTATAACATGTTTTATTAGGAATAAGAATATACTATGATTTCCAGAGTTTTCACCATTTCTCCTGACAGAATCCCTAAAAACTAACCTTCAGAAATGTTCCTACAGAGTGTGTTCACATCTGAGGCCATGCATTCTCCAACATGAGAGAATTCTACAATATTCACTTTGCCAGGATTATTTTATACTCGTGGCAAATTTATATCAAATTAAACTAGACAAAAATGTGTTCTAAATACTAAAAATGATTGAAGATTTTGCTATGAAAGTTTCTATAGATTCCTGTGAGTTGAGAAATATTTTAAAACATTAACTCTAACTCCTTGGAGTCTTTACTTCATGCAAAGTTTGAATGAGAGGGGGGACTTGGTTGGGGAGGGTGGGGATGAGAACCAGGAGGTAGAAGTTGAGGGGAGGACAGGAGAGAATAGTAGAAGAGACAACTCATTCAGAGGAGTATCTCTGGGACAAGCTAGAAACCATGCACAATGGAAACTCCCAAAAATGTAGGAGATTGACTCTAGCTGTGACTCCTAGCAATGGGGGATACGGGACCTGAAACAGCCATCTCCCCAACCAGAAAAGACTTTTATGAAAAAGAGGGGCTGAGGCACAAACACAGCCACAAAATCTTAGAAACAAAATTTTCCTACCTACAAGATATGCAGACTATATATACAAGATAGAACATAAAGGGATAGAATCAACAAACAATGACTGGCCCAGCTTAAATCCTGTGCCATAAAAGAAAATCCACTCCTAACACTAAAAACACCCAACATAGGAAGGGACCCATGGCTCCAGCCACATATGTAACAGAGGTTGGTCTTGTCTGGCATGAATGAGATGTTTGGTCCTGTGAAAGCCTGATGCCCCCGTGTAGTGGAATGCCAGGGCGGGTAGGCAGGAGTGAGTGGGTGGGTGGGTAGGGTAGCTCCCTCATAGAAACAGGGGGAGGCGCGATGGAATAGAGGGTTTCTTGGGGCAGGGGAAATAGGGAAAGGGGATAACATTTTAAATGTAAATAAAGAAAATATCCAATTAAAAAAAATGTACAGCAAGGGTGATAGGCATGCCTAAAGCCCAACTACAGTAGTACAGCAAGCCCTGGATATCCTAAAACAGGCAAAGCATAAGTAAATGAACTTTAATCTAATCTTATGAAGATGATAGAGGTCTTTAAAGAGGAAATTAGTAAATCCTTTAGGGAAATACAATGAAATAGGGGAAGGAAAGAAGTCAAACTGGACAAGGCCTGAGAATGGAAATGGAAACAATAAGAAAAATGCAAATCCTGGAGTTGTAAAACCTAGATAAGAGAAGAGGGACTACAGAGGAAACATCACTAACAGAATACAAGAAATGGAAGAGAGAGTCCCAGGCCCAGATGATACAATAGAAGAAAGAAACACATGGGTTTCCCATTGATATCAGAAAAGGCAATCATCTGCTACATATGTAGCTGGAGGGATGGGTCCCTCCAGCTGCCTTCCATGTACTCTTCAGTTGGTGGTTTAGTCCCTGGGAGCTCTGGGGGTTCTAGTTGGTTGATGTTGCTCTTCCTATGGAGCTGCAAATTCCTTCAGCTCCTTTAGTCCTTACTCTAAATCCTCTGTTGGGGTTTCTGTTCTCAGTCCTATGGTTGCCATCTGTATTGTTCAGACTCTGCCAGAGCCTCTTAGGGGAGAGGCAACTCTCTTCTATTGCTGATGGGAATGCAAACTAATAGGACTACTTTGGATATGAATGTGGCACTTTCTCAGAAAATTGGGAATAATTCTACCTCAAGACCCAGCTATACCACTTCTTGGCTTCTATCCCAAAATGCTCCACTATAGCACAAAGGCACTTGTTCATCTTTGTAGTTAACAGCTTTATTTGTAATAGCCAGAAACTGTTAACAACTGGGATAGCCCTCAACTGAAGAATGGACAAAGAAAATTTGGTAATTTCAACAATGGGTTATCACTCTCAGCTTTTAAAAACAATGACAATATGAATTTTGCAGCCTATTGTTTAAAAATACAAAAGCTGATCCTAAATGAGGTAACCCAAAACCAGAAAGATAAAGTACAGGATAACCATGATACAATCCACAGACCTATATAAGCTAAGTAACAAGAAGGGGCCAATGGAGTCACTGGAATCTCATTGAGAAAGGGAGATAGAACAGGTATCTGCCATAGATGGAGGGAGTGAACTGGGTGGGAGAAGGTTGGAGAAGGGAACAGAAGTGATCAAGTTGCAGGAGGTCAGAGAGAGAGGGTTTGGGGAAGGAGAACTGGAATCAGTGAGGGGCATCTCTGGGATGAGCTAAAAACCTAGAACACTGGAAACTCCCAGGAATCTACAACAGTGACCCTTGCTAAAGTTCCTACCAATATGGGATATGGAATATAAAATGGCCATCTCCTGTAAAAATGTAAGACTTCCAGAGGAGAGACTGTGGTAGGAACTAAGCCACAAAGCTATCAAACCACAAATTGACCTTTCTACAAGATGTCCAGGCTCTAAAGATGGAGAATTAGAGGGAATGACCAACCAATGACTAGTCTAACATGAGAGCCATGGGACAAGAGAAAGCTCACCACTGTCAGTATTAATGATATTCTGCTATACTTGCAGACAGGTGTCTAGCATAACTGTCATTTAGAGGCTTTACTCAGGAACCGATGGAAACAGATGCAGAGACCCACAGCCAAACATGATGAAGAGCTTGGGTGAGAAAGTATTGAAGGAAAGGTCAAGGGCACCACAAGAAAACATACAGAATCAACTAAACTCAGCCCATCGGAGGCCACAGATACTGAGCAGAAAAGGAGGATGGAGCAGGGGTTGAAGATGACCGAGAGGCACTGTGAGGAGAGAAAGATGAGGAAATTTTAATGGGGATATAAAGTAAGTTATAAAAAGAAAATAATTGATATTCTTTAACTATGTACCTCCTGTCAAGGAACTTCACATTGTGAATCATTAATCCTTCTTGCCTAAGATTAAATTGCTTTATTTTTGTATTCTTTACACAAAATATCCCTGAGGGTAGACATACTAGCAATTTCTTTCTAATGGCATTTAAAAGGGCTGGATTAGTGTTAGATGCTTGCCAGGTATTGGGGAAACACTAAAATCAAAAGATAAAAATTTGATGGGATAGCTGAAGATGAAAATAAACCAGCAGCAATGAAATAAAATTATTCAGTACTTTTGGATCCTAAGCACTATAATACCATATCCCAGCCTAACCTATGCATTTATAAAGTAAATCCAAAAAGATGGCAGTTTTTGGTTTCCTCCTACCAGATTTACATCAAAATCATTCAAAGTTCTCCCACGTGTCTACTTTGACCAATTTGTTATATACAGTGTATTGGTGACTCTCCAGTAATTTCAGATTTTCTGTTTATCTTTCTTGAACTGATTTCAGTGTTAATGTCCATAGAGAGTATGGCAGATATTGTGTGATTTCTATATAATCTGTAAAAATGTAAGTTGTCACACAGTGTAATGTATCTTCCTGTCAGTATCACCTGAGAATTCTGTTGTAGTTGGAAGAAATTTCCACAGCAGCTGCTTGGATGCAGGACCTGGTAGCACTTTTGAGATCAATCAAGATGTCATTTTTGTTTACCTACAACACTTGTCCTCTTTATAAGAGTGGTAGTCAAGTCTCAAACACTAACAGTAGTTTGTATGTATAGGCATCTCCCTGTGGTTCTGACAGTGTCTGACACATGAATGTTGGTGCTGTTGTATAGGCATCTCCCTGTGTTTCTGACAGTGTCTGACTCATGGATGTTGGTGCTGTTGTATTTAGTGTGTACATAGTGAGACCCATCACATCTTCTTATATTGCTGACTCATTATCATGCACTACCTATTTGTGTCTCTATATCTTTCAGACAGTATATTTTCTCTCTCAAATTAATGTTAATACTATGTTATAGCTATAGAGTGTGTTTTTATGTGAAAGGGCAACAGGAGTACTGTAATGGTGAAAATTTCTCTAGGATATGCATTCCTTTTATGGAAGTAACATCTTTGTTTGTTTGTTTGCTTGATGCTCAGATTGTGGAATCTTGTAAGAAGTTAGCCTGAATGACAAGCATGTGTTTCAGCCTCCTTTTCCACTGTCTAATCACAGGCTCTCACCTTATCTTATGCCTGTCCTCACCTGCATATAGACAGTAATTCACAGTGAAGCTGCATGCTGAGTCCCCTTGAAAGCCCAGCAGCCAGGATATCTTCCATGACCCCTCTGGATTCCATACTCTGTTTCACGCTTACCAGGTAAGACATTCTACCTGAATTCCCTGTCTGCTAGTGCTCCTTTGCAAAAAAAGCAGCAGTGAGTTCTGAGATCTGCCCTACCTCCTCTGTACTCCAGGGAGGCCTGCTACTAAAGACAGCAGGTGAGATCTTCAAGCACCTAACTCCTTGCCCCTGGGTGCCCCAGCAAACCCAAAAGCGTTGAGGTCTGTCCCATCCCTTCTGTGCTTCATGTTCTACTCTACAACTCTACCTGCAATTGCAGAGAGCTACACCCATCAGGAAATACCACCTCTACATGTAATCCCAGAGGACTGCTGACATCAGGAATTACTAGTTTCTGTGGCCCCTGAGACCTGCTCATAGTAGGGCCTAACAGGCCTGCTAATACTAGGGACAACCAGATGGGTAAAGGGCAGCTTAAAAACACAATCAACAAAACCAAGGCAATATGGTACCACCTGACAAGTTATCCTACTACATAAAGCCCTGAATATCCTAACTTACCTGATTCACAAGGTGCCAGTACAGACTACTATAGCCAGAAACATTTTCAATCAACAACAGACATAGAAAACAATATATTCTATGTGAAAAACAAATTTAAACAACATTGTTTCACTAATCCAGCTGCACAGTGGATACCAGAAGGAAAACTCCATGCAAAAGAGGTTATACCCAAGAAAACACAGGAAATAAATAATTCTGCACCAGAAAAACAAATAAGGGAAAACACACACACACACACACAGTATTACTACAAACATCAAAATAACAGAATTATCAATCACTGATCATTAATCTTTTTTTCACACTTTCTTTTTTTTATTAGATATTTTCTTAATTTACATTTCAACTGCTAACCCAAAATCCCCTCCCCCTCCCCCCTCCCTGCTCCCCTGCCCACCCTCTCCTATTTCTTGGCCCTGGTGTTCCCCTGTATTGGGGCATATAAAGATTGCAGTACCAAGGGGCCTCTCCTCCCAATGATGGCCTACTAGGCCATCTTCTGCTACATATGGAGCTAGAGACCCGAGTTCTGGGGGTTCTGATTAGTTCATATTGTTGTTCCTCTTCTAGGGTTGCAGACCCCTTCAGATCCTGGGGTTCTATTTCTAGCTTCTCCAATGTGTGCCCCGTGCTCCCTCTTATGGATGACTGTGAGCATCCACTTCTGTGGGAGTCAGTTATATCATGGTCCCTTCAGTAAACACTTGCTGTCCTATGCGATAGTGTCTGAGTTTAGTGACTGATTATAGGATGGATCCCTGGTGGGTTAGTCTCTGTATGGTCCATCCTTTCATCTTAGCTCTAACTTTATCTCTGTAACCCCTTTCATGGGTATTTTGTTTCCTATTCAAAGGAGGAATGAAGTATCCACGTGCTGGTCTTCCTTCTTGATTTTCTTGTGTTTTGCAGATCATATCTTGAGTATTCTAAGTTTCTGGGCTAATATCCATTTATCAGTGAGCACATATCCAATGACTTCTTTTGTGATTGGGTTACCTCACTAAGGATTATGTCCTCCAGATTCATCTGGACTCAATTACCCATTAAAAAGTCATAGGGTCCGTCATTCTGCTGCATACAAGAAACATACCTTAGTAAAAAAGAAAGACATAATCTCTGAATAAAAGGCTGGAAAAAAGTTTTTTTAAGCAAATGGACAGAAACAATTTGGAGAGGCCATTCTAATGTCTGATATGGTAGACTTTAAATCAAAAGCAATAAAAAAAAATGCAGAAGGACACGTCATACTAATCAAAGGAAAAATGCACCAAGATGATATTTCAATTCTGAACACCCATTCTCAAAATGAAAAGACATCCATATATGTAAAAGAAACATCACTAAACTTAAAACACGCATCGAATCTCACACAATAATAGTGAGTAATGTCAACATCCAACTCTCACTAACATACAAGTCATCCAGACAGAAACTAAACAGAGAAATATTGGAACTAACAACCTTATGAATCCATTGCAACTAAGAAATATCTACATAACATTTCACCCAAACACAAAAGAATATACATTCTTTACAGTACCTTATTGAACTTTCTCCAATATTTATCAGATATTAGCTCACAAAATAACTCTGCAGATACAAGAAAATTGAAATAATTTTTGTATCCTATCAGATTAGCATGGATTAAAGCAGACTTCAACAACAGCAGAAACAAACAAACAAACAAAAAAAACAACAAAAGAAAGCCTACAAACTCATAGAAACTGACAAACTCTCTACTCAGTGATCACTGGTGCAGGGAATAAATAACAAAAGAAATGAAAAACTTTCTAGAATTCAGTGAAATGAAGGGACAGTGCACCCAGACTCACAGGAAACAATGAAGGAAGAGCTAAAAGGAAAGTTCTTAACAGTAAAAGACTTCATAAAGAAATTGGAGTTACCATAGTAGCAATTAAAAAATACATCTGAAAAGTCTAGGAAAAAATAAACAAATAAACCCAAGGATAGCAAATGCCAGACAATTATAGAATTCAGGGATGAAATCAGTAAATTAGAAACAAAGAGAACAATACAAAGAACTGACAAAACCAGGAGCTAGTATTTCAGGGAAATCAACAAGACAGACATACACTTAGACAAAATAACTAAAATCTAGAGGCAGTATTCAAATCAACAAAATCAAAAATGAATATTGAGATATAATAACTGGCATGGAGGTAATTGAAAGAATCATTAGGTCTTACTTCAAAAGCATGGACCCTACAAAATTAGAATATATACATAAAGTGGATGATTTTCCATACAGATACCACTTAACAAGGTTAAATCAAGATTAGGTAAACTATTGAAGTAATCTTATGCCTTCTAAAGAGATAGAAGCAGTCATTAAGTTTCACAATAAAAACAAACAAACAAACAAATAATAAAAAGTCTCTGTCTAGATGGTGTTAGCAGAAAATTCTAGCAGACTTTCAAATAAAAGCTAGTGCCAATACTCCTAAAACTATTTCACAAGATAGAAACAGAAGGGACATTGCCAAACTCATTCTAGGAGGCAACAGTCAATCCAAATCTTGAAACATCAAAAGAATCAACAAAGAAAGAGAACATCATTAATTTCTCTCATGAATATTGATGCAAAAATGCTAGCAAACTGATTCCAAGAACACATCAAAGATACCTTCTACTATGATCAAGTAGTCTACATCTCACGGATGTCAAAGTGATTCAATGTACAAAAATCTATCAATGTAATAGACTTTACAAACAATCTGAAAGGAAAAAAGTCCACATGATTATCTCATTAGATGATGGAAAAAGCCTTTGACAAAATCCCACCCAATCATGCTAAAATATTGGAGAAATAATGGTAAAAGTCATGTATCTAAAAATAAATAAAAATAAAGGCAATATACAGCAGGCCAGATGCTAACACCAAATTAAATGGAGAAAAACGTAAAGCAATTCAACTAACATTAGACACAAGGCAAGGCTGTCCACTTTTTCCATATCTCTTCATTATATTACTTGAATTGTTTGGTAGAGCAAAAGATAATTAAAGGAGATCAAGTGGATTAAAAAGGAAAAAAAAATCAGAGTATCTTTACTTTGAAGAGGGTATAATAGTATTGATAAGTCACCGTAAAAAAATCTTACCAGAGAACTCCTACAGCTGATAAATAACTTTAGCAGAGTGACTGGATACAAATTTAACGAAAAAACAGTCAGTAACCCCCTTTATATAAACAGTAAATGGGTTGAGAAAAGGATTTACCAACCATTGACTGCTGTAGCTAGGATCCATCCCATAATTATCCACCAAACTCAGACCCATGAAAGGAGTTATAGAGACAAAGTTTGGAGCTAAGACAAAAGGATGGACTATCCAGAGACTACCCCACCCGGGGATCCATCCCATAATCAGCCACCGAATGCAGACACTATTGCATACACCAGCAAGGTTTTGCTGAAAGGGCCCTGATATAGCACCTGATGCACCTAGTCCTGCAGTGACCTATATAACAGAGTGGGGTGATATATGGGGGTGAGGGAAGTACCCTCTTATCAGAGGAGAAGAGGAGGATATAGTTATCAGTGGAAGCACTATTCAAGTGGGGAACCAGGTTTGGGGGGGATGTGTTCTTGATATAGGATGAATAATTAATTAATCAATAAAAATAGAGAAGAGTGAAAGTCTATTAAGTATCGGCACAGTTTTATAAAGAACATCTGAGAAGTATAAAGACCCCAAGTAAGCCAGATCAGCTTCTATTTTCTTGTCCTTGCCAGTCATTGCTGCAGTTAACAATAAAACTCACTCTCTCTATGGCTTCTGGAAGATGTCTTCAGCATGATGTTCCTTAAAGTTACCAGAAATGCAAAGCAGGAGCTGTGGAGTTGTGTAGACAACTGAGTGGCTGACACAGCATGAACTCGTGATGCAGCCCAGACCTTAGTCCCTGAGTCACTATCCCCAGTGAGATGGTAAGTATTGAAAAGATTCCTTCATTCTCTGATTTTCCACCTTTGTTGTCATGACTTAATCCTAAAATAGACAGTGAAAAAAAAAAAAATGTTGCGAGCTCTGATCCTTTACTTTCTCTTTCTGTCTCACAAGCCAAAAATTTTCAACTTTATTATTGAAACTGAGAGATTCATTTTTAGACTAAAAATGGAGAATCACCCAACTTTGATTTATAGATAGATGGTAGGATGATATTAATCGAGATAGATAGATAGATAGATAGATAGATAGATAGATAGATAGATAGATAGATAGACAGATAAATGATAGATAAATACATAGATGATAGATTCATAGATAGATGATAGATAGATAGATAGATAGATAGATAGATAGATAGATGTAAAGCAGGATAGAAAATAGATTACAGTATGATAGGAATGGATGTAAGATGAATAGACAGATGATCATAGATCATAGATATATGATAGATAGATAAAGTAGATATATGATAGAGAACAGTATAGAGGATAGATATATACAAATAACTACAAAAAGAGAAGGTGACATATGTGATATATAGATATATCCATCAATAGATAGATAGATAGATAGATAGATAGATAGATAGATAGATAGATAGATAGATGATAGCTAGTAAAGACACATATAGATACATGACAAATCAGTGGCAGATTATAGAATTATAGATAGATGATATAAAGATGCTAGATAGAAAGATATATAATTGAAGGATTATATAGGTAGTTACATAGATATAGATGTCATGACTCACACGTGAACGAGTTGTAAAAAAATAAAATGACCAAAATAAGAATATTATTAATTAATCTATTAATTAAACACTCAATTATACTAATATTTAAGAATGCATTTTGATTTCCACTGGACTCATTCAATCTTATAGATTCTCACTGATGCTATAGTAGCAAATATTAGCAAAAGTCTGAAAAGAAAAGATTCACATAGTATCTACTCTTCTGTAGTTAAAGCATAACCAAGTTTGAGATATAGTCTTTTGTCTGATGCACAGCAAAAGAAACCAGAGCTGTGTTTTCCTCACAATGTAGAATGTTCTGGAAGTTTGTGACTGACTGTCTCACTTCGTTTGCTTTTGAATGTATCCTTAATTTCTTTCAACATAAATTAGACACCTATTAAATAACATGAATGGGTGGATTGCTTATTAATGAGACCAGAAAGAGAGAGCCTTCATTGAGAACACTAAATATTACCTAGTAAAGCTACTTCAAACCTGACATTCATTTCCATCTCATCACTTTCTTACTATAAGCTAGGAATTTTGCTCTTACTATAAAAAAGTTAACACTTTATCTGAGTGGTGACAATAAGTAAGAGTTTTAACTCCCTGGGGCTTCAAGTAGGGTGGTCTAGTGGGGTAGGAATGGGAGGTGTGGGCATCATCTTGGAGACAGGAAGGAGGAGGAGGAGGTATGGGATAAGGAACCGTCAGAAGCCAGACCAGGAGGGAGATAAAGACTGTAATTTTTAAAAAATATTAAAGAATTAAAAGAAAAAATAGAATTACAATTCCATAGAAAATTGTATCTACTAAGAGATGTATTTTCAGACCCGGGCGTGGTGGTGCATGCCATTAATCCCAGCACTTGGGAGGCAGAGCCAGGTGGATTTCTGAGTTCGAGACCAGCCTGGTCTACAAAGTGAGTTCTAGGACAGCCAGAGCTATACAGAGAAACCCTGTCTCGAAGAACCAAAAACCAAGAGAGAGAGAGAGAGAGAGAGAGAGAGAGAGAGAGAGAGAGAGATGTATTTTCTTTTTAAAGCTGTGCAATTCTCTCTATGTTCAAAACAGTTAGAATAAATAAATGATGATCTCTATTGGCCTGTTCAGCATTTATAAGATCACACATGAAAGAATAAAGAAACACTAGATGAGAAAACTCAGAGGTGAGTCATTGTGTTTTCTCTTCTGCTTTCCAAGTCATTCACTATATAGTTAGAGGACATACCAATAGACAAGAGGATATAAGATAATGAAGCCCAGAGGATAAGCACTATGCATTGGAAGAACCCTGGGATACCATTGTTCCAGGAGCTTTTGGGTAAGCTTTACACAGCCTTCATGAATTGCTGAATTCCAACTTAACACCTGTGTGTTTCATTGTGTGATTTTCTCCATTGCTCCAAAGCTTCTGAGAAGTAGAATGTGGTTTTGTTTTCCAAACTTCCATGCCTATAGTTGGCTAATCTGTGGAGGAAAACAAATCAGTGAATTCAAATAACTATGAGTTTGTGGATATAATTTAGTTTTTATTTAATTGTAGATAAGGTGAAATAAATATTGAAAGCATAGGTAATTTTAAGTATGTGATTCTTAGTGCTTCTGTGTGGGCATTTCTGTTTCTGTCTCTTTTTCTATGTCTGTCTGATTGTCTGTCTGTCTGTCTGTCTGTCTGTCTGTCTGTCTCTCTCTCTCTCTCTCTCTCTCTCTCTCTGTGTGTGTGTGTGTGTGTGTGTGTGTGTGTGTGTGTGTGTGTGCATATTTGGAATAGCTTGAAGCACTGTTGTTGAACACTATCTGTACTCTATTGATCTGGGAGTAGTCAGGATTAGCTTATTTTTTATGCCTGGCAGAGTTAGCTGGATATCTCAGGCCTGAAACAGATCAGAGTATGTAGTGGTGTTATCACACATCTTTTAAATGAATAAAAGTCTGAATCAAAGCAGTTTTTCCCCAATATTAGTATCTTCTTTCTGATAAACACCAGGAAAGTTGCATCATAAGTCTTCTCAGCTTAGTCACCTTTCAACTCAACTGTCATTTTCCTCAACTGTGAGTGTATGACAATCTGAATGGTGACACATAGCTATAATCCCAGCACAAGAGAAGCAAATGGAGAAGGAACACAAAATCAAATCCAACCTGGGCTATGTAGACACTCCTAGGCCATGAAGACAGGGTTTGTTTGTTTGTTTGTTTGTTTGTTTGTTTGTTTGTTTGTTTTCGATCCTCCTGGAGTCCTCCAACTCCTCAATGAAATCTTTAAAATCTAGTCATAGGAGAGTCAGGGGAACTTGAAATCCACACTGTTATTTATAGAATGCTAATTCTCTCTGATTGAAATATCTGATTCTATGATACCCAGGGCCTTTTCCTTGAGGAATATACCAAGTTGGGCCGACTGTTCATAAAAAAATTCATTTAGCAAAACAACATTCATGAAGAACAGGTCCCAATCCCTCTTCCTTATTCTCCACCTGAGGGCATCACTTGAAGTTTCTTCACACACCCTCCCCACATTCCATTTATCTAATGAGATTTCTTTCTTCTGGATTCATTTTTTGAATTAAACAATCATATTACATTGCAACATGATATCTTGCAGCAGGCCTAATCTAAAGTGAAGTAGAATAGAAGGTAAAAGGCTGCTTTCACTGGGAGTCTTGTTTATACTTCTTTGTGTGTGTGTGTTAATTTTTTATTAGATATTTTCTTAATTTACATTTCAAATGCTATCCCGAAAGTTCCCTATACCCTCTCCCTCCCCTGCCTTACTCCCCTACCCACCCACTCCCACTTCTTGGCCCTGGTGTTCCCCTGTATTGGGGCATATAAAGTTTGCAATATCAAGGGGCCTCTTCCCAGTGATGGCTGACTAGGCCACCTTCTGCTACATATGCAGCTAGAGTCATGAGCTCTGGGGGTTCTGGTTAGTTCATATTGTTGTTCCTCGTTTAGACTTGCAGAAACCTTCAGCTCCTGGGATACTTTCTCTAGCTTCTCCTTTGGGGGCCCTGTGTTCCATCCTATAGATGACTGTGAGCATATACTTCTGTATTTGCCAGGCACTGGCATAGCCTCATATGAGACATTTATATCAGGGTCCCTTCAGCAAACTCTTGCTGCCATATGCAATAGTGTCTGTGTTTGGTGACTGATTATGGGATGGATTCCCTGGTGGGATGTTCTCTGGTTAGTCCATCCTTTTGTCTTATCTCCAAACTTTGTCTCTGTAACTCCTTTCGTGGGTATTTTCTTTCCTATTCTGATGAGGAATGAAGTATCCACACGCTGATTTTCCTTCTTGATTTTCTTGTGTTTGCAAATTGTATCTTGGGTATTCTAAGTTTCTATGTTTCTATTCTAAGTATCCACACGCTGATTTTCCTTCTTGATTTTCTTGTGTTTGCAAATTGTATCTTGGGTATTCTAAGTTTCTATGTTTCTATTCTAAGTTTCTATCTGCTTATCAGTGAGTACATATTTAGTGACTTCTTTTATGATTGGGTTACCTCACTAAGACTTAGAATCAAGGATTCTGGCACCATTTTCTATGAAGCTAGTGATCTGCAGATACCGTTCCTTAGATACATGGATGTTTAAGGATGAAAATGATGGTGAATTAGGCCTAAGTCCTATTTGTATATGACCATGAGCAGGGCCTTAATTAGTGTATCACAAATTTATCTAGGCAAGGTTTTGTCTGCTTCCTAAGGTGAATAAAAATACAGGGTACATAAAAGTAATTCTATATTTCAAGAATATATGCTTTCAAATATTAGATAATAGTAATTCATTACACATGTCCCACAGAAATAAAGTTGATAGTGTCATATAACATGAAGCTAACAGCTAGGAGATAAAATGTTTTATATGAGAAAAAAATGCAGTGACCTTGTACAGACCTGTTCTTACATGTGGCTGTACCTCTGAATCAGAGACGATTAGTTGGGTGCCAACATCAATTCTTGTCAGCTACACAATCTTGAGTCATAGCCCAAGTCTGGCTTTCACTTCACACTGAGGATTAACTGGTGTCTGCCATAACTATGGAAGAAGTCACATGGAAATCATCAGCCCTTCAGTTCAGGCCTGAGAACATTAGAGAAGCTGAGAAAAAAACGATACTTTTTTTTTGAGACAACTTGAATTCCAAAAAAGGGTTTTGCAACACAGTCACAAATAAGACAAAGTGATTCTGAGAAAAGATTATTGTAGGTGTTTTTTTCTACTGAACATTAAATATTAACATATCTATTATATATATATATATATATATATATATATATATATATATATATATATCATACATACATACACACACACACACACACACACATATATACATACATACATACATACATACATATGTAAGCACATATAAGTGACCACATACCTGCTTTATACTCTCACACAAAACATATTTATGCATGAACACACAGGCACACACATAAACATATGCACACATGCACAGTTCAGTCCTTCCTACCGAGGTCCTACGAAAAGTACCAGATTAATCTTTGAGAGCTTTGAAAGATCTAAGGAATTTTTTCTGTATTCTGTAGTTCACACTTTGATTTGAATGGTACAGCTTTATACAACACAAATACAGTGAATGTACTAACACAGAGTAGAAGGAGATCAATTCTCACTAAGAAATTCCATGAATTTTTAAGCATCACAAAGCCAGGCATCTAAAAGAGTTCTGCAATTGATCCAGCCTCATGGTGAACACTTTATTTACAGAGGACATCTATGTAAGCAAGTCACTAAGCTTCTTGAATAGGAACCTCCATGTTGGATATTCTTCAAGAAGGATCATCTGTGGTACATCTGCTTCTCTATTGCTGTCTATAACAAAAGCCTAGGTGGATAGTCTTATTTATTATTATTATTATTGTGATGATGATGATGATGATGATGATGATGATGATGATGATGATAATTTGTGTGTGTGTGTGTGTGTGTGTGTGTGTGTGTGTGTGTGTGTATGAATGTGTGATTTTTCAAGACAGAGCTTCCCGTCATAGTCCTGGCTGTCTGGGAATTCAGTATACAGACCAGGCTGGCCTTGAACTGAGAGATCTTACTACCTACACTTTCCCAGTGCTGGCATTAAAGATGTGTGGCACCACAGCCCAGCTTGTATTAATTTTTGTAATAGAAGCTTTCTAAATAAAAATGAAAATTAATTATTAGGATCTCCAATGAATCCAGCCCCAGTTTCTCCTTCTGTAAACTAATACAATCAACCCAATCTAAATTATTCAACAAATTACAGGACATGTGCTTGGAAGATTTCTTTTGTCAGCATTTTAAGTTCTTAATTTATGTATGCTGGATGCCCTCAGCAGGCACTAATCATGTGTGTGCTCTTCTTTAAAACTGTAAGCTTGCATATTTGAATAAGTGTGTTGTTGTTAAAGAAGTAAAAAACAAATCAAAAACAAACACAGCCCCTGCATAATAATTTAATTGTTTCAGTGTGAGTTCTTCATGGGAATCTTATGATTATCTAGTCTTTCTATGGAAGTCATTCTTCCTCAAATACCCTTTTAGAACTTAGGCCTTTACTTAGGAAAATATTATTCTATCTACACTAATTTCAAAAAAATTTGAGAGTTGATATATTGTCTTTCCAGAGCCTAGAAGTTTACAAATGATACATATGCTGCATAAATTATCAATCACTAAGAAATCTCCAAATGTGTGTACAGATTTAATCAAATGGAACTGGGATTGTATCTGGATTGTAATTCATATCAGTAATAGGAAACAAAAAGAAGGTGTTTATCAAAGATTCATAGGGGATTTTTTTTCACGTATTTTGTCCATAAGAGTGTGTTAATTTATTTTCTTAACATTTGAGCAAAACCCAGAAATAGATGTAAGAGAAGCACTTAACGATAATACTAAGAGATAGAAAAAATATCAAAAGCAAAATAAAACAGCAGTTTTCTGATTAAATGTATAAGTAAGACACCTAGTACATGAGCACCAGCACTCATCTGAAGAATGATTCAAAACATGAGGGCAAACACACACACACACACACACACACACACACACACACACACACACACAAAACAACACGCAAGAGAAAATAATCCACAGAAGATAACGACAGTCTGATTACAGTTGTTATGAGCATATTTACATGGCAGAAGGCTAAAGTGATCAATTTTAATTTAGAAGATGACTCAGTCTTCAAACACAATACCCACATGGCAGAAATAGCTAATTTTTCTTGGGCACCAGAGAGTCAGTCTCCTTGTGTTAGTGGATTTAATCTTTGAAGACATGTATTAAATTCCACCCAGTAGGTGGAAATATTGAACCAAAAGGTGTTACCAATTTTGACCATCAGCCTACCTGGGCATCAGGTGCCAGGTGGAATCCATCTGCAATGAGGTGCATTTCTCCCTCTATCTACATTTAATTATAGTTCTTTAAAATGCTTTTGAATGTTTATGCTTATGTTGCATGCTCTTCTATGCTTTGAATTTGTTGTGTGCATGAGTGGTGTGTGTGTGTGTGTGTGTGTGTGTGTGTGTGTGTGTGTCTGTGTGTCTGTGTGTCTGTGTGTGTGTCTGTGTGTCTGTGTGTGTCTCTGTGTGTGTGTGTGTGTCTGTGTGTCTGTGTGTGTGTCTGTGTGTAGTGTGTAGTCATATGTATGCATGCCACAGCATGAATGTGGTGGAAATCAGAGGACAACTTTCATGATTTTGTGCTCTCCTTCCACCATACAGGTATTAGGGATTTGACTCAGATTATCAGTCTTTCAGGAAAACTCTATACCTGATCACCATCTTGCCCAAATAATGTAATTTTTTAAAACTTTGTCTAATTCTTAACAGAATTGAACAATTTTGTCATTTAGTTAATTACTTTAGTAAATATTCTTTTTTTACCTTTTACTTGTATATGCTAATGAGCATGACTTGAATACCTTGTTAAGAAGATATTTATTTCTAAACTATCACAATATGGGAGTAAATTCAGAAGACGGCTTTTTAATATCAAAACTATTTCTTGGATTTCTTTGCTACTATCTACCTACATTTTTAAATTTTATTTTCTTGCTCCCCAGACAGCTTCACTTTATAAGAAAAAGACTGAAAATAAAATCTATGCCACTTATTCTTCTGGCTTGGTAATCCTCCAGGAGATAGAATTAAGATGAGTGAAATAAAAAGGCATGTGTCTTTTAAATTTCACTAAAGTAATTCTATGCACCATTGGGGCTTGTACTTAAGACCTGGTATTGCTTAATGAGATTGAACTGATTGGCTATTAGGAAGGAAAATCTCAGCCCTGGCAGATCTTGCTGGCTGCTTTGCAAGCATCTGCTCCTTCACTAAATATTTACTGAGTATCTTTTTCTTTTTCTTTCTTTTTTTCACTTTTTTATTAGATATTATCTTAATTTACATTTCAAATGCTATCCCAAAAGTTCCCTATACCTTCCCCCTGCCATGCTCCCCTACCTACCCACTCCCAATTCTTTGCCCTGGCATTCCCCTGTATTGGGGCATATAAAGTTTGCAATACCAAAGGGCCTCTCTTCCTGATGATGGCCAACTAGGCCATCTTTTGCTACATATGCAGCTAGAGACATGAGCTCTAGGGGTTCTGGTTAGTTCATATTGTTGTTCCACCTATAGGGTTACAAACCCCTTCAGCTCCTGGGGTACTTTCTCTAGCTTCTCCATTGGGAGCCCTGTGTTCCATCCTATAGATGACTGTGAGCATCCACTTCTGTATTTGCCAGGCACTTGCATAGTCTCATATGAGACAGCTATATCAGGGTCGCTTCAACAAACTCTTGCTGTCATACGCAATACTGTCTGGATTTGGTGGCTGATTATGGGATGGATCCCCAGGTGAGGTAGTCTCTGGATAGTCCATCCTTTTGTCTTAGCTCCAAACTTTGTCTCTGTAACTCCTTTCATGTTTCCCCCCCGCCCCACCCTATTATAAGGAGGAATGAAGTATCCACACACTGGTCTTCTTTCTTGATTTTTTTTTCTGTTTTGCAAATTGTATCTTGGGTATTCTAAGATTCTATGCTAATATCCACTTATCAGTGAGTGCATATCTAGTGACTTCTTTTGTGATTGGGCTACCTCACTAAGGATGATATCCCCCAGATATATCCATTTGCCCAAGAATTTCATAAATTCTTTGTTTTTAATAGCAGAGTAGTCAGTGTGTGTATTTAAATAATTCTATACCATGGCCTACAAGGTTAAGAAAAGTCCAGTCTATTTGAAGAAATTGATGTTCAAAAGACACTTGAAGACATTCAAATATAATTGCTACCAATAGCTGTCTTCAATTATTAAGTGTCTCCTTTTTTTTTTTTTTTTGGAATGTCTCTTTTAACTTCACGTTTTATGCCACTCAAACACTTGTTCAACTTTCCACCACTGTGAATGATAAGCCCACCCATGTGTCTTTCCAGATTGCAGTGTCCCACCTTATACCCAACACCCATGTTTTTTGAGGTACTTTCTCTTTCCCCCCACACCCCACCCCTGTAGTCAATTAAAACATATAGTTAGTTCATGAAACATTTATCTTTATAAATGTAGGCAGGACTGTGGAGAGAGTAAAATAAGACTATGTAATATAAAAAATACTTATTTTCTACTGACTGATTCTCAGGAACCAGACACATATTATCCTCCCTGTTTTTCTCAGGTTATTTAAAGGGATAGCCAGGTTTTCAATAGAAATTTGACATGTGTGCTATAGACATATGTACTTTTAGAATGTATTCTTCATATTACTAAACTGTCAGGTGGTAGCTTTATCCTCATGTCTCTAACATTCCACTTTTACCAAGTAGTGTCCAAGTTATTCCATAGCTATTGGAAAGATGATATTTTATAACTGAATCATATTCATAATTCTGAAATCATGTAGTTACAAGACTGACACAGCAATAAGGGTGAAACTTACATCTAGGTGAGAGTCGATTTTAGGAAGCAATACATTCCTTGGAGATTATATGTCACTGTATACTATATTACTGAGAAACTGCAGATTAATTTCATTGTAGAAAGAAAAGTATTTTAAAATGGAAGCATAACTTTCCAAAAAGTACCACTTAAATACAATCCCAAGGTTCAGACAACCAGTGGAGCCGTCACTCCATATAAGGAAATGCACTGTGAGAGCAAGGCAAGTTTTGACAAGGCCTCAAATACTTTTCTGTGCCAGGGGATAAGGGGATAATTCATCAAAGAATGTGTAGGACAGCTCTTAGAGCCTTTGTTCTAACAATAAATGCCAAACAGTAAGTACCTCCATGGACTGTGTCTTGAGAAAGCATCCACATATACTTCCACACCATACTGCGCTGACCTCACTTTTAAGGTGTTTCCAGGTCAGTTTGCACTTCTCTCCATCCTAAAATACTAAATCTCTTGTGCCAACCTCTTTTGTAAGAAATACTTTTTAACACTTGGATTTTTAAATTGTTTATTTCATATATTTGCGCAGTATGTTTTGGTCAAAATTTCCCTCATTTTTCTCTATTCCAACTCTTCCATTCATCTCACATCCTTTTCTTCTAAACTTCATGTTTCAGTATTTAAAAATTACTGATTCCATGTGTATAGCTTTGTACCATCTCTTGGAATGTGGGTAGCCTCTGAGGAGCCCAACTACTGAGGAATTTGAAGATCACTCTAACAATAGTCACCAACTGCCAATAGTGTCACGTGTAGAGGTGTGGCATCATGAGCCCTCCTTCTTCATGTGGGAATTTTTCTAGGTAGATCTTGTTTATACCTTGTGCATTCACTCACAGCTGCTGTGAGTTTATGTCTGAAAATGCCCAGTCATATTTAGCAAGTGCTGTTTGGCTTCATATATCCACAAACTCTGCCTCTTACACTCTTTCTGTGTTCTCTTCTGTGATGCTCCCTGAGCTTTGTGCAGAGGGAATGTTACCTAGATGTCTCGTTTAGAACTGAATGCTCCATAGTCTCTTATCCTCTGCACATTCATCAATGTGGATCTCTGTTTTAATCACTATGTATTGTAAAATGAAGGTTACCTTGTGATGGTTATACTGCAATGTATTACTATGCCCATTCATCAAAGAAATGGTACTAGGTCCTTTGACCTAGCCAGTTATTAATTTTTGGCTCAGTTAATGATACCAGGCTTCAACTCCAGTACTTGGGAAGATGTTAAGTGGAGAAGGGACTTTCAGCTTGAATTTTCAGTGTCTTGTGGAGTCTTCAACAATATGGTTTTACCACCAAGTTTTGAAGGGTAAACATGGCAATGACATGTGCGTGAGTGTCTGTGACCCCCAAGAGCAAACAATTTAAAAAGGATACAGCCCACACCTGGCCCTAGGGCTTTTATCACAGAGCCTACAGAATCAGGGAGAAACATTAACTCACATTATATGTAAAGTCCATTTAAACTTAGCTACATGTACATATGTGTATGTTTTTGGAAGTATCTACAGTAGTAGGCTTCTGTGTGATATTTTTGGAGATCTTTAGTGTTAATTAGCTTCCAATCCTTCCACTATCCTGACTTCCTCTTTCTATCCCCTGTAACCATTCTTATTCTATTATTTCCCACATTTGTATAAACTGTGTTCTCTCTCCTTCCCTCAAAATCCACCCCTATGCTCACTTACTAGCTTTATGACTTCATGTTTCAACTTTTCTTCCCTTTACATTTAAAAGCACACTGAATATTTTTGGATTTCTAGTCAGCTAAGTATTCTCTGAAAGTTTTAGAATGCCTGTTGTCTTGTACAAGATCAAATTTTGTTTTGGAATAGTTGTGAATGAATTTAGAGAGTCAGAAACAAAGCTTTGAACAGTATTCAGAGAAGACTTGTAAAATCATGAAATAATTAACCTTATTCCAAAATATAATTTTAGTACCTTACTAAATGAATACCAAATACATGAGGTAGACTTTGTCAGAAAACCAACAACCCTTTCAAAGAACCAACAAATTGAACAATAATAATGAATGGACAGACAATGATGTGTTGTGTGGGACTACATGAATGGAGAGTCTGAGATGGTCCTTCCCTTTTGTTTTTAGTCTGTCCCCCTTAAATGAAGATGGTGTGATTGGAGCCACAAAATCAAATGCTGAACACAGATGCCAAGAGCGGTAGACCACTGAGTAGTTCAAACCAAATTTGATATGAGCCAAGGTCTTGGATGGAACGCTTGAAAAAACAGTGGATCTGGAAGGATACAGCCAGATTGAAATTCAAATCATGGTTTTATGAGAACTCTTTTCATTTCTTATATCTCTTTATATTATTTTTACTTGGTTATTTTATTTATTTATATTTTAAATGCTGTCCCCATTCCTGCTTTTCCCTATACAAACTTTCTCTTTTATACTCCCTTCTCCCTGCTTCTATGAGGGTGCTCTCCCACCCAATCCACCCATTCCTGCCTCAGTGCCATAATATTCCACTATGCTTGGGTATCAAGCCTCCACAGGTCCAAGGGCCTCCCATCCCATTGATGCAATCCTCTGCTATATATGTAACTACATGTGTAGCTGTAGCCAGTGGTCTCTCCCTGTGTAGTTTTTGGTTGGTGGTTTAGTCCCTGGGAGGTCTGGGGGTTGGGGGGTCTGATTGGTTGATATTCTTGATCTTGCTATGTGGTTGCAAAGTCCTTCAGCTCCTTCAGTACTTCCCCTTACTTCTCTATTGGGGTCCTGGTGATCACTCTAATCATTGGCTGTGAGCATCCACATCTGTATTGCTGTCTCTGGCAGAGTCTTTCAAGGGACAGCTATACCAAACTCCTATCAACAAAGCACTAGTTGGCATCTGGATTTGATGTCTGAAAACAGATGTGTCCCTAGGTGGGGCAGTCTCTGGATGGCCTTTCCTTCAGTCTCTGTTCCACTCTTTTTCCCTGCATTTCCTTTAGACAAGAGCAATTCTGGGTTAAGATTTTTGAGATGGGTAGGTGGCCCCATCCCTCAACCGAGGGTTGTACCTAACTAACTTCTGGATATGGTCTTTACAGGTTATCTCTCACCTTTAATTCTTGTTTTCTTATTCTTAAAGAACATTCTCAATAATAAAAATTTGTGAGAATGCCTTTTGCCTCATCAATCATTTTAAAAGTTCAATAGTTTTATTAACTTTAGTGATCATGTAGTATATCAATAAAATAGGCTTGGTTTTTCCATATTTTTGACTTCATATCCTTCATTTCTCCATTTCACAAATCAATATATTATAATATCCTTTCTATGAAGGAAGTGTCCTCTGTAGTGCTTGTGGATTAGAATCCCAGTCCAGAAGAGCCATCCAGCTTTGTCTATCATTTCTGGGAACATAATTTTCAGTTTCTTTTTGACAAGGAGAGATTTTACATCTCCTTTTGTCTCATCAACTTGACATGCATCCTATTCTGAAGCCATTTCTTTATCATTCTGAAATTTTCAATTGCAACTATGCCTGTCAAATGGTGGGAGTAGAAGACTTCATCATTTAGTTCTGTTTGAGAACAAACACACGGTCTTGATCTAATAAGAATGTAAGAGAGACATCTTTGTGCCTTTGAGGAAGATATGTTCACAGCCATCATTATCTGCAGCATCTAGATCTATAAAAAAAAAAGAAAGAATTCCAGTCTGGGCTCATTCTTGCTTCTTCAGTCTTTGTCTGGGCCTTTGTTTCTCTTTGTTCTCATTTGAGAGTAGGAGAAAAGAGAGGACAACTTTGAAAGTGAGGGCACCTACAGTTAAGGCATCTTTAGTTACCTTGTGAAAGTGACAATATATTCCTTAAAACAAAAAATTTTAAAGTACCCATTTCCTATAGTATATATCTGAAGTATAAACAAAAATTGTGTTTCTGAAGAGCTGATGAGATTCTCTGAGAGACACTATTCACATGCACATAAAGTGCTGTTTCCCAGGTGGAAGGTAATCAACATTGTTGTAACAAGAAGAATGAAACACTTAAAGTCTGTGTAGATCCAGAGGGTTTGTGGGAAGACAGACCTTTAACAAAATATACAGCAGCAAATATAATCTACATAATTATATGTAGGAAATAAAGTTTCTCAATATGGCAGCTAATGCATGATTAAAGTCAATAAATCTAAACAAATTTGGACCAGAACTTGGAGTAAAATGTAATTAGTTCAAACAATTAAAAAGAGTTCCTAGAAGTCATAAAACCAACACTATAGTATAATGGGACTCTGGATGTCACCCATATTTATGAAGAAGCATTTTACTACAAATGGACATGAAATAGATGCCATTAAAGTTTCATCTAAACAACAAAACAAACAAAAACAAACAAACTAAAAGAGAATCTTCGTCTTCCAGAGAGTCAGCATGACAGACCAAATTTATAGAAGCAGAAGAAATGGCACAAATCAACTTTCCCTTAGCCTTAGTTACTTGCGTTATGTGAAGTTATTACCGCTGGAAAGGGTAGGATTTATAGATATGATTTCCTAGAATATTCCATAAAGAAAACAAAATTCTGCACATCCCTTTCAGGGCATGTAATGGAAGTGAAGATAACCTTCAAAAGAAATTTTAGCTTCCTTCATTCATCTCATGAATTTTTACATAATTAATAAATTGTAGGATGAACAAAATGAAGTTTTAAATTCAGTGTAGTTGCAATAAGATAATATCAGTTATTTTATCACCTTTTTGTGTATGTTTACACCCATATATGCTGTGGATCAATGCACATGACAGAACAGATGTGTATTCAAGTGTAAAGCCTCAAGAGGAGCTTGCTCACCATTCTGCATGTCAATCACCTTTTCTTCTCATAAGAGACTTCTTTGTTATGTTTGTTTATTTGTTTGTTTATAGAAATATCTTTATTCACTTTACATCTTGACTGCTTCTTTTCCTCCCATTCCCCCTGCCTCACAATCCCTGGCTCCCCCTGCATCCCCTTCTCCTCCGAGAGGGTAGAGGACTTCCTTGAATATCTTGCTACCTCAGGACATCAATTCTCTGAAGGGCTAGGCACATCCTCTCCCAATGAGGTCAGACAAGATATCCCAGATAGGTGAACACATTCTACAGACAGGCAACAGATTTAGGCTTAGCCCCATTTTGACTCACATGAAGACTGAGCTGTACCTCTGCTACATATGTGTGGAGGTGAGGTCAAGTCCATGTATGCTCTTTGGTTGGTGGTTCAGTCTCTGAGAGCCTTCAAGAATCCAGGTAAATTGACTCTGTTTGCCTTCCTGCCCCTATCACTTAGGGGTCCTCAATTCGTTCCACAATTCTTCAATATGAGTCCCCAAGCTCCATCCAGTGTTTGGCTGTGGATATTTGCATCTGTTTGAGTTAGCTGCTAGATGGAGCCTCTCAGAGGACAGTTATGCTAGGCTCCTGTCTTCAAGCATAACAGAGTATTAGTAATAGTGTCATGGATTGGCACTTGCCCATGGGGATGGGTCTCAGTTCAGGTTAGCCATTTGTTGACCAATCCCCTCAGGCTTTTTTTCACCTCCCTTCTTGGATTTCTTGTAGACAGGAAAAATTTGGGGTTGAAATGTTTGTGGGTGAGTTGGTGTCCTTATTGTGCCACTGGGAGTTATGCAAGGCTACAATAAATGGCCCTTTTAGGGTCTATAAGCCCACTACTGTGGGTCTCAGCCAAGGTCACCAATATAGAGCCTCTTAATGGCATGCTGCTCACCAAGAGACATATCTGAGTGGTCAGTGAGCCCTATAGATCTGCCTGTCCCTGTCTCCTTGGTGCTGACATTACAAATGCATCCTGAGGTGCCTGGTAGGATTTTATTTATGTCCTACAATGTTGAAATTAAGTCCTTATGGTTCCAAGGCAAGAATTTAGAGCCATCCTGTCAGTTTTAACTATTCAAATTTTTTTTTTTTGCAAGTGTCCCTTTTTATCTTTATTTTCGTATGCTTGGGATACAACACAGGGTCATGTGCATACTAAGCAATAGCTGTAAAATTGAGTGCTCAGTCTTCACCTTATTCTAAACAAGGCTTCAGCCATGCCTGGTCTGGAACAAACTATGTAAATTTGGCTGGCATCAAATTCACAGAGATACACCTTCCTCTGCCTCCTGCTTGTTGGGACCAAAGCCTAGTGGCATCACCACACAGCTTTCAATTTTTAAATTTAAAAATATTTTTGCCTAACACACTTCTTAGAATTTGGCTACCCATTTATTGTAAATATTCTGTCTTAGGTAATGGAGAAATGTAATATATCTTCCTATTTCAGTGTGTATGCTATGCTGTTCATGAAGTCGATTTTCTTCAAATATAATCATTATAAAAATATTGTGTTTGCTGGTAACTTTTCAAATTTTGTAGGGATTTTTTAATTAAAATTGCCTTTTCCTATAAGAATAAATTAGTGTTTTATTCAATAAAGAAAGTAGTATATGTGTTAGTATAAAGTTTGCTATCCAGTCACTGCTGAGTTGTAGAATCAATTCCTGTTATGTCATCCAGAGCTTGACACGTGAATCAAACTGCAGTTGATGAGTGCTTGAGAAGAAAGTGTCATCTGCCTCAGAAAGATAAAATCTTGTACATGACCTATTAAAATTCCTAATCCTCTCCTTGAACTAAAACTACAAATATGGAATCCTTTCCTGAAAATATGAGTCACCTCCAATGTGCCCTTTTCTCCCTAATGCCTGTTTCCACCCATTCTCATTGCCTTGGTACAGAGAACAATGGTCCCTATATTTAATCCCTGTATTGAAATGCTCTATTCAGGGCTCTTCTTCAAATACTAATGCAATACATCAGTGCTTGGCATGATAATTTCACCAGTTGCTTTTCCCAAATAAATCCTTAAATGGACTCTCTTAAACATAAATGTTCATATCATTATTGTAGCAAACAAATATTGAACTGTTATTATCTTAAATTCTCCCCAAACACTAATAATCTTGTTCATTCACACAGACACTCACAGTAAAGTTAGATACTGATAATTACTCATTCTTACAATGTACCACTGGACAGTGAGAACTTCCTTGTGGTGCAAGGCAGCCCAACTCCATCAATCATGTCACTGCTGCCATTGTCCTTATGAGCTGTGCTACATTCAAATGTGGCCTGCACTGGAAAGATAGATGCTTGGTTACAGCAAAGGGAAATCCTATTCTGGAGACTTAGTTCTTCACACTGAAACAAGTAAAAAGACTTTATGAATTAAATTTCAGGTATTATTCACTTAGTTGTAAAAGAAAAGCTTTAACTTGACCAATAGACCAATAGCTCCCATCAGGCATTGTGTTGTCTGTGACAAAGTATCTGATAAAAGCAACTTAAGGTAAAAAAAAAAGGTTTATTGAGATTGCAGTGCCAGGGACAGAGTGCATCGTGGTGGGGAAGAAATACAGGCAGGGGCAGGAGGAAGCAGTTCTCATTGAGTCAGCAGAGAAGGAAGGCATGAGAAGGAAGCAGGGACAGCTATAAAACCCCAAGACTCTCCCAAATGAACCACTTCCTCTACCAGGACTCTACCTCCTAGTGTTATACAGTCTTCCAAGATAAGGCCACTGGCTGTGGACCAGATATTCAGAGGGGACAGTGTGTGGTGGTGGGGTTAGGGGATCGGATTCAAACTATAGGAATCCCAAGACCCTCAGGGATGGGAATGTGTAATAGTTATAACTCTTTGTGGAAATGTTTAGAAGTTTCAAAGCCTTTATAAATCAGCAAAGGGTTTGTCATCCAAAGGATATAACACATGCTAAGGAAGGCACTCACCATACTCTACAATGTTGTAAAGTTTGATGATTCCGAGGACTCTTTTGCATAAGTGAGGACTCCAGGTATGCATCCAGCAGAGGCCTGACATTTCCCATAATTAAGACTCATACCACTAACAGTTACACTCCTGGAAAATAACCAGTGTTGGAAATGCACTTGTAGTTTTGAATGACTGGGTGACTGCCATGTTTGCTTTTATGTTTTTACTTCTGATAGGATATTATCTAGGATACTGATACAAATACAATCAAGTTATTTGTGAAGTCAGACAATTATGCACATGGAGGCAGAAAAGAAGGAAAATGTATTTATCACTGAATAAACATTAAGCCAATCTGGGTAGTTCATCCTAAGCTGCATGAGTTTGTAAGATAGTAAATAAGATAGTAAGATTATAAAGACAATGGAATTATGTCCTAATTGAAGAATAAATATAAAATAGAGATACTATCCAAAGTAAGATATATATTTTGTCCAATCCTCACCAAAAAAATGAATTTTTCATAGAAATGGCAAAAGGGAACAATTATGCAATTAATCCAAGTGATAGTGAGGGGAAACATCCTCCAGAAACACACACACACACACACACACACACACACACACACACACACAAATGTAAGAAACAATAAAACCATTACATCATCTGACTTTAAAATATAGTGCAAATCTACAGTAATCATAAAACACAACACTGCGACAAAGACAAACACATAGCCAGTGAAACTAAATACAGAACCAGAAATTGATTCATACAATATGAACACCTGAAGCTTAAAAATGGAGCAAAGAACCTATGACAGGACAGACAGACTTTAATAAACAGTAGTGGGAAAATCTGATATATAAATGCTGGGAGAATGAAATATTTATCTTTTCACGGTGCATAAAAGTCAATACAGAATATATCAAAACTCCAAATGTGAAAATCTGAACCTATGGGATTAATTAACAGATATCAAATGGGAAACATTCTAAAAGTATGACATAGACAGGAGTCTGAGTAGTTTCCCCAAAGCAGAAGAAACAAAAGTATAAATGGAGACATTTAATACCATCAAGGAAAATGCACATGCCCTGCAAATGAAATGAAAAACAGTCTAATCTACATCCTCACTTGTGGTTTGTATCCACAAAGACTACACAGTGAGTTGGAAAGACTAAGTAAAAAAAAAAAAAAAAACCCACAAGTTCCAAGTTATAATGAGGAGGATTAGAAACACGACTGTGCAGTGTCTTAGCAGGATTATAAAGAGGCAGCTTTTTCTAAATTAGATATTCTCTTTATTTACATTTCAAATGGTATCCCGAAAGTTACCTATATCCTCCCTCCACCCTGCTCCCCTACCCATTCACTTACACTTCTTGGCCCTGGCATTCCCCTGTACTGGGGCATATAAAGTTTGTAAGAACAAGGGGCCTCTTTCCAATGATGGCCCAAATAGGCCATCTTCTGCTACATATGCATCTAGAGACATGAGCTCTGAGGGTACTGGTTAGTTCATATTGTTGTTCCATCTATAGTTCCATCTATAGCTCCTTGGGTAATTTCTCTAGTTCCTCCATTGGGGGCCCTGTGTTCCATCCTATAGATGACTATGAGCATCCCCTTCTGTATTTGCCAGACAGTGGCATAGCCTCACTTGAGATAGTTATATCAGGGTCCTTTCAGCAAAATTTTGCTGGCTTATGCAATAGTGTCTGGGTTAGGTGGCTGATTATTGGATGGATCTCCAGTTGGGGTAGTCTCTGGATAGTCCATCCTTTCATCTCAGCTCCAATCTTTGTCTAAGTAACTTCTTTCCTGGGTGTTTAGTTCTCTATTCTAAGAAGGAATGATGTATCCATGCCTTGGTCTACCTTCTTGATTTTCTTGTGTTTTGGGAGTTGTATCTTGGGTATTCTAGGTTTCTGGGCTAATATCCACTTATTGGTGAGTGCATATCAAGTGACTTCTTTTGTGACTGCGTTACCTCACTAAGAATGATATCTTCCAAATACATCTATTTGCCCCAGAATTTCATAAATTCATTGTTTTTAATAGCTGAGTAGTACTCCATTGTGTAAATGTACCACATTTTCTGTATCCATTCCTCTGTTGAGGGACATCTGGCAAGGATGTGGAGAAAGAGGAACACTCCTCCATTGCTGGTGGGATTGCAAGCTGGTACAACTACTCTGGAAATCAGCCTGGAGGTCCCTCAGAAAATTGGACATAGTACTACAGGAAGATACAGCAATACTTCTACTGGGCATATACCCAGAAGATGTTCCAACTGGTAATAAGAACACATGCTCCACTATGTTCACAGCAGCCTTATTTAAAATAGCAGAAGCTGGAAAGGGGCAGTTTTCATGCCGAGTGTCCTTCATGCACTGAGACAAGCAGGCCCAATTTGGATTCTTCTGAGAAGACCATGCAACACTGGCAGACTAATTTAGTCAGAAATTAAATTCCCCAAGTGAAAAGTCTTCCCCTGTTGTCGGATTTTAGGAAGGATAATTTCTGTTCCAAAGAGAATGGGGCCAGCACTTCTTATTAACCCCAGTGCTTTAGGCTCTTTTTGCTACTTTCAATTTCTCAGCAACATTCTTCCACATTTTATAATTTTGACCAAAGGAATTACCAGAGGGTCTGTGGATAGTCTTAATAGTCTTATAAGAAATGAAAGAACAATTAGATTGATACCCTTGATAAGGAGAGTGTTAGTCTTAATAATAATTCTGCATCTTTTCTTTCTCTGGGATTCTTGTGAGACCATATCTCTTTTGCAGAAAATCCCCAACTCCCAGTGCTTAGCATAAGCGTCGCTGTTATTGATTCCACACTCATAAATGGCCATCAAGAGTACATTTAAGTTAGAAAGTATTATAATTGATAAATGATAATTCAGGATTGTCCAGCTTGACAACTCTGTCTATATTGCTACACTTTAAAATGTGAGCTCTTTCAACATTTGTTACCAGACCATTTAGACAGATTTACTACTCTGAGAAGAATGTTTTCTATCCGTGCCTCACACAAATTTTACAGTTGTGTGAACTGGGATAGAATCATCTAAATACTAAACTACTTCAATTGTCAGTCTTAAATAATCCTGCTAGACACAAAATTCTTCCAAACACTTAGAAAAGAAATAAGTATTTACTAGCCTACCTGCATGTGGTAGCAATTCATGTCTGTAAGCTACACTCAGAGGCAGAGACAGAAGGAGAGTTTTGAATTTAAGATAAGAAACGATATTTTCTAATTCCATCCATTTCTCCTCACAACACATGATGTCTTCATTTTTAATAGGTGAGTAATATTGCATTGTGTAAATGACCCACATTTTCTGGATCCATCTACTGTTGTGGGACAACTGGGTTGTTTCAAGCTTCTAGCTATGACAAGTCCTTTATAAACATAGTGGAACAAGTGCCCCTGTGGCATGGTAGGGCATGTTTTGGGTATATGGCCAAGAGTAGTATAGCTGGGTGTTCAGGTAGATCTATTTCCAATTTTCTGAGAAACCTCCCAATTGATTTTCAGATTGGTTGAACCAGTTTGCAGTGAGTGTTCCTCTCTCTCCACATCCTTGCCAACACGTGTTGTCCCCTGAGATTTTTATCTTAGCCATTCTGATTAGTATAAAGTAAAATCTCAGAGTTGTTTTAATTTGCATTTCCCTGATCACTAAGAACTTTGAACATTTCTTTAAGTTCTTCTTAGAAATTGCAGATTGTGCTTTTATGAATACATCCTGAGTGAGGTAACTCAGTCCCAAAGGATATGCATGGTATGTACTCACTAATAAGTAATTACTAGCCAAAAAGTACAGAATAAAAGGGATACAGTCCAGAGAACTCAAGATTAGCAAGCTGGAGGTCACAAGTGAGGATGCCTCAATCCCACTTGGGAGGAAGAAGAAATCAATCAAGGGGTGGTGAGAAGGTGGGGGGGACAGAACCTGGGTAGGAAAGGAGGGGCATGGTCATTTATTGGGGGGAAGATGAATGAATCCCTGAGGGCCAGCAAAAAGAATGAAAAGGAGCAACCTTTGAAGGTAGGAGTGAGGGGGAACTCTCTAGAATGTACCAGAGACCTGGGAGGTGAGAGACTCTCAGAACTCAAAGAGAAGGACCTTAGATGAAATGCCCTATGGTAGGGAGAGAGAACTTGCAGAGTCTACATTCAGTAGAAAGATAGTATATCAAGTAGAGGGATGGGGTTGCCATCCCACAATAAAAAATTCTGACCCAGAATTGTCCTGTCTGAAAAAACCTGCAGAGTCAAAAGTGGAGAAGAACCTGAGGGAAAGGAGGCCTAGTGACCCACACAAATTTGGATACATCTTATGAGGAGGCCACAAGGCCTGACTCTATTACTTAATACTATGATGTGCATACAAAGAGACGCCTATCATGACTGCTCTCTGAAAGAACCAACAAGCAGATGAAAGAGTCACATGCAGATATTTACACCCAACCAATAGACAGAAGCTGGTGAGCCCTGTGGATGTATTAAGGAAAAGCTGGAAGAAGATGAGGAGGAGGGCAACCCTATGGGAAGATCAGCGGTCTCAACTAACCTGGACCATTAAGATTGCTCTGACACTGAGCCACCAACGAGGCAGCATATACTAGCTGATATGAGGATCCCAACACACACACTGTAGAAAACTGCCATGTCTTGACTCAGTGAGAAAAGATGTACCTACCTAACCCTCAAGAGACTTGAGTCCCCGGATGGTGGGGCAGTCTGGTGGGGTGAGGGTGGGGCCATCCTCTTGGAGACAGGGTATGGGAAGGAGGTATGGGAGGCAAAATAGTCAGAGGTTGGACCAGGATAGGGATAAAGCCTAGACTGTAAAAAATATTAAAGAATAATAAAAAACGATAAAAAATAAGTCAGAGATAGTTTTGGTTATATAAAGACTATCTAAAACAATGTAATCATCACATCTCATCTCTGTTACTATCTACCTGTGTATCTATCTTCTGATTATATATATATATATATATATATATATATATATATATATATATATGTGTGTGTGTGTGTGTGTGTGTGTATGTGTGTGTGTGTGTGTGTGTCTATAATCTGCCTAAATAATTTATCAACAATCTATTATATATTTTTCTATCATCTATCTTCTATCATGTTTCTCCTTATTGTCTTTTATCAGTCATCTATCATACAACTGTCATCTATTTGTCTCTACCATCTATTTTCTGTCATTTACTTGTGTATATCTGTCATCTATCACCTATCTATCCTCTGCTTTCTATTCCTTTATCATCTTTGTGTCTGTCTATCTCTTTGTCTGTTTTAGATTCAATGAAGAAACACCATTGTCAAGTTAGTGTGTTTTAGAAAATGTCCCATTTTTTTCTGGCCACTTTTGCTTTTATCCACTGGAAATAAAATTGTAAGTGAAGTGTTATGCTTTTCTATTGTCATTGCATTCATAAGCCTGGAATCTTTATTGCTTTGTTATAGAAATTCTAGCCCAGTCATGACCTTATATCACTGTATGAGCTTATTATAGTTCAGATATTAGAAGAAGACAGATAGCACATAGTAAGTTTTACATTTAAATGAGAGCAAGAAGGATGTAAAGATGTAGGAAAACATGATAATGGGCACAGAGAAGAAATAGAGAGGAATGAATAGAAGCAATTTACTTGAAACATATATGCATGTGGGAATTAAATAAAATATTTAAAATAAATCTTAAAATGTGTATTTATGTAACATGAAAAATGCATAAAGAATATAAAATTATTAAATATTTACTTGTTTTATTCAGTGTTCAAAGACTAGAGGCTGTCTTATAATGTGAATACACATGAGATAAGTATGTTTTAATTATCTAAGTGTCACAAGGACGCAGGAGCTATTGTGTCATGAATATTTATTGTCATTCATTGTAAATTCTTGCTATTAATTATATAAACAGTAAAGCTGAAGGTGGGTGGTTGCTTTCCATGTTCTTCATGTTCTGAAAACCATGTTCCCACCACATGTAATGTGTTCTGTCTTGAAGTCTTCTGCGTGAATATTAGCTATCACTTGTTCACTATTTGTAACTTTAAAGCAGAACATGGTGGCAGTCAGATCGAAGACATATCAAGATGAATGATGATAATAACCTTGGTAATCAGAAACATTAACTCACACACAACTTCATATGTGAAAAATAATTTAAAACACTTCCCCAAACTTACCGTGGGGCAGGATAATGAGCTAGTACTCTTGGATATCTGTGGCAATATGAAACATCCTTTCAAAAATAGAGAGAAATTTCTGTAATTCTCACTATCATTTTCTGTCTCTTAGGCTTGGAGTAGATTTTGCATAAGAGTATATGTTACCCATGTTTCTTTTACAATAAAATTACTATTTTATGAATCAGCTTTCAGTGAAAGGTGACATGGGTGCCTATACCCCCTTGTATTTTGGGTTTTTCTTTTGATACAATTTTTAGATACACATCTTGTAGAAAATCTAGTTTTTATTTTGAAATATTCAGTCCAATGAAAGTCTGCCCAAGCAGAATATACAGATTGGTGCTTGCAAGAACTGCATGTGGTGAATTGTACTCTCATCTGAAACAACTCTGGGCATGCCATTGATCTAATTGCTCTGAATTGCATTCTATCACCAAACATGACATCTTCTCAAAAAGAGACCAAGGGAGAACTCTCCCCCAGGCCTTCCTATTATGAGAGCTTGTATCAATCCATCATGCTATTCTGAAGTATTGATGGATACTTCCTAGTGCATACTTCTGGTAATCATGTTTGGTTTGTTCTAGCATTATAGAAACTATATAAAATCTTATGATATCAATGCACAAAGTTACATGCTTTTAATTTCCACTCAAATTTGAATACTTCCTATGTTTGAATTATAAGTTTAAATTCAAGTCAACACCCAGCATCAGGATCAAAGACACATATGTCCCCTGATGCCATGTGTCTTCAACTGTCTCTAGCAGTTCCTAAAAGTTTGTGCTTATGAATCTTGTGAATCTACATAGGCGCCCTTTGTTTTACATTCTGTAAGTTAATGTGTGTGTGTGTGTGTGTGTGTGTGTGTGTGTGATATCAGGAAATAAACCTCAATTTAAATATAAACGATACAATGTGCAAATGAGAAAATAAATGATTTTAAAATTTTCTAAATATATTGGTCTTATTCTTACTTTAGGATGATAATTGTCTCTCTCAGTTGTAAACCCCTTGGTGCCATCTCACTTGATAATCAGACTGTGGCTTTCATAGAGCCAAAGGCTGCCTGGCTGCTTTATGTACAGTAGTTGTAAATTTCTACTGACCACAATGATCAGCAAAAGTAGTTTCTTATTTTGTGATACTCCTGATACATACACTATAAACAGTACAGGCCCTCTGCCTTAATCGGGAGACTTAATCATACACATTTTTCAGTTATTATAGGTCAAAACCCAAAGCTAAAATTCCTAACATACATCTATCTTAAGTTTCAATAACCCATGGGTACACCGCTTAACTGGAAGGCTGCCATTAGTTTATAACAACTGCCAGGAGGTTTTAACTTGGGTGGCTCTGATGTCTGTGAGCTTCCAAACAGATGTTCCCTAGACACAAAGCCTTCTTAACTCTGTTTTAGGTCGCAATTTCTTTATAATAGATAAACTGAGGGCATGTTAACATGGAATTATCTATCAGTCTCCTGATAAATTAGTGTCCTCTTTGCAATGTCTGAGATCTTATCATTTAATATCTTATAACAAACCTTGGAGCAAACCTTATAGAAATTGTACATAATAAATATTGATTTTATAATATTAAACAATCTCTGTTTTTCAAAATTGATGAAAGAATGATTAACTTGCTAGTGGAAAATGTTTTGGTGATGATATTAAATATAAAGTTATCCAAAAGTACTTATTTTCAGTCTTCTTTAAATTGTCATCTCCTTTCTTACAGAACATAAGAAAAAATGTTTCAGTCTATAGGCATCCATCCCCATGAACTCTCTGAAATTGAATCCAGGAGCAAAGATATATGGCATCAGTAAGAAATATCAAATGATGTTGGCACACTTACAACGTGCTTCAGAACATCAAACCAACTGAATAAAATCTCTATAATGGTTTTAACACTTATATTTTGGACATTTACTACTGCTTATTGATTAAACCATTTGTGTGTGTGTGTGTGTGTGTGTGTGTGTGTGTGTGTTTGTAAGTGTGTGCATGTGTCTTTGTGGAATTCTTGTGTAAGACATCATTTTTATTACCTTCAGGTAACATAGGTTTATGTGTACCAATAAAAGTCAGGTCTTTTTCCTTCCTGGAATTTTATCACAAAGTAAGATAGACAAGAAATGTGTAAGTGAACTAACTAGACACAAAGGTTTTAAATAAACTTTATGGAAAGCGATAATAAAAATATTGAGAATGTATGAACTGTTTCTCTCATCAGGCTTTGAAATTGTTCATCTAGGAAAAGAGAGAGATTCAAAAGTAGGTTAAACATTCTAAGTCTTAAAAATAAGAACAGGACTACTTTACTTGGAAAGTTATAGGTTCTGTCGCTCTGAAATATAAGCACTGAGGCATATCATGTACCTGACAGTGACGGAAGACTGCATGGTACAAGGAAGAATTAGATAATTATCAGTCAAAGTTTTCCTTTGTGATTTCATTAGTTGTTCTAGGTTATTCTGAGATGCAGTGTTCAAAGGGTGAGAGCACTGTTTAGTGTGTAAGAGATTTATGCTCTAAATTATTTTTGCAATTTATCGTTCTACCATTATTTACTAGGCATCTGCTTCTGACATCATTTAATATTAAATGTAGAGACAAGTCCTGTCATTTATACTATGAAAGTAATCCTAAGGCTTTTATGAATTTTGTTGTTTTAGTTTGATTCTAGAATATTATACAAATGTCCATATGTAGTTCTTCTTCACACTGGAGGGACTAAACGATGATGAAAACCAAGAAATGGGTTATGGTGGATGTAGTGTTTAACAGTTGTACATAACTGGCATGATTGGACTCAGATTCTGTGTCTCCCATGTGGGTTGTTTCCTGGCTTCCAGGATGGACTATTTAAATAGAAGAGAAAAGGTCACAGAAACAATAAGATTTGGATTGAAACATTAAAAATAAAATGAAACAATATTAACCTTAACATTTTTTAAATTGATTATCCTACCAATTCTCTTATAGTAATGGAAAATTGACTAATGCATAGTAATAGGACCTGCCTTATATCTAAGAAGATTACACTATATGGTTGTTTTCAGAAAAGAGACGAGACTACAAAAAGAAATGATGTTGGATTCATTAAAGGAAAAAAATAATGAAAAGGAGATAAAATAGAGGATCAAGAATTATGGTTTTTCCATAATTTTTTTCTCCCCTCTCTCCACATGGTCATAACCACCCTCTGCCTCTTTAATCTCTCTTTGCTTTTCTACAATAAATCTCTAAAACCATGAAAAAAAAGAATTATGCAATTATTAGACACAATTTTCATTTGGGTTTTCTAGCTGTCTATTAGCCCAATCAAGCAGAGATGTATGTCTGCTTTTTGTGTAAAAGATTTATGTTCTAAATTATGAATGCTACTTATTGCTCTACCATTATTTACTAGGCATCTGATACTGACATTTAATATTTGTAGCTAGAAAACCTTATTTATTTATTGTTTTAAATAAGGAAAAATTATTGCATAGGAATTGATAAGATCATGTCATTCTATGAAAGATGTTTTTAGAGTCTGCACAGAAGAGCTTGTGGAGTGCAGAGGGTGAGCAGCAGACTGCAGAAGTGACATAGCTTCTAGGATAGGCAGAGGCACATGGCTTCTGAGACAGACCCCCATTTCTGGCAGCAGAAATCCGGGCATCTTCCCCACCAGAGGACTGGTGGCCACCCAGGAGGGCTGCAACCCCAGAGCAAGCTGTGAAGGGGAGTGCTCAGACTGCAGAGGCAACCCATCTTCTGGTACAGGCCCCAGTTCAGGCCTTCATCTTCAACCAGGAGGCAGGTCTGAATGGAAGACCTTTGTGCACCTTCACTGCAAGAGGAGAGCTTGCCTGAAGTGAGTACTCTGACCACTGAGACTCAGAAGAGAGCTGGACTCCCAGGAAAGCTGATAGAGGATAACAGAATCACAGGAGGAACAGGCTCCAGCCAGAGTCAACTATAACAACTAACTCCAGGGATTAACAAATCGCAAAGTCAAACATAAGAATCTTACCAACAGAAACCAAGATTGCTTACCATCATCAGAACCCAGCACTCCCATCTCAGCCAGTCCTGGATACTCCAACACACCCGAAAAGCAAGATTTAGATTCAAAATCATATTTCATGATACTGGTAGAGGACCTTAAGAAGGACTTTAATAACTAGCTTAAAGAAATACAGGATAAAAGCACTAAGGAGGCAGAAGCCCTTAAAGAATCACAGGGAAACACAGATAAACAGGTGATAGAATTGAACAAAACTATCCAAGGCCTAAAAAGGGACGTAGAAACAATAAAGAAAACCCAAAGTGAGACAACTCTGGAGATAGAAACCCTAGGAAAGAAATCAGGAACCATAGATGTGAGCATCAGCAACAGAATACAAGAGATGGAAGAGAGAATCTCAAGGGCAGAAGATTCCATAGAGAACATGGGCAAAACAATCAAAGAAAATGCAAAATGAAAAAAGATTCTAATTCAAAACATTCAGGAAGTTCAGGACACAATGAGAATACCAAACCTACAGATAATAGAGGTTGGTGAGGATGAAGATTTTCAACTTAAAGGGCCAGCAAATATCTTCAACAAAATTATAGAAGAAAACTTCCCAAACCTAAAGAGAGAGATGCCCATGAACATTCAAGAAGCTTACAGAATTCCAAATAGACTGTACCAGAAAAGAAATTCCTCCCAACACATAATAATCAGAAGAACAAATCCACTAAATAAAGACAGAATATTAAAAGCAGTAAGAGAAAAAGGTCAAGTAACATATAAAGGCAGGCCTATTAGAATTACACCAGACTTCTCACCAGAGACTATGAAAGCCAGAAGATCCTGGACAAATGTTATACAGACCCTAATAGAACACAAATGCCATCCCAGGCTGCTAAACACAGCAAAACTCTCAGTTACCATAGAGGGAGAAAACAAAGTACTCCATGACAAAACCAAGTTCACACAATATCTTTCCACAAATCCAACCCTTCAAAGGAAAATAACGGGAAAACAGCAACCAAAGGACAGAAATTACACCCTTAAAATCTAAGAAAGTAATCCTTCAACAAACCTAAAAGAAGACAGCCACAAGAACAAAATCCCAACTTTAACAACAAAAATAACAGGAAGCAACAATTACTTTTCTTTAATTTCTCTTAACATCAATGGGCTCAATTCCCCAATAAAAAGACATAGAGTAATAGACTGGCTACACAAACAGGACCCAACATTTTGCTGTTTACAGGAAACCCACTTCAGGAAAAAAGACAAACAGTACCTCAGAGTGAACGGCTGGAAAACAATTTTCCAAGCAAATGGTCTTAAGAAACAAGCTGGAATAGCCATTCTAATATCAAATAAAATTGACTTTCAACCCAAAAATATCAAAACAGACAAGGAGGGGTACTTCATAATCATCAAAGGTAAAATTCACCAAGATGAACTCTCAATTCTCAATATCTATGCTCTAAATGCAAGAGCAGCCACATTCATTAAAGAAACTTTAGTAAAGCTCAATGCACACATTGCACCTCACACAATAATAGTGGTAGACTTCAACACCACATTCTCACCATTGAACAGATCCTGGAATCAGAAATTAAACAGAGGCACATGGACACTAACAGAAATTATGAGACAAATGGATTTAATAGATATCTACAGAACATTTTATCTTAAAATAAAAGGATACAAATTCTTCTCAGCACCACATGATACCTCCTCCAAAATTGACCATGTAATTGGTCACAAAATAAGCCTCAAAAGATACAAAAATATTGAAATTATCCCATGCATCCTATCAGATCACCACGGACTAAGGCTGATCTTCAATAACAGCATTAATAATAGAAAGCCAGCATTCACCTGGAAACTGAACAACACTCTACTCAATGAGACTTGGTCAAGGAAGAAATAAAGAAAGAAATTAAAGACTTTTTAGAGTTTAATGAAAATGAAGCCACAGCATATCAAAACTTATGGGACACAATGGAGGCATACCTAAGAGGAAAAGTTATAGCCCTCAGTGCCTCCAAAAAGAAAGTAGAGAAAGCATACACTAACAGCCTGACAGCACACCTAGAAGTTCTAGAACTAAAGGAAGCAAATTCACCCCAGAGGAGTAGATGGCAGGAAATAATCAAACTCAGGGCTGAAATCAACCAAGTGGAAACAAAAAGAATTATTCAAAGAATCAACCAAACCAAGAGCTGGTTCTTTGAGAAAATCAACAAGATAGATTAAACCCTTAGCCAGACTCACAGGGACAGTAATCTAATTAACAAAAGCAGAAATGCAAAAGGAGACATAGCAACAGAACCTGAGGAAATCCAAAACATCATAAGATCCTACTAGAAAAGGCTATACTCAACAAATTTGGAAACCGGGATGAAATGGACAACCTCCTACACAGATACCAGGTATCAAAGTTAAATCAAGATCAAATTAACTATCTAAACAGTCCCATTTCCTCTAAAGAAATAGAAGCAGTCATTAATAGTCTCCCAACCCAAAAAAGCCCAGGACCAGATGGGTTTAGTGCAGAGTTCTATCAGACCTTCAAAGAAGACCTAATTCCAACTCTCCTCAAACTATTCCACAAAATAGAAACAGAAGGTACTCTACCCAATTCGTTCTATGAAGCCACAATTACTCTGATACCTAAACCACACAGAGATCCAACAAAGAAATAGAACTGCAGACCAATTTCTCTCATGAATATCGATGCAAAAATACTCAATAAAATCATCACAAGCTGAATCTAAGAACACATGAAAATGATAATCAATCAAGACCAAGTAGGCTCATCCCAGGGTTGATTGGATGGTTTTATAATCAGAAATCCATCAACATAATCCACTACGAACTAAAGACAAAAACCACATGATCACCTCCTTAGATGCTGAGAAAGTATTTGACAAAATTCAACACCCATTCATGATAAAAGGCTTGGAAAGATCAGGAATTCAAGGTCGATACCAAAACATAATTAAACCAATCTACAGCAAACCAGTAGCCTACATCAAACTAAATGGAGAGAAACTGGAAGCAATCCCTCTAAAGTCAGAAACTAGACAAGACTGCCCACTTTCTTCCTACCTATTCAATATAGTACTTGAAGTCCTAGCCAGAGCAATTTGACAACAAAAGGAGATCAAGGGGATTCAAATTGGACAGGAAGAACTCAAAATATCACTCTTTGCAGATGATAGAATAGTATATATAAGTAACCCTACAACTTCAACCAGAAATCTTCTAAACCTGATAAAGAGCTTCAGTGAAGTACCTGGATATAAAATTAACTCAAACAATTCAATGGCCTTTCTCTACACAAAGGATAAAGGGGCTGAGAAAGAAATTAGGGAAACAACACCCTTCACAATAATCACAAACAATATAAAATACCTTGGTGTGAATCTAACTAAGGAAGTGAAAGATCTGTATGATAAGAATTTCAAGTCTCTGAAGAAAGAAATTGAAGAAGATCTCAGAAGATGGAAAGATCTCCCATTCTCATGGATTGGCAGGATTAATATAGTCAAAATGGCTATCCTACCAAAAGCAATCTACAGATTCAATACAATCCCATCAAAATTCCAACTCAATTCGTCAACAAATTAGAAAGGGCAATGTGCAAATTCATCTGGAATAACAAAAAACCTAGGATAGCAAAAACAGAAATAAAAACACAAATAAATATTCTCAACAATAAAAGAAACAAAATGAACACAAATAAAAACACAAATAAATATTCTCAACAATAAAAGAACCTCTGGTGGAATTACCATGCCTGATCTCAAGTTGTACTACAGAGCAATTGTGATAAAAACTGCATAGCACTGGTACAACAACAGACAGGTAGATCAATGGAATAGAATTGAAGACCCAGAAATGAACCCACACACCTATGGTCATTTGATCTTTGACAAAGGAGCTAAAGCTATCCAGTGGAGGGGGAAAAACAGCATTTTCAACAAATGGTGTTGGCACAACTGGAGGTATCTGGAACTCAGGCAGGTCAGGAAGCAGGAGCTGATGCAGAGGCCATGGAGGGATGTTCTTTACTGGCTTGCCTCCCCTGGCTTGCTCAGCCTGCTCTCTTATAGAACCAAGACTACCAGCTCAGTGATGACACCACCCACAAGGGGACCTTCCCCCTTGATCACTAATTGAGAAAATGCCTTACAACTTGATCTCATAGAGGCATTTCCCCAACTGAAGCTCCTTTCTTTATGATAACTTCAGCCTGTGTCAAGTTGACACACAAAAATAGCCAGTACACACCCCCTCAACAATGGAAAGCAAATGCTATTCATGCTGAGCCATGCTCTTGGTAAACATTTGCATCCCTTTCTTCCCTCTTATTGTGATATTTCCTGAACATTTTTTCCAGATCTCAAAATTACTATCTTCTGTAATGTACCCTTTCCAGCTGTTATGTACATGAGTTAGGGAATATATACAGGGTATAAAACAGAGGTCTCAAGATACAGTATTGCATTTTGTTTCATATTTGATCCAATTTTTAAATTTGAGATTATTTAAAATCCCTCCCCTAGGAAAATGCCTTATTCATGTGGAGATGATAACTGTTTCTTTCTTTCAGGCAGAACTATGAATTTTTTAAGAATGTTCTTATGCATTTTCATTAAGTTGCAAGTATGATTCTGATTATTAAATAAAATTTATAGTAAGAAGAGGAATTGATAAATGGAACACTGTACCTTATTTACAACAGGAGTTAGAAAGCCAGCCTGCTGCCCAGGCTCAAGACTGTATGTCACCTTAGAGTATTCAAGTCTAGGCAGGTTTAGTCAATTCATATCTCTCTCTCTCTCTCTCTCTCTCTCTCTCTCTCTCTCTCTCTCTCTCTCTCTCTCTCTCTCTCTCTCTCTCTCTCTCTCTCTCTCTCTCTCTCTCTCTCACACACACACACACATTCATCTGTAAATTGAGATACTACTAACTTAAGTCTTGTATAAAAAGTAATTTAATGTATATTCATCTCTTAATATCAAATCTGACTCCTAGTCTCTCCCTCCTCCTCCATCTCTTCCTGTTCCCTTCTTCCTATTTATCTTTCTCTTTACTAGTTTTCTCCTTCCTCCTTTCCCTGTACTCCTCTCCTTCTCCCTCCAACTTCCTCTTTTTCCTCTGATTCTTCCTTTTATCTCTTTCTCTATCACCTCCCCTTGCTATTCCTTTTCCTCCTTGGCTTTTCCCCTTATGTGCTTGTTTTGCCTACATCTTCTCTCTGCCCTGCATTTCCAGTATATGTTAACTGGTCTTGATTAGTATTTTGTGAAGTAAGCAATGGAAAACCTGGAATTTCAGCCACCTAGGGTCATATGTTTATATTAATCAGGCTAGCAGCTTGGTTATTCTTAACAGTTGCTGTAGGTTTTGGCTTTAAGATTCAGATGTTTTGCTCGCCTTTCTAGTTTCCTCTCATGTTACTGTTGGAGGTGGGCTATATGAGTTCCCTCTCTCTATTATTGAGCAATTCATCTAAGGTTTCTCCCTTTGAGTCCTGAGAGTCTCTCATCTCCCAAGTTTCTGTTCCATTCTGGAGAGTCCCCATAACCTCCTATCTCTGGAGGTTGCCTGTTTCCATTTTCTCTGCTGTCCCTCAGGACTTCAGTCCTTTTCCCCCACCTAATACCAGATCATGTTCCTCTTTCCCCCACCCAGCTTTTTCTCCTGGTCTCTCCCTCTCCCCTTGTGGTTGCTTTTTACTCCCTTCTAAGTGGGACTTACTTGGGCCCTTCAGCTTGTTGATCTTTTTGAGTTCTGTGGACTGTATCTTGGGATATATATATATATATATATATATATATATATATATATATATTGCTAACTTCTAATTATTAGTGAGTACATATCATGCCGGTCCTTTTGGGTCTGAGTTACATCACTCAGCATAATATCCAGTTCCATCTATTTGCCTATAAAACTCAGGTTGCTTAGAAAATTGGAAATAGTTCTACCTGAAAACCCTGCTATACCACTATTGGGCATATACCCATATGTTCCAGTATGTTCATAGCAGCCTTATTTATGATAGGCAGAAGCTGAATAAAACCTAGATGTCCAACAACAGAAATAAAATACTTTATTTTGTGTGAATACCTGATGCTGTTTTTTAAAGAAGAAATTATGTCATTAGTGGTCAGAGTTTATGTGACTATATATAAATTATAAGTGTTTATAAAAACCCATAATAAATCAAATAACCCAGGGAGTATGGTAATTCTCTACAGTAACTGTGTCCAATTATATCAGTGAAATAGGTTAAAGTCTTTAATTAAGAAAAAGTGTAACTAAAAATCCCAAGCAAATAACATTATATAGTTTTAGCCCTACTTAAGGACACTAAATTTAATTAAAATTAAAACTCTCATTGCTGCTGTTAGAGGGTTATTGGAAAGGGAACTTTGTCAACTAAAGTACAAGCATATCAGCATTAAGAAATAAGTAGATTGACCTGCTCTGGCAAAGTTTAATTGCAGTGCATTGTTACATTAACTGTGATTAAAGGAATTACCAAGCAAATGAATCTCTATTCAATGGAGCCACCTATGCAATTGAATTAATCACCACTCACTTTAAACCATTTGGTCTAATTTAATGTTGTTCCAGTGAACACACATTTGTAGAAAATAAAAATAAGGACAGTATCTGAATTAATACTATTATACTATTTTCAAAAGAACAAAGATTGGGGTATGCATGCACTACAAAATTCAGTTTTTTCAAACTGTGAAAGGCATTTAAACTTCTGAGTGCTACATCAAGTCATTTCTCTCACATCTCAATGTTCCTCCAGATTATTACAGTACCCACAGCTCATTGCTTACACATTTCCCAACAACTATAGCCTGTAACCTTTCTTTCTGAAGATATTTAATAATTCATTGAATTTAACTAACATTATGGTCTTCAGTAGAATTTCATGTTACACATTATGCACCTTCTTTCTGACCCTCCTAAGTTGCTTCTAGTTAAAAATAGAAATAATTTTAATGATTTAATGATCAAATGCAATATCTACAGATCTCAAAACTCCTAATTTTTTTAACTTTTAAATGTCTCTGTAAAAATTACTGATTAGATTATAAACAGATAATAATGGTTAACATATGGCTAAATAATTTTCAAAGTACAGAAAATAAACAGTGATAGCAATGATGTGCAAGGCTCTTGAATTAATGAAATAAGTAGCCTGACCTGCACTGGAAAAGTTTAATGTGAGTGCATTGTTACATTGACTGTGATTAAGAGACTTATCAAGAAGTGAAATCTCTATACAATGGAGCCATCCCTCCATGCTTCCATTTCTATTTAGAACAAGTTTAAAGAAATGCTTTCTGGATTGTCATATATCTCTCAGCTTGTAAAAAAAATTGATATGTGTATTTAATTTAAATTTCCACCTTTACTTTATAAATCTATTTGAGAAAATGTCAATAACATATATGTATAATATTTTGATGTACAATTGTAGACCTCAAAATAACATCCAGTGTCTCAAGAACATATTTATTAATGACAATTAGTGTAGTCATATATCTCACTTATCTCATTAATGGGACAGCATAACTGCTAAGAAGCTATTTAAAGGAGGTTTGATTTTGCTCCTGCTTTGAGGGTTCACATTCCATCATGTCGAGAATCATGGCAAACATAGCTTTATGGTTTTGATGAGATTATGTAGCAAGTGCTACCCACAACTAGACATGATAGGCAGCAGGGCATTTAAAAACGTCATGGTCCATTTCAATTTAGTCAGTCCCTACAGCAAAGCTCTAAAGCTCTACTTCCCAGTTAGTCCACAAACTCTGAAAATAGCCCCACAAAGAAGCAATCAGTCATTCAAATGCAGAACCTCATGGGAGATATTTTATAGTTAAGTCATCACAGTAAATACTTTTTTGAGCTTTGTAAAAGTTGGAGTGTGGGGTGTAAAGAGGTAGTGTCATTCACCTTTAAAATGAAATATCTAGTTTTTAAAGGTGAATCAGTGAGGTTATATAGGGTTTGGTTTTCATTAGAAACCCATTCTTAACCAAGACACGCTGGAATAGGGATCTGTCACAGCTATGACAAGTGGAGTCAGGGTCTTATGGCAAAACGAGATTGCTCAGAAATTTATCCATTGCACTATGGAGAAGGTAATATAAAACTTCTTGAAAAGAATAAGTGAATCATTCAGTCTTTTCAGAAGAAGGGCTGAAGAAATAATAGTGAGTAAATATCTCCTAAAATAACAAATATTTTCTCCCTTTCTCTCCATTGTTTCTGCATGCAAATTTCCCTAATGTGTCCATTCACAGAGAGACATAAATACTAATAACTCCTGTTAATGAGCCCTTCTTACATGCTAGAAACTATGTTAAGTACTTTACATGCAGCAAATAAAACTAAACATGCAATTATTCTATTGTCTGTTTTAATCCAGGATAGTAAAGACTGAGCTATTTACATAAAACATTTGACTGCAGTGTGGTGAGTGTTCACAGAAGAAAATAAGGACAAGCTAAGAGGCCAAACCAGGACATTTATTGCGTTTGATGCCCACAGTAACCCTGTCACACAGTACTTCAGATGAATTATCTGACATTGAACACTACTTCATTTTCCATGTCTCACAAATGGGGGAAAGACAAACTAAATTTAGATTTGGGCATAAATGACAGAGAAATGCTTACTCTGTCAAAGGGATAGAATTCTGAAGCTGGAGTAAATGTGATGCACATAAATCCAAATATTTGGTTGTTCTTGCCACAGAGATATGAACACAGGCACATGAACTGTAAATCAGGCACTTTTTCTTGCCAATGATCCTTATCTACAGAAATAAAAAGAAAGTGATGAGTGAGTCCAGCTTTCTCATAAGCATTCACAGAGGGCTAAATCCTTTTAGCTTTTGCTGCTAACAATGACATTAACTTCAAATTCATGCTCTCTAGATTTCTCTATATGAAATAAAATTGGATGGAAAGGGCATAGTTTTAGTCTTACTATTTTGAGATGTCTATGGAAAGAAAGTTTTATGTCTTTCTAAAAGGAAACTAACATTCATTCTAGCACCACCTCAGGACAGGATCCTTGAAAATGCCCATCATTTGGGGTTTTCCAAGAACAAATGTGAGAAATCCAGCTTGCAGTTAGTGAGTGTGCTATAATGACAAGTGATTTTCCTGTCTGAAGTGTAAACTTTATGTTCTGTCAAATTGACGTGGCTTAATTTGTTTAGAGTTACGGTTTCTTTTTCTCCTGTATATTTTTAAAAGAAAAAATGTCTGACATAAATTATTAAGATTCTTTACCTTAGTAAGACTCTTTGTCACAATTTGGTATCTTTGAAAATGACAATTACTAAATCATTATTGAGTAATTTTCATTTAATTACTCAGCTTCATTTAGTCTGTGACCAATGAAACATTACAACCCCAAATACTCACAAAACATATATCTGTTTCAAGGTGATTATAAATCCACATATTTGAACTCTAACTTATTTTTGAGTAATATGAGGGCCAAATACAGAAGTACTTTCTTAATTTTAAACCTTTTTATCCACCACTATTGTATAGCACTTAACAAAGTTAAACTCCCAGAACTGTTAATAACATGGACTGCATGGAAAATATATCTCTGCTTTTGACAGATTCTTGTTCTCTGTGTCCTTGCCCCGGTCTCCTTTTGCTCCCTTTATCTCCTGTCTCCTCTTTCCTTTTCCTCGTCTTTCTTTCTCTCTCTCCCTTAAGTAACTGACACTAAATAATTTTGAAAATAAAACTTAATTAAAAATAAACAAACATACAAAACAGGAGTTCAGCTGCTTATGAAACAGTGCACACAATAGAAAAGATACAGTCATCATTGATGAGCATCAATGCTCACCTTTTATATTTAGCAGCAACAAGTTCAGCAAGATTCCTTAATCTCCATGTAGCTGTCTCTTGATTTGTATGCTCAGAATAACTGCTGGGTGGTTAGGCTTCATACAGTAGTTAATAGATCTTACCATATTCCCCAAGGCACAAATCTTCATGTATTTCTGTTTTCTGGATTTATTATTTCACAGTTCTAAACTACTATGAAGATAAAAAATATGAGAGTAAATTATGGGAAATCATGAGCAAAAAGCATTCCTCAGACTGAGCAATGGATGTGAGAGATGTGAATGAGGCTCTACAAGCTCTCTCTGGACCAGTTCCTTCCAAGCTCACTTTTTCTACAACCTGGTGTACTCTCAGCACACATAGTTTCAAATAAAACTTTTTTTAACTACTTTTTCTAATTTGTCTTGTATAAGTAGTAGTATTAGCAGCTATCAAGTGCTTATTAATCTAGATTGTAGTGTTCAAATGACTTTGTGGGTGGTTTTCTGTCACATATTTGTAAGTCATATGAATCTATTTTCAATATTTTATTTTCATACATATACAAATGTATTTTCATATAATTATGGAGATGTAATTCTAGATTAATTCAAAGCTCCTGAACTCTATATAAATGGGAATACTCTAATGTCATTTAGCTCTGGAAACATAATTTAATGGATTCTGCACTATTATAGTTTATGAGTTGGTATTTTTCCTGCTGGTATTTCAGCTTTACAAGAAGAATTTAACAGTAGGATTCAAATACATATGGTTCTTTGGAGCTTCATTTCTATCCTATTTTATTATTTCATGTGGGTCACCTTATTTCATACTGTATAATTTCATTATTTTCTTAAATAAAATACCCAATGGAGTACCTAGATAAGTGGGAAAAGTATTTGTCTAGTATGTGTAACATGATTATTATTATTATTATTATTATTATTATTATTATTATTATTATTAGTGTTTTGAGACAGGGTTTCTCTGTATAGCCCTGGCTGTCCTGGAACTCACTCTGTAGACCATGCTGGTCTTGAACTCAGAAATCCGCCTGCCTCTGCCTCCCCAGTGCTGGGATTAAAGACGTGTGCCACCACGCCCAGCAATGTGTAACATTATTACTCGTACTGTCAGAACATTGGCAAAAGGTTAGAAATACCTGTGGCTCCGTTGTCCATAGCAAAATTTTGTTTGTTTATTTGTTAATTTTGCTATGTTGTCTCCATATGAAACTCAGTTTGTTTTCAGGGATCTGATGGTTTCAACTCTGCCTCTTGTGTAAAGTCGGACTGCAGGCACCTCCATGTATAACTGTCAGTAAAGATTTCATAATTTTGAAATAAAAAATGAGTAAATCAAACTTCCTTAGAGACTTCTTTTTCCAATCACAACACTTAAAGAAAAGGCTTTAAACAACTCAGTTCTGTACTTGACATAAATTATTTGGTGACATAACTAAATGTTACCTACAGGGGCAAACTCTCTGATGATTAAGAGGCACAAGGATAAATGCTAAAGTCTAATGATAATATATTTAATCTGAACACATGATATAAATGAAATATAGAGAGCCATGTAATAATAATTGACATAATCAAAGAAAAGACTTGTTGAGATTGAACCAACAGCTTAGCTTGCACAAGAAATTTAGAATTGTTGAGTCTCTGAAAATTTTTCTATGAGAGAAAGAAAGAAAGAAAGAAAGAAAGAAGAAAAAAAGGAAGAAAGAAAGAGAGAGAGAGAAAGAAAGAAAGGAAGGAAGGAAGGAAGGAAGGAAGGAAGAAAGAAAGAAAGAAAGAAAGAAAGAAAGAAAGAAAGAGGAAAAAAAGGAAGAAAGAAAGAGAGAGAGAGAAAGAAAGAAAGAAAGAAAGAAAGAAAGAAAGAAAGGAAGGAAGGAAGGAAGAAAGAAAGAAAGAAAGAAAGAAAGAAAGAAAGAAAGAAAGAAACAAAGAAAGAAACAAAGAAAGAAACAAAGAAAGAAACAAAGAAACAAAGAAAAAAACTGTACCTCCAATGATTGGATAAAACATTTCATCTAAGATCCCTCCCTTTGAGCCCTGATAGTCTCTCACCTCCCATGTCTTTTGCATAATCTAGAGGGTCCCCCTCCCACTGCCTTCCAAGGTTTCCTGCTTTGATTCTTTCTGCTGGCCCTCAGGACTTCAGTCCTATTCCCTCAACCCCAATACCAGACCATGTTTCCCTCTTCCCATCTCCATAGCCTTTCCCACCCCTCATCCCTTCTTTCCTCCTCCCTTGCTGTGATTGCTTTCTTTTCCGTCCCAAGTGGGATTGAGGCATTCTCACTTAGGATCTTCAGCTTGCTAACCTTCTTGAGTTATGTGGATTGTATCCTGGGAATTCTGTACTTTTTTGGTTAATATCCACTTATTAGTGAGTACATAGCATGCATATGATTTTTGGTCTGAGATACCTCACTCCGGATGATATTTCCTAGTTCCATCCATTTAACGTCAGGATGCCCTCGATCTTAATAGTCATTTACTGTGTAAATGAACCACATTTTCTGTATCCATTCTTCTGTTGTGGAACATCTAGGTTGTTTCCAGCTTTTGGGTATCACAAATAAGGCTGCTATGACATGGTGGAATATGTGCCCCTTTGGCATGGTGAGGCATCTTTTGGGTGTATGCCCAAATGTGGTATAGCTGGTTCTTCAGGTAGATCTATCTCCAATTTTTTGAGGAACCTCCAGATTGATTTCCAAAGTGGTCTTACCAGTTTGCAAATTTTAATATCAATATTTAAAATTCAATGAGATGTTAAATTTTGGTATTGTTATCAGATTTTTTTCAACACATAATTTTTGGAGAAATTAGTAGTAATGAATATAAGGCCACATGATAATTCAAATTCTGTGATAAATTCAGATTCTCATCTTAAAACGTGCTGATTCTTAGGAGATAGGACCCCTGTGAGAAAGACTCTATGTTTCTTTCTATCCTCCTACCCCATCCTTTCCTTAAATGACTCATTTAGAGTTTTGCTGCAGTAATTACACATGTATAAATTCATATATTTGTACTATACATATATGTATTTTATAGATAACAATAATAATTTTAGAAGTCAGGGTTTTGAGAGGGAAGACATAGGAGGGATTGGTGTTGGGAGAGGGTAGTCATACGAGTTCTTTTCCATTCCATCTTACTAGAGTGACACCAACATCTCATGCCTGTCACATTTTAATCAATATGATCACTCACAAATTTAATCAACCTTTTCTTAATTAGTTATTACTGTCTGTTGCATACTTTTGATATTGAATTCAATCAACATGGATTTATTTATATATTAGTTTTCTTTATTTATATTAAAATATTAAGACTTATAAAATCTTTTCACTGATAATTTTATGTAATCCAGAGACAGACACAAAGGTTACTTTCAAAGGTAACTCACTTCAAAATTTAAAACATTGTGAATGGATGGACCTATCAAGAATATTTCAGTTTCCATTTTTGTAGTCATTAGATTTTTTCTGGATGCCTATTTCTCAACACTTGTATAAAATTCATAGATGCATGCTCTGACTTTTTGCAGGACTCTCTGTACCAAACACTACTGCAGTGAATAGCTAAAACTTCCTACATGAGATAAACTAACCAGTCTCCTATAGCATGCTAGAAGATTCAAGTTGAGAGAATTTTTCTCCTGGTAGTATTAGAAAATTTTATTTTTTTATTCCAGTATTCATACATTACTGTTTTTAGTGTTTCCTGTGCCCTCTTCAGGATGGACACATCTCAGACTCACCCATTTTATGTAACAGCTAAATGATTAATGGATGTGTGCAAAAAAGACCTTTTATTTAGAGGCAGAAGTAGATAAAACCATCCCAGGAAGCAGAAGAAGAAAGTCATGCCTGGGGAAAATTTCATTTGTGCTTTAAGTCAGAGAGAAATGCTGCAAACAAAAGAGGAGGGAGGGAGGGAGGGAGAGAGAGAGAGAAAGAGAGAGAGAGAGAGAGAGAGAGAGAGGCACATAGTAGAATGTTTACAGATTATATACTGGAAACGGGAGAGTAAAAGATATCAGATTAATTCTATAAAAGTCCTACTGGCATATGACTCATTTAACATGAAATTCAGACAATTATATTGTCAGCATAAAGGTTTCTGTATATGTATTTACATCGATGTGTATTTTGCATCATTATAATCTTAAGACACTGGCAGTATGGTTGAATCACAAGGATAATTCTTGTATATGATTCTACCATACTGCCAGTTTCTCAAGGTTATAATGGTAATATCTTGTATAGTCAATATAGCATCAAAATGATATGAAACATGGCGTAATGAATTTAAGCAATGAATTTTATTCAATTAAATTAAATTTTATGAAAAGAATGTACCTGACGTGACCCTGCAGTTCTGAACAGGCAGATATTCTATTTGAGAAAACATGCTGATTCACATCAAATTATGTTCAAAAGCATCTGAACTGAAAGTCAAGGGTTACCAGTTATAGGAACACAGGTGTCTAAGAGTCAGTCTATCTCAAATCTCAGGAAACATCTAAACTGACATCACACTCACAGAGCAAGGGGTGGGGTTAAAGTTCCAGTCAGAAATCAGCAGTCACAGAGGGATCATGTGAAAATGTCACAGGGCCGTCCTCAGCCCCTGAGGCATAAAGTCCTGCTACTGACCTGTTGACAGGCTACAAGACAGAGCCTTCAAAGATGTCATCACAAATCATCTGTGGTTTTGTTTTATACATGTAGAAAGAAACAGGTAAGTGGTTCACAACTGCTTATGATAGCTTATTTTTGAAATAGAAAAAAAAAAGACTCTAATATACCACACACTAGTTTTCAATAATATCATGAGCATAAATTGTCGTATTTTCTTCAGCTCCAAGGCAGGTTTGTGAACATTTGAATATACCTAATCATTATGAACACACACATGCACACACACACACACACACACACACACACACACACACACATGACATGTATATACAAAACACCACAATGGTTTTATTCAGTCATCTATTCATAGATTTTTAGATGTCTTCGTTTTCAGGACTTTAATCAAGAAATAGTGCTTTTTGTCTCTGTGATAAATATTGTGAAACTCTTGCTGGTGAGACATGAACAGAAGTTTGCTCTCCCCAGATATGGGACCAATTCTACCATTGGTCAAGATTCTGTCAGAGTCTGATGGGGGACCTGATTGCATTGCTGGGGTTACTGAAAGGGGTAAGAGTGAGAGGCTAGATACAGGAGCATGGAAAAATCAAAGGCAGCTGTATAAGTGAAAACCCCACCCTATCTTTGGTGACAACTTGGGACAGTTGACTCCTTGGGGCTCACTGTAGACAGCTCCCTAAATTCTTTACTACTTGTGCAACCTTGGGGAGGGGCCTGTGTAGCTTGTAGCTTCAGTATGCCCAAACTGTGATTTTGTTTTTTCTTCTTTCTTTTTTAATTTTTTAGGCTCATGACTCTTCCTCCTCAGTCAAGTAGGGTTTTTTGTTTTGTTTTGTATTGGTTTTTTTCTTGATGTTGTCCTTGTTTTTTTTTTGTTTTGTTTTTGTTTTTGTTTTTTGTTTTTTTTAGGAGATGGCTACATATCTAATAAGTTTCATAGAGAAACAATTTATAAAGAGGATGTGCTTAATTGACTCACAATTTCGCAGTTATCTATGACCTACTCTATTATTTCTGAGTTTGTGAAAGGACGTAATAAGTAGTGATATTTACCTCATGGAAGGTAATATCCTTGATGGAAAAATTTAGGAAGGGAGAAAAAGAGAGAGACTAAGAAAGAAAAGTCTGATACAGCTGCTCACAGAAGTGTTAGACTTTCTTAGCTTTCTACATTTCATATTATTCCATTCAAACATAAACACATTAGTGGATTAATATACATATTAGATCATAGCCTCAAAACTAAATCACAGTCCAGGGATTAAATTCACCCTTCATGAAATAACATTTCAGTAAGTAAATCTTAGGAAGACACTCCATAGCTAAAGCATGACTGACACCCGAGGGAGGGATACAGAGGCACTATGTACTATTGCTATTATAATCACTAACAAGACTCAGTGCTGAAGGAGACAGCAGAAGAAGTGATAGAAGATAACTCAGGAATGACCTTGTTTGACCTCAATTTCAATATGAGTTTCCAACAGTGGCATTAAAAAATAATAAGAAGTAAAAACAAACAAACAAACAAACAAACAAACAAACAACAACAAAAAAAAAACTTGCAGAAATGAATGCCATAATGCATTTGATAGAACTGTTTTATGCAGGCAGGAGAGATGGCTCAACGGTGAAGAGCACTGACTACTCTTCCAGATTTTCTTGAGTTCAATTCCCAGCAACCACATGGTGGCTCACAACTATCTGTAATGAGATCTGATGCCCTCTTCTGGGGTGTCTGAAGATAGTGACAATATGTGTACATATATATATATATATATATATATATATATATATATATATATATATATATATATATGAATGAAATAAATGAATGAATAAATCTTTTTTTAAAAATAACTGTTTTATGAGTATCTCCTTAAATGAATAACCTGGCAAACTGTCATAAAAAAGGAAACTTAGGAATCAACAACCATTCATCATTACTAGAACTTGTACATAAGGTAAAAAAGTGAGATGCCAATCAGATACCTGATGTGTTTGGGGTCTGGGAATCACTGCACAAACTGCTATATACTGATCTCAGTCAAATGGGAATGGTATCTTGAATGTCACACTACAAGACTGATGGATCATGGCCACAGGTCAAAATCAGCTGAAGCAGAACTTTGAATTAAGATATTATAGGGATGCTTTGAATTTTTATAAGGTCCTATTTGCCAATTCTTGATCTTACAGCACAGGTTATTGCTGCTGTGTTTAGGAATTTTACCCCTGTGCTTATAACTTCTGCAAAGCAAAAGACACTGTCAATAAGACAAAAATGCCACCAACAGATTGGGAAAGGATTTTTACCAATCCTAAATATGATAGTGGACTAATATCTAATATATACAAAGAGCTCAAGAAGCTGTACTCCAGAAATTCAAATAACCCCATTAAAAATGGGGTACAGAGCTAAACAAAGAATTCTCAAGTGAGGAATACTAAATGGCAGAGAAGCACCTGAAAAAATGTTCAACATCCTTAATCATCAGGGAAATGCAAATCAAAAGAACCTTGAGATTCCACCTCACTCCAGTCAGAATGGCTAAGATCAAAAACTCAGATGAGAGCAAATGGTGGCAAGGATGTGGAGAAAGAGGAACACTCTTCCATTGCTGGTGGGATTGCAAGCTGGTACAACCACTCTGGAAATCAGTCTGGAGGTTCCTCAGAAAATTGGACATAGTACTACCGGAAGACCCAGCAATACCTCTCCTGGGCTTATACCCAGAAGATGGTCCAACATGTTATAAGGACACATGCTCCACTAATGTTCATAGCAGCCTCATTTATAATAGCCAGAAGCTGGAAATAACCCAGATGTCCCTCAACAGAGGAATGGATACAGAAAATGTGGTACATTTACACAATGGAGTACTACTCACCTATTCAAAACAATGAATTTATGAAATTCTTGGGCAAATGGATGTATCTGGATGATATCATCCTTAGTGAGGTAACCTAGTCACAAAAGAAGTCACTTGATATGTACTCACTGATCAGTGCACATTATCCCAGAAACTTAGAATACTCAATATACAACTTGCAAACCCAAGAAAATCAAGAAGAACAAAGACCAAAGTATGGATATGTCATTCCTTCTTAGAATAGAGAACAAAACACCCATGAAAAGAGTTACAGAGGCAAAGATTAGAGTTAAGATGAAAGGATGGACCATCCAGAGACTACTCCACCTGGGGATCCATCCCATAATCAGCCACCAAACACAGACACTATTGCATATGCCAGCAAGATTTTGCTGAAAGGACCCTGATATTACTATCTCCAGTGAGGCTATGCCAGTGCCTGGCAACTGCAAAAGGAGATGCTCATAGTCATCTATAGGATGGAACACAGGGTCTCCAATGGAGGAGCTAGAAAAATTACCCAAGGAGCTGAAGGGGTCTACAACCCTTTAGGTAGAACAACAATATCAACTAACCAGAACGCCTAGAGCTCGTGTCTCTAGCTGCATATGTAGCAGATGATGGCCTAGTCAGCCATCATTGGGAAGAGAGGCCCCTTGGTCTTGCAAACTTTATATGCCCCAGTACAGGGGAATGCCAGGGCCAAGAAGTAGGAGTGGATGGGTAGGTGAGCAGGGCTGGGGGGAGGGGTATAGGGAACTTTCAGGATAGCATTTGAAATGTAAATAAAGAAAATATCTAAGAAAGAAAGAAAGAAAGAAAGAAAGAAAGAAAGAAAGAAAGAAAGAAAGAAAGAAAGAAAGAAAGAAAGAAAGAAGATATTACAGGGATGTTAAGCCTAAACCCCAAAGCATTTTGCCAAGGATTTAGGGGTAGGGTATTGGGTATTTCCTTAGAACATGTCTTTGTTGTATACTTATTCTGTTCACATTGATTTGGGTATTCAACTCTGCCTTGTCTAATATTCATGTGGTAACTTGCCAACCAGGATATCCGTTACCCACTTTCACGTCTCTTTCTACCAAGTACAATGTCAGCTCCCAGGGAAGTCTTGTGAACTTAAACTTTACTTGACACCTACTCAAATTGGAAGTCTCATTTCAAATATTTTCTTATCCTGATGCAAGTGTCTCTCCCAAGTTGGGGTTCATCCCATGGGCAGCTTTTAAAAGTAAATACAATAAAAACTTATACACAGGTGCAGAAAGTGCTGCTTGGTGCTTGGTTCTTGTCCAAGCTCATTGTGCCTAACTATACAAGAAGTTCTAAGTGACTTCTGTCATGATTGGTTTCCAAGAGCACCAAAACACAGAACATCCTAGTAACAGGAGTGATATAAGAAAGTTACAATATTAGCAACAGCAAAAATAATGATAGACTAGAGACATAACTGTTGTCTAGGCACTAACATTTTATGTAGGTCTTAACATGATAGATACATAAAATTCTGTTTTTATGAAGAGGTTACATGAGGAATGGATCCACTTACTATAAAGTGGGTATTCACATTTCTGGTAGAGTACCAAGTATTTTAGCACATCTTATTTCATACCAAATTAAAAAACACTGAAGTAAATACTGCAGGTTACTTGATGCATAACTTGCTTGAGTTAGGGTTTAATTAATTCACCAGAGTTAGTAAGTAAAACTCTCGTGAACAGTTTTCTGAGTCAGACAATCAATTCACATGGAGAATACCCTAATAGACATCTGATGCATGGTAGAAATTAAACACTAAATGAAAGGGTTGTTTACACTGCTGTATCCAGGTGACAGCAAATAATAAGCATATCACTTGAGCCTATAAAATCTTAAATCACATACAGTTATGAATCAGATGCCATGCCATTTTGATGCGCTTAGCTGAGCCTGTGAGAAGATTTCTTCACTCTGTCAATCAGTGAATTGAAAATCAACAAAAATTTACATTTGTTCATCCAACAAGAATATTTGGCAAATTATAAGATACATGTAATCCATTTGAGAACAGATTTCTGGATCCACAGTAGAAATTTTATTGAAACTTTATGTAATGAATATATTAACTTATGGCCTGTCAGCTGTTTGGCCATAACATAATTTCAAATATAGAATGCCCATTTTATCTTTCCAAAAGAACATATTTCTGGATAAAATTCACAAGGTTGGATGGATGGAAGTTGAATTTCATTTTAGAAGCAAGGTTACTCAAAGTCACAGTAATTTTGAATTTTATTTTTCTATTAATTTCAAAATTTTATTGGTCATGATAAACAAAGTATACATAAATGTGAAGTTGGCAAGAAGACAGTTGTAGTGGGATTGATTGTATCCAGTTACAAATGTAGAACTTTTTTTCTAAAAAACCTTTAACAGTGAACTTTTAGTATTTCATGAGCAGATAATATTCTTGCAAACACTGAAGGTTTTCAGGAGAATTCTCCCCACATACTTCCTGTGGCCATAAAGTCTAAATAGTTCCCAAGTCTTGAGCCAGGTTTCATCTACCATTCCTTTCCATTTCCCTTCATTCCAGCCATTAACTTTAATTTCTGCTACACCTATGGACATAGTACACTTCCTTTCCTATGGACAAGGACACTACTGAGAGACAACTCTGGCATGGAATTATGGGAGAGAGATGCACGTGAGTTTGTCTGTCCACCTGGATTCATTCATCTTCACCATTACCTGCCAGTGTTCAGTGTCCGCACTCTGTCTACCCTCTCTTCTTTCCTAGCAGTTCACCTAACATTAGGCTCCAGAATCAGACTGAGATGAGACAAAGTTCCCTATATTTAATAGCTTCAAAAATTCTTAAGACCAACTCCCAATAACCAGCTGCTGTCGATGGCAGAAATGTGCTTTTATGACTGAAACACAAAAGTTAGTGGCTGACCCAAGATCTATGAGTTTTAGCAAAGTATTATTTTGTAGTCATAGAAACCTGAAATTAAATGATTGTACTTAACTTATTATAATATATTCTGATATATTATCACATGCTAGCTATTTCTCTTCTTCACTATGTAATTATCCTTTACACACTGTGTTATTTAGCTTTGTTTTGTTTTGTTTTAGATATTTTCTTTATTTACATATCAATTGCTATCCCGAAAGTTCCCTATACCCTTACCCTGCCCTGCTCCGCTACCTGCCCACTCCCTCTTCTTGGTCCTGGCATTCTCCTATACTGGGGCATATAAAGTTTGTAAGACCAAGGGGCTTCTCTTCCCAATGATGCACTTAGCTGAGCCTGTGAGAAGATTAGGCCATCTTCTGCTACATATGCATCTAGATACATGAGCTCTGGGGTTACTGGTCAGTTCAAACCTAAAGGGTTGTAGACCCCTTCAGCTCCTTGGGTAATTTCTCTAGCAAGGCAGCAAAATACTATGAAATTTGTAATTATCCAACTAGATGTAATGCTTACATAGGTGTAGGAAAGCCATTTGTCTTTAATCAAGGATACATGATGACTTCTAAAAGTGGATTTTTCCTTACCATTAAGAAATGGTGAGCCACACCAAGTATTTGGGCTTGGGAGAACTAGGCTCACCTATCAGCATTCCAGAGAGCAGTCTCCATATATTTCCTGGGCAATGTGGCTGAGCTAGCCCCGTGACACAGGTGTAAGAGAGCCAGCCCCATTGCTGTAAGCATGAGGGAGCTATCAGCATCTTTCTGAAGCTGTTTCTGGAATAAAAGTTGGCCCCATCCCTTTCCTGGGCAAAACTGGTGAGCAGGCTCTGATAGTTCAGGCACAGGACAATTCAGGTTGACCAACTCATCTACCACCCAGCCCCAGATCCAGGGCTTTCAGTTGACTCATTCCAACATTTATCTAATCCAAAATTGGTGAAGTATGTGAAAATCTCAGTTCTGGAAAACCAAAGGTACAGTATCTCCATGACACAGGGCAACAGCAGTAATGCAAAAGGAGTCCAGGTAAGGATCAAGTAATGAAAATGTAGCAGAAATGAAAGACCCCAACTAGACTAATGACTCATTGCAATGAACAATTGCAAGTAAATCTGTTTAGGCAAAAGGGTATACTGTGTAACACACCATGACACATCGCAGTGTCCATGATGAGATGATTTTGTTTTTGTTTTGTTTTGTTTTTTTTCCTTGTTTTTTTTCTTTCTTTTGTAGGGGGAGATTGCTAGGAAGGAGAACAGATATGGAAGATGAACAGATATGGAAGGTGGAGAAATAGTGGGGTTCTAGTGCAAAATATAAATTTCACAAAAATCAATATAAAGTAACAAAGGAAACGTAATACTACTTAATATTTAAAAGATATATTTTATAATTATATGTTTGTGAGTGTGTATATGTGTAGTGTATGCACATGAATGTAGTTGCCAATAGAAGTCATGGATCCATAAAAGCTGAAGTTTCAAGCAGTTGTGAGTTGCCCAACATGGGTGGTGATAACTGAACTCAGGTCATATGCAAGAACAGTACCTGTTCTAAACTACTGAGCCATTTGCCCTATTCGAAAGTAAATATTCTACAAATATCCCTTGTATTATATTATTTTAAATAGAAATTTTTATATTTTGGATTATTTTTCAGTCTCTAAGTGCTTCAAATTTTTTGTTATATGTCAGTCATATTCCTCCTAAAATAGTTTAGAGAATGATTAAGATCTGAAGAATTAGACCCTGACTATAGTCAGGGTCACTCTGGGTATGAATATTATTACTGACAAAATTAAGACAAAAAAGTAAAGTTTGAAGTCTGAACATGATAATGACTATCTGTTCTAGTTGATATTATTTTCCCATTTAGATATTATTTACAACGTGAACCAATGGACAGCTAGCCAGTAATTGGTCTAATACCGTATCTATAGTCAAATAAAGCTTAACAAACTTATAAATGTTTTAATTTGAAGCTTCACAGCAGTAGTTGAACTCTATGCTTTTCAATACTTCCACTGTTAAATTGGAATTAGAAATATTTAAAGATAACAGAAAAATTTAAAGATACCATCACTTCTTTGAACACTGAAAAACATGAATGACAGTATCTTCAAATTCTGCCAAGAGACCCCTGCCATGTGTTTTATGATTTAATTGAATTTATTTCCTTACTCATTGACCCACTTATGACAATTTTCCTTCCAGTATTTCTCATTGGAAAGTGTCTGAGACTCTTCTTTGCTATCAGCTTGACAAAGGAGTTGCTTGGTTAAAAGAAAGTAGGTGTGTTATTTATTTTTTCACTGCTGTTACAAAATACATGGACAAGGCAACTAAAAAAGGATAAGAACTTCTTTTAAATAACAGTATACAAATAGCACAAAAAGAAACCAGTATATGGGGAATGATGAGAAAGTCAATGGTTTGACAAAGTGCCCAAAATTAGTGATGGTAGAATATTGGACCCTAAATGAAACAGCTGCCTCAAAACTCTAGAATTCAAGAAACTTCAGAAGAGAGAAATGTTTAAGAGCTGAGTCTATTGACACGGGCTGTAACAACAGAAATTTCTAGACATGACATAACCATTTACCCATAAAATCTACACAAGACCAACCCAGGACTGGGCATGTCAATATTTATCATTGATAAATAGGTTTTATATGGGACTGCTGGCTGTTAATGGTTGGTTAAGAATGGATGTCACTTGCTTCAGTAGTGCAGACAGCCACTGATAATTTGCCCTTACCCCAATAAATAACCTCTCACCCATACTTGGGAAAAAACTCTAGATAAACTCAGTAAATCACACACCATAGAAGACAAGAAGATAGAATGGGATAGTGCTTTCAGCAAGAGAGGGAGTGGAATGAGAGAGGTCAATGGTGGTTGAAAGTAAAATTTATTATAAACCGGGCGTGTTGGCGCACGCCTTTAATCCCAGCACCAGGGAAGCAGAGGCAGGCAGATTTCTGAGTTCGAGGCCAGCCTGGCCTACAGAGTGAGTTCCAGGACAGCCAGGGATACACAGAGAAACCCTGTCTCAAAGAAAATATTATAAAAGTTTAAAACTGTCAAAAAATAAAATAAAGTATAAACAATCAGTGGGCCAAGGCAAGAAGACCAAATACCATAGGTACAGTTCTGTGTAGAGATGAGTTAGACTAATTTCTGATGGAGATAGAGAAGCACCACGCCGAGATCATTTTTTTTTTCTTTTGGTTTTTCGAGACAGGGTTTCTCTGTATATCCCTGGCTGTCCTGGAACTCACTTTGTAGACCAGGTTGGCCTCGAACTCAGAAATCCACCTGCCTCTGTCTCACAAGTGCTGGGATTAAAGCCTTGTGCTACAGCGCCCGGCCCTGGAGATCATTCTATGTGCAGAGGAGATGGATAAAGAGAGCTGTTGAAGACAGAGGAACCACCGTGATCCTATGTGTTAGGGAGTTGGATACATAGATCTGCTAAGTAAGGAAGAAACATCCCAGAGGGTTTCACACTACTAAGCCAGAATTCCAACATGGCCTTCTCTGATACTAGTCACTCTAAAAAAATCAGTGGATACATATTACCTCATTATTTTATTTTTCCTGGCTTTTTGTTATGTTCTGACTTGATAAGAGCTACCACATAAACAGTTTTCTGCCTAATTAACTGATTGAATCATTTAATAGTTATTCTCTTTTCCATTATACTTCTTTTAGTCAAAATTATCTCAACTCACTATCTTTGTTTCCAGTCTCCTAGATGCTGAGGAAAAAACAAACAACAACAACAACAACAAAACAGTCTTGTTTAAGCTTTGCTTCTTTCTTCTTTTTTTTTCCTCTGCTGAATTCCAGTTTAAGCAGACACATCTTCCAGTGACAATTTTAGAGATGAACTTTTAAAAACCTTCAAGAAAAAGTAGTTTCCAACTTTTAATTAGTCTTGTATGGGGGGGGGAGCTGGTGGAGATGATGAATCAGTCTCCCCCATCTGGCATTGTGGTTCCTCTAACTTGAATGAGAAATTCCAAGGAACAGAAGAAATGATGGTTAAAACTGAAATCAGCATATCTGGAATGGATGTCTTACCCAGCAACTATCTGCACGTACTTAGGAAGGGATTGATTCTGCATATCTGAGAGTGGTACATGATGGCTGGAATTCAAAAGTGAAAATGGTTTTAGAGGACTAATCCTGACTCATTCACAGTATTTTTTAGAAAGTATGATAGGTGCCTAGGTACTAATGTGAAAGGCCCGATCTACAACATGCACTACAGACAGAGCATGGTGAACCACAAGAGGACAGACCGGTCTGAACTATGTAGTTTAAAACCCATTCTACTGCATGGTTGTAGAATCCACTAGCAGACAAGTGCTTTCCTAGACTGACAAATAAGGAAATGATGTCAGTTTCTTGACCTGAGATGTTGATAGTCAGGCCACTTGACCAGTGAGTTGCTCATAGTAATATAATTGATCATTAGTTAATTAATTTAATTCAAGTATAAGTCAATAAGAACAACAATGGAAAACAAAACAAAGAAAGCCAGACCCAATGAGTCACATGGGACAGAGTTTAGAGTCTTTTAAACCTCTCTACTGTGTGGCTAGGAAAGTGAGCATATCCCTTTTAAAGACACTATTTCTATGATTCACATTTTTCTCTCTTTCATGAACCTTCAATTTGGAAAACTTCAAAACAATTGTCAAATCTTCCAGTCAAATCTTCCACAGTTCTCATTCAGGTGGAAAACGGCAAGTTCTAAGAAGATGTGCACTGCATTTAAATTTGTACCTTCACATAAAAGACTGATAGGTAGGTGTCTTAGGTACAGGTGGTGTAACGAGATTCCTTGACTTTAAATAAGAGACTGCCAGGAAAATGAGCCAAGTGACAGCAGGGTTAGGCTCAGTCCCAGAGACTGAGCTCTGAGTCCAACATTAGCTCATGCCAAGATCTCTTTTCCAGTAATCTGTTACAGCCATGCCTCAGCCCAACAAAGATCACAGTAGGCTAGTTCTGGAGGAATGTGTGATGTCATTAATGATATCTTAGTTACACTGTGTTGCAAGGTGCTGCCATGAAAACACTTTCTCTTATCTATGATCCATATGTACAGTGACTGTATACTATGGCTCCTTCCCATTAGTCCTCCGGAAGGTAAGGCACTTAATGACTGCATCGCATATGGCTGCTTCTCAGAGGAACCCCATAACTTCAGGTCAGGTCCTACTTTTTCTTTTTTTTAAATACAGGCTTCATACTGGCTTTCGAACATGAATACACCTTAGGGTCAGAAACTCAAACAAGAATTGAACAGAACACAAACTTAGCATGTTTATTGCTATATTATATATATATATATATATATATATATATATATATATATATAAAACTTAGTTTCCATTGTATACATAGAACATTGCTAGCTTTTAATCATTATATAAACCAATCTATGAAACAAATATATAAGACTAAAATCTGTTTTTCACTGTGATGTGATCATTTTAACATCTCAGTGCTTCTCCTTAAAGCCATGAAAACTTTTTTTTCTAATAACTGCTGAGTTCATTTAGATTACAGAATTAAAGCCTAACCTAAAGTATTCTTCAAAAATACACATGATCTTCTGAAATCACTTGGGTACCTGTGCCTTCCACCCTTCCCTACAGACACTCACTGGACTTCAGCAGAGTTCAGCGTTCTTTGCATGTGAGACCTGAAAATATCTCATGAAAAGCATCTGTTGTGACCTCAGCCTTTCAGATGGAGGGATGTCTGGGGGCTCCTGCAACAAGCTCCCCCAACCATTACCTAGATGGTGTTTATATGGAAAGGATGGGGGAGAGAGAAAGCTGTGGGGAAGTGCTTGCAGTTTCTTAGTTCCTGCAGAAGCACTGCTGCTGGTCTAAATTCTTGTGTTTTCCTTTCCTTTAATCTCAGAGAACTGAAATCATTGATATACAATAAAGGATTTATATGTTATCATAAAACAATCTCTTCTCTCCTTCAGGGAGATATAACCCAAAAATCCACCCTCATTAACTAATGATCAGTGCAATTACTGTGAGCTTATTGATGGCTCTTATCAAATCAAAACATAATAAATCTCTAACTCTAAAATCCAGGAAAACTAAAATAATGAGATAAGATGGGTCCCCTGATTCCTTAGGGTGATGAGTCACAGAGAAAGGCACATTGGAGTTCTGGGTGAGTGGAGTTAAGTTATTTGGGATGCCTCTTCCTTGCTGAACAGTTCTATGTATCCACCTTCCTAACATATCAGACTAGGCTGATACTCCTCTCTTCATCAGCTCTCTGTATCTATTTCCTCTGCACCCGGAATGATCTCCAGATTGGTGTCTCTCTGGTTCCATCAGCAACTAGTCCATGCCCTCTCTATACAGAACAGTGTCTATGGTGTGGTCTTCTTTGCTTAATCCACTAATTTTTTACTCTTTGTTTTATTTTTTAATGGCTTAGACTGTTATAATAAATATTTACCACCATTTACCTGTCTCATACCTCTCCCTCCATTACTGAAGCCACTATACCCTCCTACCCTTGTGTCTCCTATAGAGTGTGTCTTGCTGAGTTTACTTAGTATTTCTTCCTAAGTGTGGGTAGGAGGTTTTTTATTGGGATAAGGGAAATTTATCAATGGGTGCAACACTGAAACAAGTGACACCTTTTTGTAAGCAACCATCATCAGATAGCAGTCCCTTGTGAGACTCACTACATCAGTGATGACATGCCCAGTCCTATAAGGGTCTTATGCAGATTTTCTGGTTGTGTCATGTCTAGATATTTTTGTTGTTACTCCACACATTTACAATCTCAGCTCTTAAACATTTCCTAACTCCTCTTCTGTAATATCTCTGTAAAGTCCAGTAGACTATAAGGAGATAATGAGCATAGACAAATAGGTAATGAATTATTGTCAATAGCCATCTAGAAAAGGATAAGGCCACCAGGTAATTTTGCTTGGATCATTCACAGTGAATTTCAATGAATGAGCTCTTATAGCCAATGTCAATGTCTTGGGACTGTTTCTTGCTATTAATATGACCTTCTTGTCATTATTAAATTAATACAACAATCCTTGGGCATTATCCCACCCGAATGGGCAGATTTTCTGCAGATCGATGAAGATGTACTAACTTGTAATGATACTATATAAACAAATAGATGAATTCTTAATTCCTATTGATGACTCTATAAGGATTCATAACTTTTATTAGTAATTACTGAACCCTTTGTAATAACGGCTGCCATTAAAGACCTCTGTAATATGAAAACTGCAATTAAGACACTGCAAGTCTTCACATGTCACAAGCTATTTGCACTAACATGTTGGGGTCCACCACCCGCGGTCCCCCCACAGAACAGCCTGGCCTTCCCGGAAGGCGGATTGGGGCTATAACGAGACTAGAGAAATCATAGACGCCAAGACAAATCACTTCATTCAAAGCGTCTGATTTTACTTAGAGTTTGTTTGTTTGTTTGTTTGTTTGTTTGTTTGTTTGTTTGTATGTTGAGACAGGGTTTCTCTATATAGCCCTGGCTGTCCTGGAACTCACTTTGTAGATCATGTTGGCCTCAAACTCAGAAATCCTTAGAATTCTTTCTTGGTTTTGAGAGGGAAGACCCCACCCACAGTCAGTTCTGCACAGGCACTAGGAATGTAGCCCGAAGTCTCAAGCACTGTGGAATGTCCCAGCTAGAAGCAGGATCTGGGTGGGGCAAGCGGACAGGTAGCAGGATTCTGGAATAGCACAGATGTGGTTTAGCACAACAAAAGAAGCCAGGCTTAGCTGGAGAGCCAGGGGGCCTGCCTCAATGGCAGAAGGTCTGAACTGGAGCCTGCATGGGGGAGGGGACCACACTAACATAGAAAGGAGACATATTTACAAAATAAATATATTCCTTAAGACAGAAAAACCACTACCTAAAGGTCACAAATTGGAAATGAACAGTTTATTGTAGGTACAAGGACAGAAAATAAAATATTGACTAGGTTTATCTATACAAAATGTCAATACTAATGAGACACAAATCAGATGAATTGCCATATCGGGTTAATTTGGATTTAAGGATTATAGTTTTATACTCTCAATGAACCTGTGGATGTATTGGCAGATAATAAATGTTTAGTTTGATAACTAGTCTTAATGGAAACACTTGTAAACATCTTAGTTATTACTTCTTAACCAATCTATGATTTGAATTTATATTTGAACTTGTAAACTCTTGGAAAAAAAAACAAAAACCAGGATGCTTAGAACACTCTGTGATCATGTATCCTATAAAAGGCCAAAAACTAGGAATGATGGCAATAAGTAGCAGATGCAAAAAGAGAAAGTTTCTTCTTACTGACATGGGCAGGACATTTTAACTAAGAAATAAAAGGACAGAAGTTTTTTTTTCTTTTTCTGAGCAATAAAAGTTAGAGATTATTTTTCATCCACAATGAGTGAGTTCTTTATGTATTTTGTCATGGGCTTCTGCTCCATAAGCATATGTAAATATGGGTGTCTGTGTGTGTCTGTGTGTGTGTGTATGTTTGTAAGTATGTAAGTCAATGTGACAGATTGTTGGGCACAACAAAAATGTGAAGCTGTTAGTGAATAAATGAGAATGTGAAAGAAAATGTGAATGTGTGCATGAAGGTATGTGTTTCTATGCATATTTGCTTGTATAAAAGTTTTATTCTGATAAGAGTGACTTTCTTTTCCTGGTTCAATAAAAGTTAATTGCTCTAAGCCTCTCTCTCTCTCTCTCTCTCTCTCTCTCTCTCTCTCTCTCTCCTTCTCTGTCTCTCTGTCTCTCTCTGTCTCTCTCTATTTCTCTGTCTCTGTCTCTGTCTCTGTCTCTCTCTGTCTCTCTCTCTCTCTCTCTCATCTGACCAGTAGGAGGTGAGTCTTCTAGGCAATAGAGAAGGTAGCTTTAGCAATAAATCCACTATTGAATTCCCTGATGTCATACAGCATATGTTAATTGCCAGAGAATTATAAAGTAAGAAAGCGTTAAAGTGTTGAATTTTCTAGTGTTCATCAAACACAGAAAAGTATAAAGTAAGCAAGAGTTAAGATTCCCCAGTGTTTCACAAAGCACAGAATAGTAAAAACAAATCTTCTTACTATTCTTAACTCTTACTTTTGGCTAATATTCATTTAACAGTGAGTACATACCATGTATCTTCTTTTTGTGACTGGGTTTCCTCACTCAGGTTGACATTTTCAAATCCCATCCATTTGCTTTCAAATTTCATGAAGTCATTGTTTTTAATAGCTGAATAGTAACCTATTGTGTAAATGTACCACATTTTCTGTATCCATTCCTCTGTTGAGGGATATCTGGGTGTTTCCAGCTTCTGGCTATTATAAATAAGGCTGCTACAACCATAGTGAAGTATGTGTCCTTGTTATATGTTGGATTCTCTTTTGGCTATATGCCCATGAGTGGTACATCTGGGTCCTCAGGTAGAATTATTTCCAATTTTCTGAGGAACGCCAGACTGATTTCCAGAAATTGAAGCAATCCTACTAAATTCAGGACAAGGCAAGGCTAGGCACTGTATCCCTATTTATTCATAAAGTACTCAAAGTTCTAGCCAGAGGAATTAGGAAAGAAAAGGAGATTGATTAATGGAATATGGATTGGAAAGGGGGAAGTAAAGATATCACTATGTAAGGATGATATGATAGTATACATAGGTGAGCCAAAAGAATCCATGAGAAAACTCTTATAGTTGATAAACTACTTCAGCAAAATGGCTGGGTATAAAATTAAACAAATCAGTAGCTTTCCTCTACTCCAAGGATAAATGGGATGAGAGAGAAATTAGGGAAATGGCACCCTTCACAAAAGTCACAAATAACATAAAATATCTTGGTGTGACTCTAACCAAGCAAGTAAAAGATCTATCTGTATGACAAAACTTCAGGTTTCTGAAGAAAGCAATTGAAGAAGACCTTAGAAGATGGAAATATCTCCCATGCTCATGGATCAGCAGGATTAACATAGTCAAAATGACCATCTTACCAAAAGCAATTCACAGATTCAATGCAATCCCCATCAAAATTACGACTCAATTCTTCACAGAGATAGCATGAACAATTCTCAAATTTATCTGGAATAACAAAAAAAAAAAAAAAAAAAAAAAAAAAAAAAAAAAAAAAAAAAAAAAAAAAAAAAAAAAAAAAAAAAAAAAAAAAAAAAAAAAAAAAAAAAAAAAAAAAAAAAAAAAAAAAAAAAAAAAAAAAAAAAAAAAAAAAAAAAAAAAAAAAAAAAAAACCAGTATAGCAAAAACCTCTCTCAACAATAAAAGAACTTCTGGGGGAATCAGCATCTCTGACATCAAGCTGTACCACAGAGCAATAGTGATAAAAAAAAACAAAAAACAAACAAACAAAAAAAACTGCATGGCATTGTTATAGAGACAGGCAGGTAGATTAATGGAATAGGTTTAAAGACCCATAAGTCAACCCACACATCTATGGTTACTTGAACTTTGACAGAGAAGACAAAACCTCCAATGGAAAAAAGACAGCATTTTCAACAAATGGTGCTGGCTCAATTGGAGGTTGACATATAGAGGAATGCAAAATGATCCATTTTCTTTGTTTGTTCCTTTTAATGGATATTTTCTTTATTTACATTTCAAATGTTATTCCCTTACTCGGTCTCCTCTGTGGACCCTTCCCCCCATCCCATCCCTCCTCACCCTGCCTCTATGATGGTGCTCTCCTACCCAACTACCAATTTCCACTTCTAGCTCTGGCATTCCTCTACATTGGGGTAATGAACCTCCTCAAGCCCATGGTCCACTCCTCCCTGATGTCCAACAAGACCATACTCTGCCACATATGTGACTGGAGCCATGGGTCCCTCCATGTGTATTATTTGGTTGGTAGTCTAGTCCCCAGGATCTCTGGGGGTCTGGCTTGTTGACACTGCTGCTTCCCCTATGGCTTTCATCTCCTTCAGTTTCTTCTCCAACTCCTGCATCAAGGACCCATGCTCAGTCAAATCTCCTTGTACAAAGCTCAAGTTGAAGTGGATCAAAGACATCCATATTAAACCAGATACACTAAATCTAATAGTAGAGAAAGTGTCAAAGTCATTGAACTCATCAGCAGGAGGGAAAATTTCCTGAATAGAATACCAAAGGCTCATGCTCTAAGATCAACAATTGACAAATGGGACCTCATAAAATTGACAACCTTTTGTAAGGCAAAGGACACTGTTAATAGGATAAAATGGAAAACCACAGATTGGACAAAGTTCTGTTCCAACCATATATTTAATAGAGGGCTAATATTCAAAATATACAAAGAACTCAATAAGACTCCAGAGAACAAAATAATCCTATTTTAAAAATAGGGTACAGAGCTAAACAGAGAATTTTCAACTGTGGAATCTGGAATGGCTGAAAAACACTTAAAGAAATGTTCAACATTGTTAGTCATCAGGAAAATGTGAATCAAAATAACCCTAAGATTCCACCTCACACCAGTAAGAATGGCTAAGATCAAATACTCAGATGACAGCAGATGTGGAGAAAGAGGAACATGCCAACACTATTCTTTATAAACCTAAAGGACAATTGTCAACCTCCTATGGAAACACAAACCTAAAACTAAAAACCACAACAAGACAAAAAACACACACACATAGAACAAATAAACAAACTAAATAAATAAATAAATAAATAAATAAATAAATAAAACAAAAAACAAGGAAACCTAAAATAATCCAGAACAGTAAGCAGCTTCTGGTGTATAACCATTCCATTTAGGAAATCATCAAGTATCGCATGGTTTTGGCATAAAAACAAAGACATAGATCAATGGAATAGTAGATCAATGGAATAGAACTAAAGGCCAGCAATAAATCCACACTCCTATGGACACTGAATTTTTATAAAGAAGCCAAACATGCACCCTTGATAAAAGACAGAATATTTAGAAAATGATCTTGTTTATATGTGATGTCTACATGTAGATGAATGCCAGTTGATCAATATTTATAACCCTGTATGAAACTCAAATCCAAGTGAATCAAAGTCTTCATCATAAATTCAGATATACTGATTCTGATAAAAGACAAATTGGGGAATAGCATTGAATGATTTGTCACAGGAAACAACTTTCTGAACAGAACACATATAGTGCAGGCGCTAAGGCCGACAATTAATAAATGGACCCTCATGAAAGTGAAAAGCTTCTGTAAGTCAAAGAAAACTATCAACAGAATAAAACAGTAGGTTACAAAATAGGAAATTATTTTTACCATTATAATTCATGATAGACTACTAATATCCAAAATATACAAATAATTTAAGAAACTAGATATCAATAAGCCAAATAACTCAACTAAAAATTGGGGTACACGTGTAAACAGAGAATTCTCAATAGAGGAATCTCAAATATCCTTCACAACCTTAGCCAACAAATGCAAATCAAAACTATTTGAGATTCCATCTTAATCCATTTCAGAATGCCTAAAACCAGTTGTGCAACTGACATCTCATTCTAAGAAGGATAGTTGCTTAAACATGGTCATTTTTCCTTTACTTATAATTGTCAGAAACTGGAAACAACCAAGATGTCCCCCAATAGAAGAACAGATAAAGGAAATATAGTACATTTATACATTGGAATATTATTCATCTGTTTAAAAGGAAATCATGTAAGTGAAGGCAAATGGACAGAACTAGAAAAACAATCATCTTGAATGAGGTCACCTAGACACAGAAAGACAATTATTGTATATATTCACTTATAAGTGGATATTGGTTGTTAAGTAAATGATTTCCAAGCTAGAATCCATAGACCTGGAGAGTTTAGGTAAAGAGGGAGGCTTTAGGGTAGATACCTAGGTCTCAATGGAAAGAGGACAGAGAATCAATTTTACAGTTGGACTTGGAGGTTAGCAGGGACAGAAGCTGGAAGGATCTATGGTGATGGGGGTAGGATGGAGGGAGAGAGTATATATAGAGAGAGCAGTAATTGTGGAATATTAGGAGGTATGGAAACCTAGTGCAGTGGAAACTTCCTGCAATCTATGAATATAATCTTAGTGAGGACTTTTAGAATTGGGAAATAAGGAGACTCAACTGTTCATCTCCTGTAGCCAGGAAAGTATTCCCATGCAAAGAAAGCATTGCAATCAGTTGAGTTGTTGACCAACAGGATTCCACAGAAATCCCCAAACAACCCAGGGTGATGCTACAACAAAGGGTTTCTGTCTCTGCAACTGGCAGCAGGGCTCCACATCTGAGAAAAACAAACACAACACATTAAACATGGAGGCATTGAGCTGGTACCTACATAGACTCTTAACTTCCAAGTTCTAGAGTTTTATTGGTGCAGAAATGTACTCCAAGCGCTACTGGTAATGAAACATGGACACCAACTCAGCCACAAAATCTTTGACCTACACAAGCTGTGCTGCCTGCAAAATATGTTAGCCCATTGGTGGCACAGAACTTCTGGAATTAGCCAAACAATGACTGATTAGACTTATAGCCAACTTCAATGAGAAGGAACCAATTCCCACAAATGCTGCAGTAAACAAGAATCAGAGACTAGATAGACCAATGTCCTATGGTAAAACCAAACACTGCTGGTCTAAAAAATTCATTAAACATAGTTCCTAATGATACTCTGCTATACTCATAGATCAGGTTCTTATTCAATCATCATCTAAGAAGCTTCTAGCAGCATATGGGAACTCACAACTAGACATTATGCAGAGAAAGAATCTTAATTGAAGGTCTCCATGGAACCCATCCCCTCAGAGTTCAGGGCTTACTTTGGAAGAGGAAGCAGACTGTATGAGTCAGAGTGGATGGAGGATACTAGGTAAGCATGGCCCTCTGAATCAACTATAATCAATATAAGCAAGGCATATATGAGCTCACAATTATATAATCAATATAAGCAAGGCATATATGAGCTCACAATTATATAATCAATATAAGCAAGGCATATATGAGCTCACAATTATATAATCAATATAAGCAAGGCATATATGAGCTCGCAAACACTGAAGCAACAAGCACAGGATATACATGGTTCTCCACCAAGACATCTTTGTACATATTATATCTAGTAGCTTGATATTTTGTGAGAATGAGTGGCTTTCATTCTTGGAACTGCTCAAGTGACCCTTCTCCTACTGTTGGGTTATTGTGTACAAATTTGATATGAAAGTTTGGCTTTATTTTGTTATATTTTATATTGTCATGTTTGATTATTATCATGCCCACCCCTTTCTAATGAGATGCAGAAAGGAAGTATATCTGGAGGGCAGGAGAGAGGAAAAAAAAAAAAACTAGAAGTAGAGGGAAGAGAAACTACAATCTGTATATATTGTAAGAGTAAAGAATCTGTTTTCCACAAAGGAAAGAAAGAAAGGAAGAGAAGATAAAAGGAAGGAAGGAAGGAAGGAAGAAAGGAAGGAAGGAAGGAAGGAAGGAAGGAAGGAAGGAAGGAAGGAAGGAAGGAAGGAAAGGAGGGAGGGAGGGAGAGAGGGAGGGAGCTAGGAAGGGAGAGAGGGAATCAACTAAGGAAGTTGGACTTATCAGAATGTGCAAATCTTAAATCACATTATATTCTGAAACTCCTGTAATAGTTATTAGAGTCATTATAACATGTAGTAAGTTAAATTTAAAGAGAAAATTGTATTATAGAAAAACATAAATAGGAAATTTGGGACAGGAGAAAGGTACAACATGTCAAGAAAGTGAATAAAATATGTAGCACAGGGGATGAGGAAATGGGGATAGCCACTTGAGGGTCCCAGATGCCAGGGAAACGAGATGCTCCCAGGACCCAACGGGGATGATTTTAGCAAAGAACAGAAGATAGAACCTGTAGAGATCACTTCCAGTAGATAGGCATGCCTCCTGTTGAGGGATGGGGGCACACACCAATCTCACAGTTTTTAATCCAGAAATGTTCCTTTGTAAAGAAAGACTGGTGACAAAAATGGAGCAGAGACTGAATGAAGGGCCATCAGGGGACTGCCCCACCTGGGGATCCATCATGTCTGCAGACAACAAACCTGACACTCTGTTGAGATTGCCAAGAGATACTTGCTGATAGGAATATGGTATGGCTGCTACTTGGTTGATTCAACCACCAAATGATCAATGCAGATGGGGATGCTTGGAGTCAACCATCAAACTGAGCTCAGGGACCCTCGGGGGGCGTGCTGGCAGAAGAACTGAAGGAACTTAGGTAGATTGCTAATCCATATGAAGAACAACATCAGCTGGCCAGAACACCCAGTACTGCTAGAGACTAAGACCATCAACCAAGGGGTGTACAGGTAGGGATTCATGGCTCCAGATACATATGTAGCAGAGGATGGTCTTATCTGACATCTATGGGAAGGGAGGCCCTTGGTCCTGTGGAAGTCTGATGTCCCAGTGTAGGGAGATGCTGGAGAGGTGGTGCAGAAGAATGTGGGTGGGTTGAGGAGCATCCTCATAGAAGCAAAGGGGAGAGAGGAGAGTGATGTTGTAGGATGGGGACTCTTGGGGGGCGACTGGGAAGTGGGATATCATATGAACTGTAAATGAATAGAACGATTAATAACAGTAATTAATAATAATAGAAAGAATACCAGACAGAGCCAGAGCAAATGGCACTGATAACAGAAAGAGGCTTTTCAACGTTTAATGTGCCTGCCAAACCCTGCCTAGCATCTCTTCTTCAACAGGGTAGGTATATTAATTGTCCCTCAGCCATCTCTATAGAAGCAGGGAACAGAGAGAAGAAATCCCCTCAGAAAGCCTTTCAGCTCTTCATTTGACTAATAAATAAAGTGAAACTAATGGAACCTAAAGATCCTTCCTCCTCCCCCAAAAAGAAAATTTGGAGAGTCACTTATTCAGAAATTTAATGACTTATTTAATGTCAGTAAGCAGCAAAAGTTTGGATGTTTCGTGTTGAGAGGTCACAGGTTCCTACAACTATTTATGAGGTCCCAAGCTTGATTATTCACTAAGACACTAGAATTCTCAGGGTCATAAATTATTGGTAAATTTCTTATGCAGAATGCAGTAATTACATCACTAATGAATATGCATAATTACTTGAAAACTACTCACAGTACTTCTGTGGCCAAGGTGTGGACTGAATATGGAATGATGGAAGTTTATTTCATGGTGGCAGACCTCTGCTCCAGTGAGTCTCTGGAGGCTGCAAATCAATTCCATAGCACACATAGGGATTAGTGTGTACCTCAGGACAGTTACTGTAATTTACCTAGTCTTGATAAGCATCATCACCTGCATTAATTTAAAGTAATTTTTTTCTGGATAAGCCTTTTTTTTATTGGTGATAAAATATAAGCAAGACCCCAGAAGGGAAATTTTTATAAAGAAATAACCCATTTTATATCATTTCAACATAAGGCAATTTCCCATAAATCTCACATGCTACTAATTATTTTGGAAATTGTAGCTATGCCTCTTATCTAGGCAAAAAATATATTTATCAGCCTCATTGCTTGCATTGATTGTAAAACATTAGACACTGAATCGTTTAAAAACTTTGACTATCTGAGTTCGAGGCCAGCCTGGTCTACAAAGTGAGTTCCAGGACAGCCAGGGCACACAGAGAAACCCTGTCTCAAAAAACAAAAACAAAAACAAAAAACAAAAAACAAAACAAAACAAAACAACAACAACAAAAAACTTTGACTATCTCTTCTTTTGGAATTTGACAATGGTGGATTGTACCGCTCTGACTAATACAAATAATAAATGATAATATCAAGCAATATTTAAAAATGTGAGATAACTTACACTTGAAATTAGCGAATTAAACATAAGTAACATTTTATACACCTTTTGCAATGACATTATTCATTTTGCAAAGCACTGTGATTAAATAGAAGGTAGAAGTATCTGAAAGCCACAGGTTTATAGTGTCTATTTTTTAAAAAGAATAAATCACTTTCTAGAATGCTGAGAGTTGTTCAAATAAGATAACAAGCCATGTGTTTTACTTCTACAACAGTGTTGGCTGCATCAACTGAGCACAAGTGTTCAGTCTCATGTAGGTGGATGTATATAGGCAGTAATTACATCAGGAAGCATGCTTCCTAACCGACAGGACAAAGAACTTTTTCGGTTTGCTTTATAAGCATCTGACCAATATAACTTAGTGCAATTCTTGAAAATCCAGGCTATGAACCTGGCCAGTGTCCATCTTCAGTGAGAGTAAATAATGAAGCTTGGTTCAAATTTTGCTCAAAAAACTGTGGTGGTTTTACTGCCACCTGTGGTATTACTACTTTCTTACTAAAACAGTGTGTCTACATTCTTTGTCCTCCACAGGCCTTTAATTCTCTCTTGTTTATACATTTTCTTCTGCATTAGAATACTTACTTTTTTGTTTACACTCTTTTAATTTAAGTATATTTTGCATAAAATATACAGGAAAATTGTAGTTTCTGAATCTGTGTAACACTGAAAGAAGGTATGTGTTTATGAAAATTTTGTCTAGTGATGTAGATTCTCTTGTTCCTCTAGCAGATTGGAACATGATCCATAATGAAGCTGTATGAGAATCTCTCTAGGACCTTGTGAGGTAATTTTATGTAAACAAGACAAGTGTCTAGTGATATCTATTCTTCCATAACATGGGTTGTTTTGGGAATGTGTTTCTGTGCCCCTCCCAGGTGTGACAATGGGAGTGGATTTTACTTTAGATTACTTATCATCCCACTAATTATTCAGATTAATTCTTACAAATATGAGTTGTCTTGTGACTGTTTACAGAACTAAAGTGATAGTTCTCTTTTGAGTATATAAGGCTAAATTCATGTGACCTTGTCATTGTGACTGTATACAACTTCAACTCAAGTGAACTTTGCTCACATGACCTTGCTTAACCCTCAGAATTCCCTGAGAATAGAAATTATCTGGAACCCTCAATAAAGGTGGTTTTTGAATGAGACTTGTTCTACCTAACTGTACATTCTGCTCTCCCAGTTTCATGCTGCTAAACAGCACATTAACACAGGGTATCCTATCCTGTGAGGTAATCTCCCAGGTAATAATACCAACTCTAAATGGAAGCAGAGTATTAGCTCTACAAGGGAAAACTCTCTCTCTCTCTCTCTCTCTCTCTCTCTCTCTCTCTCTCTCTCTCACTCTCTCTCTCTCTTTCACTCTCTATGGTGTCTGCATGGTTCACTCGTCAGCTTAGTCTTTGAGACAAGGTCTTTCACTGAACCTGGATCTTGCTGAATCAGCTTGCCTTGATCTTTAGGGATCCTCTTGTTTTGACATCCCAGGCGCCAACATTCCAAGTGTGTGTGATATTTCCAGCCTTTTCCCGAGCTTTGGGAACATAATTCAGATATTAGTGCTCACTTAAATTTAATAATAATTAAGCTTAAAATTACTTTTTTTCCAATTTTTATTAGATATTTTCTTCATTTACATTTCAAATGCTATCCTAAAAGTAATTTTAATAATTTAAAACTATGTTTTTTAAAGAAAGCATTGTACTGATCCCACCATCTTTCCAGGGCTTGTTTCTCTATTTTACAACACAATATAAATACAATAACTCATGATTAGCTTTGATTTTCAGATATTCCATATGACCTCTTTCCAGTACCACATCCTGAGATTCATTGACTTAGTGGCCACAACTGCAAATTCCAGTGATTAGAAAATCACGGTGGGCAAAATATTTATTAAATCCCAAATGTCTGATAATGATGGCTTGCACCATTCGTTTCATCCTTAGTGAGGACACTCAGGAGAGGCTAATCTCAGGTGAGGAGAAAGTTAAAGATACTGCAAGCTGAGTTAAGGATGTGTGATGAAGGATGTGTGATTTTCAAGAATCCAAAAATTAGAGAAAACAAAGAAGTCTGAAATCTGTTTACGATTGAGAATAGATTTAGGCAATATTTCATATTTCATAGGTGAAAGGGGAAACCCGAAGGCAGGATTTAAACAAAGATTCCTGAAAAAAATTTTCAAGTATCACATAGCAAGTAGCTGAGAAAACCTATGGACTTTTAAAATTCTCAAATTAACTCAAGAGGAAAAAGAGAGTCTTCTGAAAATGATTGTAAATCTTTTAACTGTAAGCATGAACACGGAACACTGCCTCACCAATAGCTGTCTTAGATATACAAAAATGTTGTAACTGAACACTTTAATGAGGAAGCGATATGCAGTTTATGCTGGTCAAATGCAACTTCTCAGACGTTCCATAAAACACTTTTGAAAATGGGTGAAAATTGGTGAAATGAATTCACTAAATTTTAAGAGCCTCACATCAAACTTAACTATGAAGACAAAAATATTATCACAGACAGAAAAAATATTTGTGATTCACATTTTTAACAAAAGATCTGTTTTTAAAATATAGGCTTAAATTATGTCACTAAAAGACACTTTTGTTCAAGCACATTTTGATTACTTGGCATGCTCTAACTTCATGCCAAGTACAAACTATCTTTGTAGTTTGCATCTCTAGCCTTCCAAAAAAAGAAAAGAAAAAAAAAGAAAAAGAAAAAAGCAAAGCAAAAAGAAAAGAAAAGCAAAGAAAAGCAAGGCAGAGAAAAACAACATTGAGCCTTTTAGATTCACTTCTCTAGGTGTTTTTGTTTGTTTGTTTGTTTGTTTGTTTTTGTTTTGTTTTATATGACTGCTCCCATCTTAGATACAAATAGTTTAACTGGATTTGATTGCCCAAAGCCATATTATTTCATTAAGCAAACAGCAAATATTGGTCAAGATGAATTGACTTCCTGAATACCTTGAGATTTTTCCAAGTATTAAATATTAAGCAATTGTTACTGCTAGAGTCATAACATCAAGGAAAGAGGAAAAGAAAGAAGAGAAATGATGTTGAGATTAATAGAAATTCAAACTCCATTTTCTACTCAAAAAGATCTTCCACACAGTAAAACAGAGAGGTTTAGATTAGGTGATTTTCCTATTCCCACACAATTAGTTACCAGTGAAACAATAATTCACGATCTGTGTATCTAAATAGAATACACTAAAGTACAACAGAGTTGATGGACAACAAAGCACTTTTCATTCCTTAAGTCACTGGAATTTAAAAATTATGAATGAAGGAGAAATAGTACCAGTTGGAAAGTCTGCAGACACTAACAGGGATTTCTGGGGATACCTGCACATGGTAAATATATACATATCCAATCAATTCATCATTGCATCAAGTTTGGCAAGTATCTCCAGTCATGTTGCAAAACACAAATAAGAATTTAATAGGAGCTTCCTTGACTTTACCTAGATCACAGAGCAGACAAGGTCTAGAACTGGAATTCATGCTCTAACTTCACGCCAAGTACAAACTATCTTTGTAGTTTGCATCTCTAGCCTTCCAAAAGAAGAAAAGAAAGAAAAAAAAGAAAAAGAAAAAAGCAAAGCAAAAGGAAAAGAAAAGAAAAGAAAAGAAAAGAAAAGGAAAGGAAAGAAAAGAAAAGAAAAGCAAGGCAGAGAAAAACAACATTGAGCCTTTAGATCAGTTGATAATGGCAGAAATCACCTCAATATGCAGTGATTGAAAACCTAGTTCTTCAGTCAGAAATACTACAAGCTTGTGTGTATTACATGATTGATTTATTTTCTATTCAATTGATGTTATTCATGTAATCAGCCACCATATACCAGTCTATGTGCATCAGAATTTTTGGGGGGATATTAAAAGGAGTTTTAAACATGTATGCCTATCATTCTTGACTCATTTCATAACTTATCAAAGGTATACTACTAAGTAATTTTTACCCTTCTGTTCTATAATCAGTGAAAGTGTACTTTATGGAAATTTTAAAACAAATAAATTATTTACACATCTATTAAGCTAGGGAAGCACATAGATTTTTCTAAAGTAACACGGTTAAACCTGTTTTTAAATGATTTATCATTGCCCAAGATTCCCCTGTGCTTTGCATTCATAAATTTGAAATTAAGAATATAGATCATTTTTTACATAAAATGAAATTGTAATGTTGTAAATGACTTTAAAGAACATTCTATACTCTTACATCTCAGAATTCTCACTATTATTTTTTCTTATACTTTCTTTCTTTTCAGATTCTTTCAATACCAAGACTTTTTAAACATTTGTATTATCTCTCATTTCATTCTCAACTCTCAGAAATTCATTCTGCATTTTTCAACCCCATGCTCCATGCCAGCTCTTCATATGACAATGGTTTTAAAAATTTTATAAATTATAAATATGTTTCTCATAAAAGAAGAGGCTCTTATGATCTATAATTTTATTTTTAGAATTTTTATTTATCTTATATTATATTATGCTTATTTATAAATAAATAAATTTATAATTTATTTATCTATAAACTATCTCCTATACATTCAATAAAATATTTCATAATTATATTTTTATAATATCTGGCATGACAAAGAAAGACACACTTTATTCATTACTTGTGTATATATGGAGACATGGAAATAAGTCACTAAAGATCAGCCATTCAAACCCTCCCCTCCATACTTTTTTACTAAAGAAAATGAATAATTAGGCAACCTGATTTCATGTGGATTCTAAGAATATTGAATTGTCCTATTTTATTGAAAATTGCCGAAAATGAAGAAAAGAAGGACTGGAAGGCAAGAATCTCAGTTGCATGTCTAATTAATGGAAATAGGTTCCTGTGACCTCAGTTTACCTTTATGTACACACTAACTTTAGGAACCTTGTGGTTTGTATTTAATTAGTTCTATTGAAACTTAGAGAATATGAGATCACAGAGATCAACAGGATCACTTCTATGGAAAGTTAAGCAGTTTTGAATGCTAGTCTAATAGCTAAGATGTTTGAAAAAGACCCATAAAATAGGGAAAAAATAGGAAAAAAATTGATAACAAAAGAGGCTAATCTGTTAACAACATTGTAGAACATTACACCATACAGACAGGAACAGTAAGAGTAATTTAACTGAAAGAGTGAGAGCTGTGTAATAGGTACTTGTGGAGACATATCTCAGAAAGAAGAGTTGTAGAGAAAGAGGAGCACTCCTCCACTGCTGATTGGATTGCAAGCTGATACAACCATTCTAGAAATCAGTTTGGTGGTTCCTCAGAAAATTGGATATACTATTACTGAGGACCCAGCTATACCAAACCTGGGCATACACCCAGAAGATGCTCCAATAGGTAATAATGACACATGTTCCACTATGCTCATAGCAGCCTTATTTATAATAGCCAGAAGCTGAAAAGAATCCACATATCCCTCAACAGAGGAATGGATAAAGAAAATGTGGTACATTTACAAAATGGAATACTACTCAGCTACTAAAAACAATGAATTCATGAAATTCTTAGTCAAATGGTTGCTACTAAAAAATATCCTGAGTAACGCAATCACAAAAGAATACACATGGTACACACTCGCACTCGTTGATAAGTGGATATTAGCCCAGAAGTTCAGAATACCCAAGATACAATTCACAGAACAAATGAAGCTCACGAAGAAGGAAGACCAAAGTATGGATACTTCAGTCTTTCTTAAAATGGGGAACAAAATATCCATGGGAGGAAATACAGGGTCAAAATATGGAATAGAGACTGAAGGAAAGACCATCCAGAGACTGTACCACCTGGAGATCCATCCCATATACAGTCACCAAATGCAGACACTATTGTGGATGCCAACAAGTGCCTGCTGAAAGGAGCCTGATATAGCTGCCTCTTGGGAGGCTCTGTCAGTGCCTGTAAAATACAGAGGTATATGCTCTCAGCCAATCATTGGACTGACAAAAGATCCCCCCCCAGGGGAGGAGCTGGAGAAAGGCCTGAAGGAGCTGAAGGAGTTTGCAGCACTTTAGGAGGAACAACAATGTGAATCAACCAGTACCTCCAGAGTCTCCAGGGAGAAGACTACCAACCAGAGTACACATGGAGGGACCCATGGCTCCAGCTGAATGTGTATCAGAGGATGGACTTATTGGACATCAGTGGGAGGAAAGACCCTTGATCCTGAAAAGGCTCCATGCTCCTGTGTATTGGAATGCCAGGACAGGGAAGCAGGATTGGGTGGATTGTTAGCAGGGGGAGGATGGATGGGATAGGAAGTTTCAGTCAGGAAGCCAGGAAAGGGAATAACATTTGAAATGTAAATAAAGAAAACATCTAATAATAAATAAAGGAAAGGAAGGAAGGAAGGAAGGAAGGAAGGAAGGAAGGAAGAAAGAAAGAAAGAAAGAAAGAAAGAAAGAAAGAAAGAAAGAAAGAAAGAAAGAAAGAAAGAACCAAATCCTACTGTCTTCCTCCAAGAGTGCTATAACAGTAGACTGCTTTGTGAGGCATGAGGTTTCAAAGCAATTTTGGCTAAACAAATTTGCAGTAGCAAAATAATAACTTTTCACTCAATTAGTTCTGAATTTTATGCAGTCTCTATTTATTGGTTGTGTCTATATGTGGAGAAATTTTGTATCATCTCAAGATTTGTGTCTATATGTGAACCAAGGATTTTAAAATCATTTTTGTGGGATTAATGAGAAAAGCTAAATTAATTTGTGGCAATGATGTATAAACATTTCTTCCTCACACAAGGAACAGTGGGGATTACTGTTAGGTGAAATATCTGCTCATAATTAAATTAGGATGCCCTGTAGAAGAACTGGACGGAGGAAATCTGCCATAGGGGAAACAAGACAGACTCTGCATATCGTCATCTGAAAAAGTAAGATACCACTGTTTCTTATCAGCCGGTGGCAAAGTATAAAGGATGGTGTGGATTTTTTTTTTACTGATAATCATATTGCAGGAGCATACTGACAGGATGATTCAGAAGTTCTACATGTTACATGATTTATGTTATCCAAGGGAGAATATTCTCTACACCTATTTTGAGGGTGTAGAAAATAATGAATGGAAAGATTAAGAATTAGTAGACAGTCACAGAAATATTCAGTGAAGATGGGGAAGAAAGACCCATTTAGCTCATGTTAAACTCTTTGAAAGCCTGCCTCTTGGGTGCAGAGGACATGCAGAGTACAGGTCACTGAATAATGTAAGTTGAAAATAGTTAACTGAATGAGTTCCTAATTTAGCACCTAAATATCCTGAAATGTCTTCTATGATTTTCAAATCTGATTCTGGGTTTGTCTTTGGTTTATCAACAGAGGACACCGTTGCTCACCTAGTTGGTGAGCTCTGATTCTAGGAGTTATGGGTAATTTTTTCTCGGCATTGCTTCTCTGTCTTCCTCCCAATCCATTAATAAATCCTTGTTACAATGCTTGGAATCACTACCAAGTCCATCCATTATTCTTGATTACCAGTATGACTACTGAAATGAAGCCACCTCCTCTCATTCCTCTTGCTCAAGAACATAACTTCCACACATGTATTCTGCCCAGTGAACTTCCTACTCAAAACATGCTGACTTCCAGCATCCAAATACCATCCACTGTCTACTTTCACTGCGCCACCCCTTAAGCTTCCTTTGCAAGCATGGTGTCTCCATGTGTACTGTGAAATTAACTTGTTACCAGTAATCAGCCTGAGCTTTACCTAACTGTTCCCTTCCATACAATTCAACTTTCCAGGAAAGAACTCTCATGACTACTCAGCTTAAAATAAAGCATAAAAAATGATTCCACATTATAAAATTTCCCTAATACTCCTCTCTAGAATGTTCTAATACAGCAATAGTGCAAAAGAAGCTGACAATCACTCAGGTGTTTCAAAACCAGTAGAAAGGAAAGAATTTAATTTGGGGGTCATTGGATCCATGCAGAACAACAACTAAAAATCAGTGCATGTCTGTGTGCTTGGGTTGACTCTCCTTGAAGTCTGAGTTGTCTAGAAGTGAGAGATTTATTCAGTATTAGGTTATGGGAATGACTTGTTTTGTTTGTGAGATGTATTTATTGTAGTTCTTAAATTTAGAGGGGTTTTGGTGTTTTAGAAAGGAGAACAAAAGTTGTTCCTCTTTAAAATCAAATGTTCTCTTTGCTCATCTGTCCCCAAAGCATTATCAGGTATTTGTAAGATAAAAGATGTAATTGGAGATTAGGGAGGAGAAAAATAATATGAATGGCAAATAATGGTCTTTACTTGTGCTCCTTCCTTTCCCTCTTATCTCTCCTACATACCAACTCTCTTGGTCTCTCCTCCGTGCCTTTCCCTTTCTCATTTCTTCCCCGATCTCCCTCTACCTTCCTGTTTTCCTCTCTTACCTTCTCTCATCCCTCCTTTTTCTCATTTCTTCCTCTCTCCCTCTCTTTTTCCTTTTTTCTCTTGCCTCTCTCTGTCATTCTCTCTATCGGTCTCTCTGTCTCTGCCTGTATCTCTGTCTCTCTGTGCCTCTGTCTCTCTCTCTCTCTCTCTCTCTCTCTCTCTCTCTCTCTCTCTCTCTCTCTCTCTCTCTCCTTAAGGAGAAAAAAAGTAGGGAAGGTCTTGGGATTTTTACCATGTGTTCATTGTTAAGAAGCTAATATATTTTGGAGGAAGGGATTCAGTTCAAATTGTCTTCTTACTTTCTAATCTTCTTGGCTTCCTGACTAATAAGAAAGCAAGGATGGATAATCCTCTCTTGAGGGAAGATTTAATAGCATCTCATTCATGCACTAATGTTTCTACCATTCATACTAGTAAAACTCTCTATTGCTTACTGCATAGCCCATCTAGTCAAACTGTAAATTTTCGTTATGGAATATTAAATATATTGGATGGAATGCAATCATGACAATCTTGTAGAAGGGAAATTTCCTTTTAATAGGCATAGAAACTACACATAAAATTCATTTTTAGTTTAAAAAGTAATTAGCTAGCTTACAGTGGAGTTGTGGGTATAATAAGTTTCATCTGTATTTGTACTCCTTGTTTGCAAACATTTTGCTATTTATTTTTCAAATCTATGAAAACCAAAGAGCCTTAAGGTCTCTGAGTCTCATTTTCTTCCATCACAAGCATTTTTATATCTGAGATGTGAGACTCAGCAATATTTAAAGGAAACAATTAATCTCAGTTAATGTTCAGTATTTCACAGCTGCAGAAATAGTGACATTATCAAACAACATAATTTGTGCAGAGATTTAAAATAAGCTGTTTCAAGTGTGGGATGAAAGGAAAGATGGTAGAATGATTTGTCCTTTTTGTCAACTTGGCTAGATTTGGAGTCTCCTAGGAGACACACCTCTGGAAACACCTGAGAAAGTCTTTTAAAATAGGTTTAACTGGAAAGAGAAGACCAGTCTTGGCAGTAGGAAGCACCATCCCATGGGCTTAGGCCCAGACTGAATAAATGTGGACATAGCATGAGACCATTAGTATTAAAAACCTTTGGAACTTCATTATTTAGAGCTATCAGAAACCAATAAAATTATAACCTTTTCTAATGTAGGAAGCTTATTACTTTCATTCTTTTCAATGTTTCTATAGTCATCATTCACTATAGAAATCACTTTGTTGCTTTTCTTTAAACAGATTTAGATTTCTGGATACAAGACTGGCTCATGTGTTTGAGGACAAAGGTCTTAAACACTAGGCTCATTTTTGCTGTTACAACTCATTTGCATTGTAGTGCAGGTGGAACAGTCCTAACTCAGTCTCAGCTTTTCTCAGTGAACATCACAAACAGATATAAGTCGAGCAAGGCCAGTTCACTAAAGGAAATGTTCCTGTTAAACCAGGACACACAGGACACTGAAAGGCTGTGATTTACATGTAGTTGATAATTTTTCTAAAGAAGCTTAAAGCCTCTGGATTTACTCACACTCCTCCTACTGGTAGGTTCTCTCCAAGGCATTTTGACCAACTTTGCTTAAAGTGATGAAATGAATGCTATCCAGCTATGATGATTATGGGCGATGCTGTGAGGTGCTGGAAGTAGATCATACCTTTACCTTTGACTCCACAAACAGTTGCTATGGGAAGCTGTACCACACAGCATCATTGATGGACTCTTTCTCTTTCTCTCTCTCTCTCTCTCTCTCTCTCTCTCTCTCTCTCTCTCTCTCTCTCTCTCTGTCTGTCTTTTTTATGTCTTTATTATTTTTGAGCATAAAAGTGATGGGTGAGTTTATATATCAATAAAGAGCAGATAAAAAGAGGGCAGAAATGAATAGGAAAAGGTATACAGAAGAAAGAAAACCAACTAGAGATCACTGCACAATATGCATAGGGACCAGGAATATGGGACTGTTCTCATGCCATGAGGCACAAGAAAGTAAAATCCTGGATCTAACCTGACAATGTAGGAATTGTCTATTTATCATTTTTGGCCGTCACATCAGAAAGCCTTTTTTAACTGTAAATGTACTGTTATTAGCGCTTTATCTGTATTCATTCTGTCAGAATGTGCTTACAGAACCTCACATTTGTCTCTGCAGTTTTCTCAAGAAGCCTGTGAAAGCCCTGAGATTCCACCTCACACCAGTAAGAATGGCTAAGATCAAAAATTCAGGTGACAACAGATGCTGGCATGGATGTGGAGAAAGGGGAACACTCCTCCATTGTTGGTGGGAATGCAAGCTGGTTTAACCACTCTGGAAATCAGTCTGGCGGTTCCTCAGAAAATTGGACATAGTACTACCTGAAGATCCTGCATTACCTCTACTGGGCATATATCCAGAAGATATTCCATCTGGTAATAAGGACACATGTTCCACTATGTTCATTACAGCCTTATTCATAATAGCCAGAAACTGGAAAGAACCCAGATGTCCCTCAACAGAGGAATGGATACAAAAAATTTGGTATATTTACACAATGGAGTACTACTCAGCTATTAAAAATAATAAATATATGAAATTCCTAGGCAAATGGATGGATCTGGAGGCCATCATCCTGAGTGAAGTAACCCAATCACAAAAGAACTCACAAAACATGTACTCACTGATATGTGGATATTAGCCCAGAAACCTAGACTACCCAAGTTACAATTTACTAAACACATGAAACTCAAGAAGAAGGAAGATCAAAATGTCGACATGTCACCCCTTCCTAGAAATAAGAACAAAGCACACATTGAAAGAGTTACAGAGATCATGTGTGAAGCTGAATCCAAAGGATGGACCCAATGACTGTGGCTGCCAGGGATCCATCCCACAATCAGCCACCAAACATAGACAATATAGCATATGCCAGCAAGATAGTGCTGAAAGGGCCCGGATATAGCTGTCTTGGGGGAAACTATACCAATGCCTGGCAAACATGGAGGTGGAAGCTCACAGTCAGCTATTAGATGGAACACAGGGTTCTCAAGGAAGGAGCTAGAGAAAGTACCCAAGGAGCTGAAGGAGTCTTCAACCCTCTAGGTGGAAGAATAACCATGAACTAACTAGTACCCCCTGAGCTCATGTCTCTAGCTGCATATATAGAAGAGGATGGCCTAGTTGGCCATCATTGGGAAGAGAGGCCCCTTGGTCATGCAGACTTTATATGCCCCAATACAGGGGAATGCCAGGGCCAAGAAGTGGGAGCGGGTGGGTATGGGAGCAGGGCCGGGACGGGGGAGGGTATAGGGAACTTTCTGGATAACACTTGAAATGTAAATGAAGAAAATATCTAATATAAGTTGGAAAAAAAAGAAGCTTGTGAAAGTTTGAAAGATGCAACACTTAATTCTCATTTTTGACTTAATAATTGAATAAATCATATCATCTCACACTTGCTAATCAAAAACAAGAGCAAATTCATGTATGTTGAACACAAAGTTATGACATGTAACAGAAAGCTACGACCAGTTCTAAAAATCTCAATTAATATGGTAATACACAGCTGCTACAAAGTAATAATAGATGTTTAGTGATCTCATGTCCTTGTCAACGACTCTGAACAGCGCTGTGATGTCTTGTTTTTAATCCACTTCTCTCAGAAGCTTTGAGACAGCCCATATTAATAATGACTTTTGATAAATTCTGTAATGTAGGACTGGCAGAGTATGTGATCTCACCTGTACAAGGGGGGATCAAATACCAAGGACTCCTCTGCCTTCAAGTCCCAGCATGCAACACTGGAGATGCTTTGTAATGAGTGTGAGATGCTCACTGGCTTTGATGATCAAGGATGTGTGGTGTGCTTTTTGCGACCAGCTGTGATTCTAAGTCCTCTGTTTCCTCCCTCAGGGTGCCCGGAGGTGCCACTGAAGACCTTTGGGTGATGAAGGCCTTTATATGAACCTTGGAGAGTGTTGAGGAATTGTTCAGACTAAATCATTGGCTGGAGTTTAAAATACTTTAGCCTCATTTGCAAGGGAAAACATTCTAGGAATCCCAGGTACTTGCTGGGTAGATTCTTATAGGGAAAAAGAAAGTTGAACTTGTAGATTTGCTAAGGACTATGTTACATTTCTTAGAAAGAGGATTGAGGTTTGGGCTACCCAAATCAGGCAGAGAAAAGGAAGCACTGCTGGAAATGGGAATTCCTTTTGCACTGAGCTTAGAAGAGCTATGCAGACATAGCAGACTACAACCTTATTAGCAAGGTACAACAGGGATGTATAAACAGAGAAATGTGGATGCTGGTAGACAGGTGTATGTGACAATTCCCTCCTGTAGATTATTATCAGATTTCTTTCCTCAAGAGCTATTTCTGAGGAGACACAAGACAATTAGATCATATTAAATCACCTTAGGAAGGTGCCGTTGAGCTTTATAGGTACCAGAATTCACTGAAACATAACAATCCCTCATTGACTTCAAAAGTCACCAAAATTAAAGACAAATATTTCTACTCTCTAAAGTTAAACAATTTCAAATTACATAGTTCTTATTTGATTGAGATGAAAGTTTTATATTGTAAAAAGAGAAAATCTTGTAGATCTAATCTGCTTCTCTCTCTCTCTCTCTCTCTCTCTCTCTCTCTCTCTCTCTCTCAATGTAACATATTTAAATTTGGCTTATATTTTTTAATGTGATAACACACTGCAAGAAATACAGGCTTTCTACAATTTCCTTTTGGCAGGCTAGACCCAGGATTCTCCTTTCGTATGCCTCATGGAACAGTACCATTTGAAAAAAAATATATTAACAGCACAATCAGAAAAGGCTTGCTTAATAGGACTTCATGAAAAATTAAATCCAATAAAAAAGCAAATTACACGAATTCCTGATCTATACTCACTGCGCTGGTACACCTAAAGATGTAACAGATTGAGAACTTTGAATTAACCAGTTAGTAGGCTTAATACTGGTAATGACTTGATCTATAACAATGAAGAAAAAATTTTAACAATTTTTACATAACATGTTTAGTCCTAAGAATAAAATGAGTGTTGGAATAACGCTTTGGAAAAACATCTGTTTATTGCTTATTTTCTATTTAAGAGTAAAAGTTGATAGATGTCATTTTTAAGCAGAAAAAGTCAGATGATTTTGTTGGAGGATAGTCAAGTCTTAAAGGCTAATGACTGGGAATGGTGGGTTCTAGAATGCACAGCCCAAAGTGTGTTTGTTTTACCTAAACATTATACCTTGGCAGTCTCTTTCCATCTTAATCCTTAGTATCTCATGAATTGAAACAGTGACTTATGTTGAAATCATTTTACTAGAAATGGTATTTCACAGATAGTTCAGAAATATCCCCTCAGTATAGTTGATTCATGTAGTGTTTTGTGGATAATTAGATTTAGTCTTCAAAAATGAACTTCCATAGATGCCCTGCTATGGTGGAGGCTTTTTCTTTTTACATGAAAGAAATAATTTAGATAAATATTGCCTCTTTGCTAATTGAATCAACACAGAAGAAGCATAACATCCAGACAACTCTCCCTATACCAAAAAGCTTTTAATATAGCTAAATCCTGTTGATGATCAGCATTGCAGCAAGAGGCCACAGACTCCTGAGCATCTCAGGCAGTCAGTGGGGAGTCTAATCTTCATGTCTGCAGTCTGTCATCTTTGTGCAAAGTGAATGTTGCTTACAGCTTATATTCACACCTAATGACCCACATTTCTACAAATGGTGACATTAATGTCTCATTTAAATGCAAATCTCTCCTGAAATGCTCATGGGTTAGGGGCATAAAAGGCACAATGCAGAATCTCTTGAAATAGCAATTTTGACTTTGATGTACTTTAGGGATTTGTCAGAATGTTGAAGGAAAAAGTCATTTTAGGATGGAAGACAACATTGCTCTTATTCTCTACTGACAGTTAATTTACAATTCTGCTACAAACACAATATAACATTTAAAGTTATATTTATTTTGATAAGTCTTGCATTTTGGTATTTTCAAAGTCCAGCATCTGAGCATATTTTCCTACTTTGTTTTTAATTGTGGTAGCTACATTTCTGTCATTGGAAATATCTTACTTTTTGTTTCTGTTTGTTTATTTGGTTTTTGTAGGGATAACATATGCTTGAGGTTGATTAATTTACAAAGATTTTTATTTATTAAGTTATAAAGGGTGGAATAGTCCAAGAAGATAGTGCCAACAACTGTCAAGAACCTCCTGTGTGATAGCTTGCTGAGAGTCATGTATCCTTGAAGTCTCCACTAAAAGCAGATTGAATCCATTCATGAAGAAGGCACTCTCAGGACTTCATGACCTCATGGAACTCTCTTGTCTTCCCTGAGGTACAATGGAGATTAAATTTGAGCACTGAGTATTGGAGTGAAAACATGCACTTTCTGATATCCACTTAAATGTGGAAAGGGAGAAAGAAATGGATAGACTTGTTTTTTGACCTCCACTTATCAATCGGATTAAGCCCAACTCCAATCACTATCATCACTACTATCAGCAACACCACTACCACCATTACCACCACCACCACCACCACCATCATCATCAATGGTTAAAGTAACAGAAAAATACAAATTAACAATAGTAAAAGAAAGGAAGCAGAAGAAGAACAAGCCAATAATTACAGCGTAAAAATAATGCAGAAACCAGGAGAACTCAGAGAATTGACTGGTTTGCATTTCTGTCACTAAACGAGGCAACTGTGGGTTTACACACATGAAAACCATAAAGTTATTTATCTTAATTTCTGGTGAATGACAAGCTTTCTTGGGAGAAAGAAGAAATCAGGAAAACACTTGCTGTTATCACTGGACTTGAGATATATTGGTAAAGTGAACTTGAATTATGTCAGTTAAAATGCTGGAAGGAAGTCAGGCTTGGGAAAGAAAAAAAAAATGGAAAGTCCATGCACATGAAACTTCGTGGAATGACTAAAAAGGAAGAATTAAGGATGCTTCTTGTAGTTACACTAATATAAAAATTTTTGCATGATTCTATTAAAGATCTGGTCACAAACAAAATACAAAAAAAAATCAGGAAAATATATTTGTTCTTCTTAAATGTAATTCCTGATTCTAGTCTGTGTCTTTTCCCTTCATAGGGATGTTATCGAAACCAAAATGAAATCACTCAGTTTTCATCACTCATGAAAATGCTGTGTGTTAAAAGCAGGATAATGTAGAAACTGTAGAATTTCAGACACAGAACCACTTAATTCTAGTTAGTTAAACAAGCTTTGCTAGCACCAAAGTTACTTGCAGGATAATGTTTATGTATGTGCATACCCATCCATACGCCATTTGATCACAACATACATCACTAAGTAAGTGTTCTATTCATCAGCTTTAGAGCCTCATAGCGAGAAGTTTACTTTGTAGAAGAGAGATTGCTTTGAAGACCCAAGGAGAAACATACGGACTCACTTACATGAAAGGTATTTCCTTTAGTAAAGTGTTCACTTACTGGCTCAAAAAGAATTGAATAACATTGGTAGCATTTTGCTGCAAGCCCAGAGATGAGATGTTGTGTGTTACTTTATTAAAACATTACAGAGAAGAAAATACTGACAAATGGTGACAACCACGCCTTTGCACTATGACTTGGCCTTACCCTGTGTAAGATGCCACTGAAAATGTTTTATCTCATGTCCTCAGTTAAAGTGTTTCACAGATCACATGTATGGTGACTCAGAGGCCTCTCTGAAGTGTACAATTAATTTTGAATGGACAAATGATTAAGGCAGGGAGAGCAGGATGTATCCCTACAGAAAGGTATAAGAAGTAAGGATAAAATCCTAGCACTGCCACAGTTATTGTGTCTGTCTGCATTCTGACAAGAATCCACCGCCCTCATCTTGTCAGCATCACCAGACTGTGGCCACAGCCGTCCAATTTAAAAAATCAGCTACCTCTGTTTGTTCTGATCAAACACTTTACACCCCAGAGATAGTGCCTTGTTTCTGAGGGTAAATGAAACATCTCTTCCAAAATTCTGACCTCATTTCACAGTTCTTTTACCAGTTCCCAGGGGGTAAGAAAAACAAATTAGCAGTAAACATAGGCAAATATAGAGTAATAAGGATTGAGGAAATATGAAAGTTGGAATAAATAATTAAAAAAAAAATATGCACCTTGAGTCAGAGTCAAAGTTCTACAAGGAATAGTTTAGAAGAACCTGAAATCTTTGCCAGACAGAATTGCCAGTGTTGCTGTGTGATAGGCAATTTATTTCACTGAGTGAAGACACCTTAGATCATAGAAATGTTGCATTTATAGGCTTGTCCAGGAACGAATCTGGAATGTGTACTTTCTGTTGAATAAAAGAGAGATAGTGACTATTTCAGTTTTGTTGTAATTTTCATTGTAAATTGACAAAGTAAACAACCATTTATGTTTTGGGGTAGAATTTGATGTCATTTTAAAATTTTTTTTATTTAGAAAAAAAGGTGTAGTATAGTATTACTTAGTGCACCTGTGTGGGGGACCTCATTTTGCATGCACACACAAGACCACATCTCTCATCCCTACTGGCCTGATTGGGGTTTATACTGTTCCAACTGGTTCTGTACTGTGGCTGCACTCTGCATTCTGGGAATATCCCCTCACTATGCTTGTAAGAGCCTCTTTGTCCAGATTCCACAAGTGAATGGTAGCACACAATCCTTTTCTTCTATTCCTGGTTCATTCTTTCTTTGTGATCCAATTCTACATATTTTGTTCAAATAACAGAATCTCTCATTTCCATGGAGTATTGTGCATATCTATCTTTCCTTGGGTACATATAGGTGTCTTTCCATGTATGTGAATTTTTTCATTTAATCATCATATGTGGACACTTGGGTTGGCTCCATAGCCTGGCTGCCATGCTTCTTACTGGAGTAAACTTGGAGTTGCATATGTGTGTTTCCCATGTTGATTTCAATGTGTTCTGCTTTTCCTATCTGAGCTTTGTAGGTTTAAACATAAAATAATGATAATAATAATGATGATGATGATGGTGATTATTATCTTCATCATCTCTACATATTATGTTGTATTATTCTTTTGTATATTTTCTTAGGAAATTTCCAATTTCAGATCTAGTATCTATGTCTTAAATCCACCTGAGTTTGCCTCACTCTTCATAGTCTCTTACTTTCTCTTTATCATAAATTAGTGGTTCTCAACCTGTGGATTGTGGCCTATTTCAAAGTAGTCAAAGGATGCTTTTCACAATGTTAGCCTAAGCCCACCTGAAAACATACTTATATTATGATTCATAACAGTAGCAAAATTACAGTTATTAACAAGCAATGAAAATTTTATAGTGGGGGCTGGTCACCACAACCTAAGGAACTGTACTAAAGGGTCACAGTGCTAGGCAGGTTGGGAACCACTACCATAAAGGATCTTTTTTTTCAAATGTTGCAACCCATGCACAATCTTTCCATATGAACTTTATCTACTGTCAAAAAAGTCACTTTTCATCCTTGCCTTTTGCTTCTCCTATTTTCCTTCAAGAAACAGTTTTATTTTATACTTTATACTGGGAGACTTTAGTGATTTCTCCTGTTTGTAATATGATCATATCTTACTTGCAGAAGTCTAGAATTCAGCGTTGATATTTCTGTCTTCAGCTTGAAATAAAATAATGTGTGCATTAAGCAAAAATGGTCACTGAAGGGACATAAACAACTTCAACATAATAATAGCATCAAGAGTCTTAGTGAGCACAGTACTCTGACATATGCTTTGCATCCAGGTCTTTTTGCAAATACCTGGTGGACTTTTTCTCTTTTTGATAATCCTATGGATGTAAAATACCATGTGCCTTAATCAATCCTTCAGTCTCTCAGCAAGTGTTTTCACTTCTCAGAATGATTTTTTTTTTTTTTACTTCCCACTGGAACCAGAGAGTACAAAAGCAAACCTCCAATAATTCAAAAGTATATTCATAGCAAACAAAATAATCAGGAGAGGGAATTTGTTTGTTTGTATGTATTTTTTTTAAAAAAGCAAGCCTTCAGATTAAAATAAAGACAACATTTTCACTGCAACCAATTGTAAATAGAGGAAGAAGACAAGCTGTGCAAGGACTTCTCATTCTGTCTTGTATGTGCATTGATCTAATATTGAGAGCAATTAACTCTTCTTAGAATTTAAGATCTGTTGCATAAGGACCCTAAACAGTCACAGCATAAAACTATTACAGGCAGAAAGATAAGTCCTCACAATGGCAATGTATCTTGCCATAGTTTTAAGATTCATTGTTAGAAATCAATTGATGACTATTTTATTATTTAACTTAACATTTCTTCACTGAGATCATATATGTAAGCTTATTCAGTCATCAAGACATCTCATATTTACCAAATTTGGATTATTATAAACACAGTTCCTAAAAATTTTACTGGGTCTGCTGACACATCAAAGTACTGTCATTGTTGGTTTCATTGTTTCAAGTAGATTTGCATAGACCAGGAATTTACCCTACTAATGGATACATTAATAATTTAAGTATGTATATGTTACATTTCCTGAAGTCTATCTTCATATTTTGGGATGAGTCTAGGAGTGTGGTGGTCCACTTATTCTTGGTTCACACTTTCTATTGTTATGGCTGATGTTGCTGTACCAAGGTAACATTAATCATGGAGCTGTTAGAGCAGAAATTTTCTGGGATGATGTTAAATATAATTACGGTGAGTGCCTTTCATACTTGAGAACAGGCTCAGTAAGTAATGATAAGGAAAATGTGGTGCAGTAAGATGAACTCCTGTCTCCCAGGAAAGGGAATGAGCAGACTTTGTCTGATTAATACTTATACTGAACCCAGCCTCACCCATCTTTCAAATAGAGAGAAGAATGAACATATTCTCTGGTATTTATTATTTATAAGCAATTCAAGACACAGGATTTTCAGGTATCTTACTATAGGAACTCTTTTTTTTTTCTTTTTTTGCAAAAGAAATAGCTTTTGTGTTTCTGCATTTGCATAAAATATTTTATGGATTTTATTGTAATTGTGTTGTTTAATCTATGTGTGTGGAGGAAAAGAACATTTCCATATTCAGATAGTATGGATGTAAATGAAGAGCTTCATCCATCGTCAGCATCTTGATAGGCTCTTTCATTATTCAGTAATAGACGAGGGGAGGCTGAGCTAGTGTAGTTTCCCTGCGGGATACCAGTGACATGAATTTGGATCAGTGACTGGAATCTTGGATAAAATCATGAATATTTATGTTAACAATGTGTCCCATTCTCCTGACATACTGTGCTGTTTTGGCATTTTGTGTAATATTTCTGCAAGATTCAAACTATTCCAGTTGACTCATCTGAGTTTCATACACATAAAGTCACAGAAATGCACATTTAAGGAAAAGAACACCAAGAGAGTGATATCAGGGGGTTACAACTGCCACTACAACTGTCACTACAACACATCTATTCTGACAGGGCTCATTCACACTTTTCTGATACACATGTAAATGGAAGTGTGTGTGTGGCTCACTAGGTAAAATACCTCCCAGACAGGCAGAAGGAACTAGCATGCTATCCTGAGAACACACATATATTGTTTGTTTGTTTAGAGGCATCTGACTGTAATTCAAGAGCTGGGAAGACAGACAGGAAGATCTGTGTACCATGGAGCGTTTGTTACCCTGCTTTAAGCTCTGGGAAGATCGCAATACCAGCCTCTGCCCAGAGAATATTGGGTCCGCTGATGAAAAACACAGACAAACACATTGCTCACTTTCTACCTGCCTTATTGGCTCAATTGCTAGGATCTTCTAAGCCTTCGTCAACTAATGGGCCCTTCCTAATACTCCTAGCTCAGCATCTCTCACCCTGCTCTCAGCTTCAGTTGCTCAGTTACTTTTAGTCCAAGCTCAATATTCTTTTTTTTTTTTCCTTTAAGGTCTTCCAAGTTTATTCTTATTTTTATGTTTTTTATTAGATATTTTCTTTATTTACATTTCAAATGCTATCAGGAAAGTTCCCTATACCCTCCCCCTGCCCTGCTCCCCTACCCGCCCACTCCCACTTCTTGGCCCTGGCATTCCCCTGTACTGGGGCATATAAAGTTTGTAAGACCAAGTACCAGCACTACCTAGAACCAAGCTCAGCATTCTAACCTCCCACCTGAAGAAGCAGCCTATGGTCGCTCTGCCTGAGATCACATGGCAAGTCACCTTTTCTCTCTCCAAAGCATGGAGAAAACACCCTTCCTCCTCTGGGGAAAGGAAAGTCCCACCTCTTTCCTTCTGTCCAGTAATTAGCCCCTGGCATCTTTAGTGACAGATCAAGAACCAGGTCAACAGAACCTTAACATCAGAACACCCTGCACAAATCTGTAGGACTTGCTCTTATTTCAGTCTAGTATAATACCGAAACCTCAGGTCCAGAGGCAGACCCTGTCTCAAACAATCAAACTAATTGACAATCTAAATGACCAGACAAAACTAAGTGAATGGCTTCTGATTCAGGAAATCTGAGGTTACCTTGATCCTCACAAAGATGTGTACATACTATGCCATTATGAACACACACACACACACACACACACACCTTTTTCTCTGAATTCTGAGAACCATGAGTCCTCCTTGCACTTTTAAAAAGAGCAAAACCACATTATAGCCAAACCTGAATTAGACATGGCAGCTATTTCCTTGTGTTCCAGGCACAGAAAATGGCCCCTCTATTTCAAGAGAAACTGAAGAGGATCCCAGATAAATTTTATGAACCCTGAAAGTCATTGGCATTACCTTCCCAAAAAGTGAAAAATAAATAATTAAATCTGTATGTCATTTGAGGTTAGATATAGTAATCTGAGGTAAATTGCTTAGAGAATATTGTCTCATTAGATATTGAAGCTTACATACATGATCACATAAAACACATATAATATGTAGTATGTTAAAAAAAATTCAGAAGCTTTGATATAATCAGAGTTGCTTGGGAGAGTCATGGAACAGGGGAGCATTATTCTTGAGTATTTCAGGTATGGGTATGAATTGATGTAATACACAAAATGGAAAAGCAATATTTCAAGTATTCACATGCAAAGGTGTCAGCCACTGCTGTCTAATAAATAGATAAACTCTTTCGCTTCAAACTTGCATGTGAATTCACATGTATATGAATAGTCACTTAATATATTCTTGCTGGAAAATCTAGAAACTTTTTAAATGTTATCCATTAGGAGTTGACACGTAAATTATGGGAAAGTGTTATTTATATCTACATATGTTACACTGTGTGTCAGTCTTCAAGTATTAACATAATCATTTTTTAAAATAGGAGTATTAAGTGAAAGAATACTATATTGTCCATCAAAGAGTCACTGCTTGTATTTCCTAAGAACTAAATGAGTAGCTGAAAGGAACAACACCATACAAACATGCATAAGGAACTGTCAACATTTTTTTACTTCAAGGGAAGAAGAATGGATTTACACTCTCTTCCTTTCCCCATCCCCATTTTATCCCCTTCTTTGTCCCTCTCCTTTACTTTTTGGCTTTTTTGAGGCAGAGTTTTGCTCATACTTGCTTAGAACTCTCTATGTAGCCCAAGATTAACTTAAAACATAACAATCCATCCTCCCCTGTCAGCCTCTTTCTAAATGGTTGGATTTCTTGCCTAAGCATCTACAGCCATAGGGAAAGCTGAAGTTCTTACAACAATGCTATTGGGGATATATAACATCTTTCTTTCTAGATGGCTTTGTAGAAATTTATAGAAACTATAATTCTAAGATGAAAACATTGATGAAGGTGTTCTGGATAATTACCAAATCTGTTCATACTTCAGAATTAAACAAAGTTTATGGCTATCTTTGACCAAGGACATTGCAACAGAGACTCAGCAGGCCCATGCACCTGAGTTCATTGGACAGCCTAACAAATGTTTATTGATTACAGTGTTCATCTACCTTAACTAGAATTCAGCAGGTCACCTAATTCTCTAAACTTTTAGAAATTAGTGTAGTGCACTGTAGCTTTGTGTTACTAAGAATATGCCTGAGATAGAGGAAGGTGGTTGAAAGAGAATGGATTTTATTAAAAACAAAACAGCAAAACAAACAAATGAAACCAAAACAACAATAACAACAAAAGTGTATAATTCCCTGAGAGCCTCAGATTGAAATATTTCAACAGTATAACACTACCATTATCATGTGAGAGTTTTGTGTTGGCTCTTGTTTTATTTTTGCTGCCTTGACAACAATATACTTGTATTCAAATACACAAGCCTGGAGCTTTGAAACACACACAACGCCACATAATTCATTGCCTGTTGAGGTCTCCTGTGCAAACAAGTTAATATGTCAAAACTATGAAAAGAGAAATCTTCCATGTATATGTAGTTTATGGTGTCTTATGTAGTTATTGGTATCAATAGTTTATATAACTCTAAAGAGGCAGAAATGGGGTCTGCGTTTTTTGGAGCTGCTTAGTGTCCACACTTTCATTTTTATCTTGAAAGTTTCCATTAATGAATTCAAACCACCTCACCTTTTGTTTTCTACTATGGAGTTCAAAACAGAGTCAGAAGTACCATAAAAGATCCTTCCTGAAGAATATCCTACACAGATGCATCTATTCACGGAGCTTAATGACCTGCAAATATTGATTTTTTTCTGTGAATAAAAGTGTTCGGTATAATGATAGATCAATCACAGAGCTCTTTCAGCTGCCTGGCATTGTGTTGCTTAAAGTGCATGTAATTGCTTAGGGAAAATTGATCTCTTTTACTCTGTTAGTAATTTTGGCCTATGTAAAACTGTGGCTTACAAATCAGAATGTGAGTCACAGGATAAAAGAAACTTTTCTTAGCTCTTTCATGGCCCTCAGAGATTAATGTGTTTCTTCATTAGTAGGGTCATAGTGTGAGGCTCTAAAGTTTGCATATATTTATATGCTCTCTCTCTCTCTCTCTCTCTCTCTCTCTATATATATATATATATATATATATATATATATATATATATATATATATATATATATATATATATATATATATATATATATATATATATATGATACACAACTTAATCTTTAATGTTCTGTAGATAAAACACTAGCAACAATCCTTTCTCAGAATAACATTTTCTTATTTCCTATTGTGTAACAAAAATTTTCCTATAATAAAAGTGGACTTAAAAGAGAAATGAAGAGACATTTTTGGAACTTCTCTGATGATCTACAGCCTAAGCAGAGGGGCTGATGATTTTCACTTGAATTCCTCTTTACACAGTCATACCAGGCACAGGTTTATCCTCAATGTGAAGTGAGAGCCACAAATCAGGCAAATCCTGTGACTCAGGACTGTACAGCTGACAAGAACTGATCCTGGCTCCAACTAATTCCTGATTCAGAGGTACATCCACAGCATAAGAACAGGTCTATACAAGGTCACTACATTTAATTAAGTCATATAATACATTTTATTTTTTAGGTGGTAGATTCCAGGGTTCTGTGACATTATAAACTTTCTATCTAGCTGTTGGAAATCTGTAATGAGTTACTATTATCTAATATGTGAAAGCATAATTTATGGCTATATGCTAAGCATGTTCTTATTCATTCAAAATTGTAGGCAGCAGGCAAAAGTCCTACCTAGATAAATTTATGCTGCCCTAATAGAGTGAGACCCTACCTAAGGTCATTTACACACAGGATTTATTCTACTTATAAAAAGCATTAGCATTATGAGGTTATTAGCTTCAGAGCACATGGTGCAGGAATCCTTGATTCTCAGCTGCTGAGAACTATCACCACTGAGAGCAACCTTGTCCTTGTGATCCAATAATTTTCTTTGTTTTCTATCCTGTATTGTGATGGAGTTGTTTAGTTAGAAAAATAAAGCAAAAAGAAAGAGATCTTATTAGACAAATGTGGTATGGAGAAGCTGTGTGAAAAATCCAAAGTCAAGTGATGTTCTTCATCTGAAGAAGAGGAAATGGGGCAAATCCTCTCCTAATGCTAAGTGATTTTTGATGAAAACTCTGCCTAACTTGGTATCTTCCTCACAAAAAGGGGTCTCATGGATCATTTGATCAGATATTCCACTCATACAGAATATGAAAAGACATTGTATGAAAAGGAATGTGGCCTTCCCCTTCCGGTCTGGTCCTGTGCGCCCGCACCAGCCCAGGGCTCAGGCACAGGCTCTGCGCACTCTCTGCGGGACCCCCCAGGCTGTCTTGGAACCACAGGTCTCCTGGGTTAGAGATGGCATGAGGTAAGCATAAGAACAGAAGCAACAGAATCCAAGAGTACTTGGCATCAACAGATCCAAACTCACCCACCCCATCAAGTCCTAGATACAACAGCACACCAGAAAAACAGGACATGGATATAAAGTCACTCGTCATGATGATGATGGAGGAATACAAGAAGGAAATACAGGAAAATGCAGATAAACAAGTAGAAGCATTTAAAGAGGAAAAACTTAGAGAGGTACAGGAAAACACAGATAAACAACTAGAAGCATTTAAAGAGGAAATACGTAGAGAGTTACAGGAAAACAATACCAAACAGGTGATGGAATGGAACAAAACCATCCAGGACCTAAAAATGGAAGTAGAAACAATTAAGAAAAACCAAAAGGAGA